>CM018077.1:62945407-63515407 GCA_008658365.1 Alca torda
CACATCCTGCCCTGACCCAGCAGGGCATAAAGCCAATTAAAAGACCGAAAAAAAAAAAAAAAAAAAAAAAAAAAAACAAGAGAAACAAATTTGAAAAACAATTTTAAAATTATTTCTGCTCTCTTGAGTTTAGATCTAGCCAAAGTTAGTCTGCAGGAAGCCCTGCAAATTGGTAACTTATGTTTCTACGTGGAGCACCTACAATAGCAGCAGAAAGAATTAAACGGACTTGTGGATGCCTGCTGTGCCTTACACTAATGAAAGAATGTCTCTGGGAGTAAATTTGCGGTCCTTTCTCCCATAACATCACTCACCGAATTCCCAATTCAGAGCACATCCTAGGACTAACTCAAGAAGTGACAACAGTTTTATCTAAGCCTATTTCCGTAGGCTCCAATTCCCATCTCACTCCTAAGGGTGGACTTTAGGAAGACATTTGCAGATGACAATGAAGTACATAAAACTACTTGGAGAAAACAAACAGACAGTTAGCATCTGAGAAAGATGTAAAAAGTGCTATTTGCTCCCGGTTCTAATGAGAGAAGGAACAGAAAGGAAACTTCTCAGAACAAGCCACAGAAATATTCCCAGAAATATGGCTATCAACAGAAGAAGAAAGGAATAGACTTTGATAGGTCTTCTCCAACAGCAAGAGAATATGTTTATCTATCTAATAATTGCTTGCTCAAGGGAAAATAATCCGTGTGAACAAAAGCAGGCAAAAGCATCAAGCTGTGGGGCCTTTTTCATCTTTATTTGCTAAATAGATGTCTACCTGAGAATGTGCTTTGTTTTCTCAGTAATTTGTCTTTACCTTGACGTGAGAGCTATAAGTTCTTTGACAAATAACTTGTCAAATCCCATCCTCCACCCCCAGAGGAGCTACCTCTGAAGGACCATTTACCCCTCGCATTAAAGGCTGTTTGGGAATAACTTACCGGCACAAGGCGAGCTGGCGCCGGGCAATGCCTGCAGCAATCCAAACCCTGCCGCCTGCGGCACCGGAGGAGAAAGGCGCGAAGGGGAAGGCAAAACCCCGGGGAAGCAGAGGCTGTCCCCCACCGCAGCAGCAGGCCCAGCGGAGCCGCGCTGCCTCCGGAGAAAAGCCGCTCCCGCCACGTCCCGCCCCGGCCCCGACGCTCCCGCACCGGCTGCCCCAGAGGACGGCGCTGACGGCGGCTCCGGGCCGGGCCGGGCCGGGCCGGGCCGGGCCGGGCGGGGGGTGCCCGGGGGCCGCGTTCCCCCACCTCTGCCCACGGCCGCCGGCTGCCTGAGGGGGTGTCCGCTCCCCCGGCACCCTCGGGCGGTCCGTGCCTGCGCAGGGCCCGGCCGGCGGGCGGCTGGGCTCCCCCGAGGGGCGGCCGAGAGCCGGGGGGGGCCGGCGCTCCCCGGCGGTGGCTGACAGGGCCGGGAAGCCGCCGAGCAGCTGCCCCTGAGGAGCGCCGGCCCCCGGCAGCGGCCGCCGGCGCGGGAAGGGCAGCGGGGGCTGCAGCCCCGACGGCCGCCCCAGCCGGCTGGTGGCCCCGCAAGCCCGCCCGGCAGCCCGAGGCCTCCGGGGAAGGTCTCTCTGCACCGCGGTGCTCGCGGGTGCTTGCCCTGAAAGTCCTGCTCCGTGTGCTCTGCAGAGCACCCGTGGGCCATTCGCGGTATTATCTAGCGGTTGTTGCTGGATTCAGCAACTCCTTCAAACAGGGTGCGGTTGCTACAACAATTAGTGGTGTCCCTCCTCAGGCAGCGATTCACCTCAACACAGTTGGCTCCGGGCAGGGAGTGGGAGCGGGCGCAGATGGAGCTGGGAGCGCGCAAGGAGCAGAGAGCAGGGCTGGTCCCAGGGGGTGCGTGTCCTGCCGAGGGGCAGAGGTCGGCTTGCTTTAATTGCAGTTATTTGCTCTGGTTCAGCTATAGAAAGGCAACGTGTGTGCTGAACTTTTTATTTCAGTTGGATGCAGCTGATTCTTCACCCGGCTAAAGCAAGACGTGTCTTTAACGTCAAATCAAAGCGTGCTAACTTTTGTAGACACGAAAGAGTTGGAGTTCTCTTTAATGCCAGACGTTTGGCAGCAGAGGCATGGCTTTCTCATGGAGGCCAGCTCCATGGGAGCGTGTGCACAGAGCGCGGGAGCGGTGGGGCAGGGTGTCACTGCACTCAGGAGAAGCTGGAAAACATTTTGGTCCAGCCTCAGTGCGCAGCTGCCATAGCTGGGAAAATGGGAGGAAGCTGAAAAAGGCAATGAGAAGAGAGATGTATCCGCTGAGGATCTGATGAGCCATCCACAGAGCTCACAGTTAATCTAAAGTGGTAAAATGAAGCAAATGAAATCGTTTCCTCTGGATACAGTGGGACGCAGAGGTGCTCCCAGCGGGCCTGGTGGGTGTTTTCCAAAGTTGGAGAGAAACCCCCTTAGGCTAGCCAGAGCGGATGCCCAAGGGCTGTACTAGGTTGCCCACTGATGGCACCGGGGCTTGTCCAGGATGGGATCAAGTTGCCCAGTAAAGGCACTAGGTTGCCCAGAGTGTGCACTGACTTGCCCACTGGTGGCACTAGGTTGCCCACTGAGGGCACTGAGTTCATAGGATCATAGAATATCTCAAGTAGAAGGAGAACCATAAGGATCATTGCATCCACATCCCTGCTCCTTGCAGGACTACCTAAAACTGAATCCTATGACTAAGAACGTTGTCCAGCCGCTCGACAGTTGCCCAACAGCTGCACCTGGCTGCCCAGGGGCTGCACCAAGTTGCCCAGCGAGGGCCAATAGGTTGTCCAGGGCAGGGACTAAGATGCCATGTGAGGGTATTTTCTGGACCCAGGGGTGGCCCAGGTTGCCCATCGAGAGCACCGGCTTGCCCAGCGGCTGCATCTGGTTGCCATAGCGGCTGCAGGGAGTTGCCCAGGCAGAACCCGGTCACTGAGCACCCCGTGCCCCTGGCGACGCTGCCCTGGTTCTGTGTCACGGACGGCACTGGGGATGCTGCAGTGTCTGGCAGTGCTGCCACCGAACCCGAGAGCACCGCAGTGAGTAGCAGCCCCCCCCGGGCACCCGCAAGCCTCTGGAGGCTCAGGGTGAGTATGTACTTTGGCTGGGAGGGGAGGACTAAAAAAGCAAGCATTTCTCCTAATGCTCCCCCATCCCTCTTCTGTCATCCAGACGTACCCATAGTAGGTGGTCGGGGGCTCCCGTCGTGTGTCTGTGTTCAGGGGGGGCAGAAAGTGTCACCCTGGGATGGCTTGTCCCCAGGGGAATGCGGTGGCTTTTTTTTCAGCTGGAAATGCAGGGGAAGTAACTGTGGTCCATTCCCAAGGCGTTTTCCTCCCTTTCCTAAACAAAAGGGAACTGGCACTCACAGTGGTTTTTGTTGGACCTGAGCACAGACATTTGGCCCTCACTTCTGCCAAACTGGCTCGCAGGGTCGTGATTGTGAAAGCTTTTTAGCTTTCTTTTGAGCGTGTGAGTTTCCCACTGCCTGTCCCACAGCCTCTTCGGCCAGGCTGGATCCTGGGGCGAGACTCGGTGCCCGCGGCTCTGCTGCTGCTCTCAAGTCAGGGCCTGGGGCAGCCCGTGCCAGCGTGGCCAAAACTGGGCAAGACTTGCAACTGGAGTCCTCAAAGTTCGGTGATTTCCCAGCTGCAGGCTGTGCACTTTTGCCCTCTGACTCATCCTGATTTTTCTTGGATTTGCCCTAACTAAAGGACCTGTTATTCTCCTGCATTCGCCGTTCATTTCTTTAATAGCTGCATTTGGAGACAGTGTTGTTCTGAACGCATCAAACTGTTACAGGCAGGTTTATTCCCTGCAAACATGCCATTTCTAAAGGAATCGAGTGGCTTTCATGGCATTACAAATAGGATTGAGCGCAAGTTTTATGTCCTACCTCACTCCCATCCAGGGAACTTTTGTCCTAATCTTTCACTGGGGCTCCGAGCCAGGCTGGGAGCAGTGGGGATGGGATGGTGTTAGGGGAAGGGCACGTCCAGCTGGCTACAGCAGCCATAGGGACTTATTCCTGCCAGTGGGTGACGCTTGTAACCTTACAAGAGCTTCCCACCGAGCATAACTTACCCTCCTGAGTGTTTGTCCTCACATTCGGTGTGTTAGGTACAGTTGGTGGCCCTCTGCATTATGTTTCTGATAGCAACTGACTGATAACCTCCATCTGAAAAGAGCAATAGCACCCACGGTTCTTGGTATCAAAATCTTCATGTGTGGCCATTCCTCCCAGGGCTACTGCAAGGCTGGTGTTTACAAACCCCTCTGAAAGGACTCTCTGGGATATCTCCTTTCCAAGCGCAGTGATTTTACATCAGGTGAGCCATAGACATTTTCCTTCCTTTGCAAGACAGAGACGGCTGTTCTTTTGACGCTGAAATAGATTGCAGGGGGTGTGTGTGGGTGTGGGTGTGTGTGTGTGTGGGTGTGTGTGTTCAAATTTGGATATAGTCCTGCAAAGCTCTGCTCGCCTGCAGACTGCTCACTTGAGCATTTAGTGCAAGTGAATGTGGAGGGGATGAGGATGGAGTCCCTCACCCACAAATCGCGCTGGGCTGGTAGCAGCTGTGTGTCCAAAGGGGCGCAGCTCTCGGGGCTGGTGATGGCACTTGGAAAGAGAAAATTACATGTGGAGTACTAGAAGATCAGCAGATACCAAACCCACCCAAAAGAAACAGATGGACAGTAGAGAATCAGCAGCTACAGTTTCACGGGACTGAGAGACTGAAGGAAAATGAGGGCACACTATCTGTCACTCTCTTGAGCAGCCAGGATTTGGTTTTCTCCCCGTTTCAAGACCTGACGCTAGATATGAACAACAAAGTCAGATCTTCTTCTAGATACAAATGCTGGGGACGCTGTCAGAACGGATTTGCTTTCAAGAGTTTTAGGCCTGTACAGGCGATGTGTGGGTGCTGTGTGCATTGCTGTTTGTGTTCCAAGTTGCACGTGTTGCTGTAAGAAGGAAGGCAAGTGCAGGAGCTTACTGAGTGCGGTTGTCTTCTCTCTGCTCCTCTGTGCAGGACACGTACCTGAAGAGCAGTGCTCAAGAATGGAGCCTGTTCGATCTCCCTTAACGGCAACGTACGCCCATCCACGATCAACACCTACCAAGTTTCTGCCTGCCATCAGCGCCATGGCTTCAAGCTATAAGGACCGTTTTCCTTACTACCCGCTGCCTCAGAGCTCCAGCCTCCCCTGGATGCCCAGCACCTACTGCAAACCAGCTGCCATCAACCCAACTTTGCCTCCCTTTTCCAAAAGTTCCCAGGGGATGACCGCCAGCAAGAAGCTTCCTTTCATTTCCAACAGAACAACCTTCATCACCCGGTACACCCCTGAGGACTGGCACAGGTCCAACCTGACCAACTACAACGAGTCAGAAACTTCCCAGCACAACGCGGAGCGTCTGAGAGTTGATACCTCCCGCATGATTCAGGAAAAATATCAGCAGACAGAGAGAACACAAGGAGAAAGCACCAAAACCCTGGGAGCACGTGTCAATGATATTGGATTTTGGAAATCGGAGCTCTGCCGTGAGCTGGATGAGATGATCGGGGAGACCAACGCCCTCACGGACATGAAGAAAAGACTGGAGAGAGCCTTGGCCGAGACGGAGGCCCCTCTCCAGGTAAGCACCCTGTGCAGTGGCCTGCAAGCTGTAGCCTCCTGCTGAAACACCTGCAGCCACTCAGACGTCCAGTGAAGCTTCACTGCAGCTCCCTAACATCTAGAAAGCTTTTAGGAAGAGACCGTTAGTCAGTGATCAACAAATCCCTTGCCATCTGCTGCATCCCCTACCCCTATCAGCACATTCTGAGCCCATCAGAACCAAATATTTTTATAAGCGGCACCTCCAAAATCCTGGTTTGGGAGACACAAGCCCACGTCTTACGACAAGGCTCTGGCGAGGTCAGCATCAAGGCTGCCACAGGGCCCTGCATTCAGCTGCGGTTGCACCAGGGACACGTGTGCTCCCTCATGTTGCTTTAACGCTGATGTTGCAGCTCGGCTGCTCCTTGTCAGCTAAACCAGCTGCCCGGGGCACTTTTTTCTTCCGTTTTCTTCCCATCTTGAGATGGGGACTGTCCCTATAGCGAACCCTGCCCCTGCAGCCAACAGTCATGGCACGTCCCCAACAGGTCGCTCAGGAGTGCTTGCTTCAGCGGGAGAAGAGGATGGGCATCGACCTCGTCCATGATGACGTGGAGAAACAGCTCTTCACAGTAAGCTTGGCAACTCAGATCATGTGTGAAAGCTATTTTTACCTAAACTGCCCCAAAGAGGCTTTGCAGCCTTGTTCCCTACCTGGCTCCTTACTGCTGGTGAGCTGCTCAACCCTTCGAACCCCCACAACCTGCTGCGGCCAGGGGACGGTGTTCCCCCACGCAGCAGCTCTATTAGTTGGTCAAATTAAAGAGATTACATCATCACATGTTTTGCCTTTGCCCAGGAAGTCGATGTCATCAGGTCGTGCCAGGAGAGGATGCAGCGGTACCTGGATGAGGCAAAAGCCCAGCTCGCGTAAGGAGAAGCTCCTTATCTCATGCCGTAGGGCCGATGCGCCTTTGCAGTTGTGATGTGAACCCCCCGCAGACCCTGACCTCTACCCACACCCCGCAGCTGTAAAACCCACGCAGGCTCCATGGGAAGCGGGCGGTGATGCTCGTGGGAGGACAGAGCTGCCCGGGTGGGAGCTGTGGGGAAGTGGAATGGGGAGGAAGCCGTTCCACCCGTACATCCCCACCGATGGCTGTTGTTTGCATGTTGAAGGTCCAACAGGGTGGCCCAGCACGAGCTGGAGAGAGACCTGGCCAACAAGCAGGCGGCCCACCGCATCGATGACAAGTGCCACCACCTGAGGAACACCTCCCACGGCATCGGCTACTACCGAGGAGTGGAGCAGGTCGATGCCACGTGAGTGCACGCCGGGTGGCACGGGAGCAGCAAGCTGTCCCGGGGATGCGCGGTGCCTTTCCCTTTTCCTTTCTGTTATTGTTCTTCTATTTAACTGTCTTTATCTCCACACACAAGTTTTTTCCCTTCCCTTTCCCCTCCTATTCTCCTTCTCCTTACCCTTCTGGAGGAAAGGGGGAGAACTGCACAAGTGGCTGCATGCTCCTAGCTGCCGGCTGGGGTTAAAACACGACCTGTGGTCAAAATAAAAGTGTAGATTAAAGCTACATTTGACCCACGGTGCTCCCTGGCAGGGTCCGTGCCTGCCCACATCCAGCTTCAGCAGCACGGGTTTACCAGGGGCCTCTCCTTCCCCTTTCCCCGCAGGATCTCAGTGCCGGAGTCCTGGGCCGAGTTCACGGACGGCAACATCCTCCGCTCCCAGAGCGAACGGGCGGCCTCCGCCAAGCTGCGGGACACCACCAGGAACCTGCTGGAGGTGACGGCCAACGAGATGCGGTGCCAGTTCAACAGGGTGAACGTCGCCTTCACCAACCGCATCGCCGAGACAGCCGACGCCAAGAGCAAGATTCAGACCCAGCTGGCCAAGGTAGCCTGAAGCCCTCCCTTTCGGTGTGACACTGTCACTTCCCAGGGACACCTCCAAAGCAGGACCCTCCACGCAGACCTGGCCCAAGGAGCGGAACGGTGGCTACAGGAAGCTGGTTATAGTATCATTTTCTGTTAGAAACTCCAAGTCCTGGGGACTTTCTTCTTGGGGCAGGAGGAGCTGGCACTGTGATTTCATGTCAAGGGATCCTGTCTTTTGCTAGCGCATCCTAGCTGGCAGCCTGGGAGCACAGGGATTTCCAGCAGAAAAGGCCACTGCTGGTTGCATCTCCTGGGAGTTACTTCAGAAGCGCTGGCTGCCCTGCAGAGAGTCTTTGCTGGGCCTCTGCTGGGCTGCCTGCCGGGGGGGTCGCAGGCTTGCTTCTCCCCCAGGGATGTGCTTTCAGCCTCAGTGCTCTGTGGTTGCTGCACGGGTATCCGTGTGCTTGCTCTGCCAAGCAGAGGAAGTGGAGATCAGTGACGGACACCTGGCTCGGACCAGTGAGTCTCATGGAAAGCTTCCTGAAAAGTGCTCGACACCGTATTGATTAACTGAGCAGAGACTGGGCTTGCAGCATTGCGGGCTGGTGCCACGTCCTTTAATGAGGGTCCATGAAAAGCCTTCCCTCTCTGAGTTGCTATTGATGGACGATCAGATCCTGCCACCAGTAGCTTTGGGAAGCTGGTAACTCACTCTGTCCATCACTGGTCCAACACCTCCTCTGACGTGACAGCAACAGCAACGACAGGCTTGTTTTTTCTGCAGACAGACAGGAGAAAAAGGAAATTATGTTGTCACTTGAGAAGGTATTTTTTCATTCATGCCTGTGTTTCTCTTTTACGGCAGACGCTGCGGGAAATCTTCCAAATGGAGAGGAACATAGAAGCCATCCAAAAAGCCATGAGGGACCAAGGACCTCCGTTCAAAGTGGCTCAGACCCGGCTGGATGAGCGCACACGGAGACCAAACATGGAGCTGTGCCGGGACACTGCCCAGCTCCGGTAAGGCAGGAGCGCGGGGCCGGCAGGGTCCTTGAGGAGTCCCGGGTAGTAGCACGCAGGAGCATCACTGGATGACAAAACTAGTCATGGGATTTTTTTCCTAAATAGTCCTTCCAGAAGGGCTCTGCTCTAATCTAAAGGAATGAGCAGGTATCCCAGCCTTTGGGTGCTGGGAGAGCTCTGCACCCACAAAGGAGGCTGTACATCGTGGCTGGGTTGGATTTTTCCCACTTGGGTAAACCTCATCTTCTCTCCTGCCTGCTTCCCGGCGGTTGGATGTGCTCAATTTTTTAGGATAAGGCCTTTACTCTCCAAGAGGCTTGTGCTGAGAGCACTTAGGTCCTTCCTTTTGGGGAACCTCAAGGAAGGGTGCACCCTCTGGAGAAGCAGTAAGGGCTGTCCTCACCTCCCCTGGGGACAAATCCTTTCAAGGACATCGTGAGCTCTGTGGGATTGCACCGCGAGGGGCTGTGGAGGAGCAGGCTGCCCTGAGTGCCCAGCAGCACCCTCTGTGAGGCACCCCAAACCTCACACCTCCTCCTGGGATCCCGCTGGGCAAGACTCCAGGTGGAGCCTTTTAGAAGCAAGTGAAACCCAGCCCCAGAGCCTGTTTAGCATCTCGCACACCATTGTTTTCTCCATCCTCCACTTGTTTCCCATTCAATTTTCGCCTCTCCCAGCTGTCCTCTTTCGCTGTGTGTGCATCCGTGGGTGTGGGGAGGACCCCTGCACAGGGGAATCCAGGAGGGGGAACCAACAAACCCGCAAAACCAAACGGGACCAGGAAACCACAGCTGCTCATCCCTCTTCTCGGTGGCACGAGCTGCTCTGGGAGACGTGCCTGCGCATTGACAAAGCCTTTGTGCAGACTTAGCCATGCCTCCCCGCTGAGCTCTGGAGGAGCTCTGCCCTCGGCTTTCCCATGCATCTGCCAGAAACGGGGGTCCGAGTTAGTCTGAGCGCGCTGAAGGGGGAAATCCTGTGCCCAAGGCGCCCTTCAGCAGTGCCGGGCTCGAAACCACCCACGTGATGGGACCGTTAATGAGGGTTCCTTGCTGTTTTCCAGCCTCGTCAACGAGGTCCACGAAATCGGTGAGACGGTCCAGAGCCTTCAGCAGCGGCTGAGAGACACCGAGGACACCCTGCAAATGCTGGCTCATGCCAAGTCGGTCTTGCAGCATGACCTGGCCGTCAAAGCCAACTCGCTCTTCATCGACCAGGAGAAGTGCATGGGGATGCGCAAGACCCTTCCCAGCACTGCGCGGCTGCTGGGTTCTGTTTAGGCTGGGCTCAGCCGAACTCACACCCTCTGTTGCGGGAGGGATCCCCAGTGTTGATAAGATGCTTTGAAAAGACATGATTAGATTTTCACTTCCTGATGAAAGCCCTGAGTAGACATTAAATTATTACTTTGTGTGTTACGTGGTCTACCAGGATTTTTTTTGTCATTTGGTTTTTCTCTTTCCACTGCTCTTTCACAGTGTGCCAGAAAGTTACTGAAAATATCCTGTATGCGACTAAGAGTAAATCCAGCCACGGGGATTCATTTCTACCCTGTCAGTCTGTGATTTTAGGAGAAAAACTGTTGTGTCTGCTCCTTTTTGAGTCTGTCTGATGTGGAAGAAGCACAGGGTGAAGCCCTGCTGGCTGTCTGGAATCACCTCCCTGTCCTCCGTGGGCCTTAGCATAGCTTCTAGGAGGATCTGTTCCATGATCTTCCCAGGCCCAGAGGTGAGGCTGACAGGTCGGTAGTTCCCAGGGTCTCCTTTCTACCCTTTTGAGAAATGGGTGCAATGTTTCCCTTTTTCCAGTCACCGGGGACTTCACCTGGCTGCCATGCCTTTTGAAATATCACCTTCTTAGAGGAACACCCCTTAATTCCTTGGGGGTATTTCACTGGTGTTTCCCTCTTGGTTCCTATGACCTCAGGAGCCCCTGGCTCATCTCTCTGTGACTTCAAGTGTGCCGCAGCGCAGCCAGCACGTCCCAGAGCAACAGGCTGCGGGCCCTCGCTAGCGCCCCGTCCCTCTGTCCCTCTAACCTTGGCGTGTCATCCCACAGCTTGTCACGGGGCAAGCCTGATGTTGTCCCCCTCCCCCTTCAAGCCCAGTTTAAAGCTCTGCCAAGGAGCCTGAATGGGATCACCTGGCTAAACGGGTTTCGGAGCACATGCAGGCGAAATGCAGGGAGTTGTCATTCGACTCAGCTTCTTCTGGCCTTGAAAGATCCTTGTCTCCACAGAGATGACCTGAGGGGAGCTGTGGAAAGGCCTCAGCCCGAGGCTGCCTCCACACTGCATCACAATAAGAACTGAAACCCCAATGGAGCCTTGAAGAGTCCCTTAACCAACAAGATGCCCTGAGTCCCATCCCACCACTACTCAGTAACTTTGGGCACTAGACATCACAAAGGTAGCAACAGAAACTACGGGGCCATCACACCACCAGAGATGAACATTCCAGAGAGTGTAATCCACTCAGGCACCATCCTGCCCACCCATCGAATCAGGAAACATAAACCATAAGGTTTGGGGAGAAAAATGGGGAGTCTTCCAACGACACAGCTGGCCTGTAGGAGATTCTCCCCCGCCTTGTCCAGGACCCTGTATAAGGTAACTTCCCAGGGATTAAGTGGCCTTACCTGAGAGTGAGGGTAAGTGATTAAGAAACACGTGTATGGTATTTGGCATGCTTTAAGATCGTGATTAGTGCACTCTTTTAAGGTATTAATATCTAGCGCGCTTGTGGTTTGTGTTGGTAATCTTTGGGATCACTTGTAGGTTGCAATAGTCTATTCTGTGAATTGCTTTTTAAATTGCAACAGTGCATTCTCCATTTTATCCATAAAACGTGCAATAGTGGCGTATCGGACCCATGAGTGAAGTCCAAATAAATTCTTAATTTGAACCTCACCGTGAAATCTCTTTCTCTCCGCCACAGAGCCCCAGTAGCCTGTGAGCAAGGGTTCTCTTTCCCCATGAGAAAGGTGAATCCCATCCGATGCCAGCAAGCCTGGTGCCATGTAGGCCATCCCATTATCAAAAAACCCAAAATTGTGTCGGTGACACCAGGCACAGAACCATCTCTTAATAGACCGGGCCCGTCTGTTTCTTCCGATGCCGCTGCCTCAAATGGAAGGAGAGAGGAAATAATAACCTGCGCTCCCGATTCCCTTACCGACTGTCCCAAGGCCCTGAAGCTTCTTTTGATCGTCCTTGGACTACGCGTTGCACTTCCATTGCCACCCTCAGGGAAGAGCAGTAATGGGTAACAGTCCAAGGGCTCGGAAGTCCCCTAGTGATGTCCTTAACCCGGGACCCAGGGAGGCGGCAGACTTCCCTAAGAGGAGGGTCTGGCCGGCATATTGGACCCTCTGTTCCCCTCAGAATGGTGTTGCCTACAACTACAACCCGCCTTTTCTTCCTCATGGACGTGGTCGTGACACGGGGGGCAGCCTCTCTGACTTTGGCAACGCCTCTGGTGTAGATGGACCATCATCCAGATCATCCGTTGACCTGCCTTCCACATCCAGAGGCAGCTGGCAAGATCATGGAGCAGATCCTCCTGTAAAATCTCCTAAGGCACGTGGAAAATAAGGAGGTGATGGGTGACAGCCAACATGGATTCACTAAGGGCAAATCCTGCCCCACAAATTTGGGAACCTTCTACGATGGCGTTACAGTGCTGGTGGATAAGGGAAGAGACACTGACGTCATCTACCTGCGCTTGTGCAAAGCATTTGACACCGTCCTGCACGACATCCTTGTCTCTACATTGGAGAGACACAGATTTGACGGATGGACCACTCGGTGGATAAGGAACTGGCTCCATGGCCACACCCAAAGGGTTGCAGTCAATGGCTCGATGTCCAAGTGGCGAGCAGTGACGAGTGGCGTTCCTCAGGGGTCAGTACTGGGACCGGTGCTGTTTGACATCTTTGTCAGCGACATGGACAGCGGGATGAGCGCACCCTCAGCAAGTTTGCCAACGACACCAAGCTGTGTGGCGCAGTCGACACGCTGGAGGGAAGGGATGCCATCCAGAGGCACAGGCTTGGGAAGCGGGCCTGTGCCAACCTCATGAAGTTCAACAAGGCCAAGTGCAAGGTCCTGCACCTGGGCCGGGGCAATCCCAGGCACAAATACAGGCTGGGCAAAGAACAGCTTGAGAGTGGCCCTGAGGAGAAGGACTTGGGGCTGCTGGTGGAGGAGAAGCTCACCATGAGCCGGCAATTCATGCTCGCCGCCCAGAAAGCCAACCGCATCCTGGGCTGCATCAAAAGAAGCGTGGCCAGCAGGGCGAGGGAGGGGATTCTCACCCTCTACTCTGCTCTGGTGAGACCCCAGCTGCAGTACTGCGTCCAGCTCTGGAGCCCCCAACATAAGAAGGACATGGACCTGTTGGAGCGAGTCCGGAGGAGGGCCGTGAAGATGGTCCGAGGGCTGGAGCACCTCTGCTACGAGGACAGGCTGAGAGAGCTGGGGCTGCTCAGCCTGGAGAAGAGATGGCTCCAGGGAGACCTTACAGCGGCCTTCCAGTGCAGGAAAGCTGGGGAGGGACTCTCTATCAGGGAGCACAGCCATAGGACGAGGGTGAGGGTTTCGAGCTGGAAGAGGGCAGATTTAGACCAGCTCTCAGAAGAGATTCCTCCCCCGCAGGGCGGGAGGCGCTGGCACAGGCTGCCCGGGGAAGCTGTGGAGGCCCCATCCCTGGCGGTGCCCGAGGCCAGGCCGGACGGGGCTTTGAGCCCCGTGCTCCGGGGGAGGTGTCCCTGCCCGTGGCGGGGGCTGGAACCAGACGATCTCCAAGGTCCTTCCGCCCCAAACAGCCCCCGCTCCCGCCGCTCCGGGGCGGGGGGGGCCGGGAGGGGCTTCTTCCACCGCCCCGCCCCTGCACGCGCCCCATTCACGCCTCTCGTTCCGCGCCGTCTTCCGCCGTGACGCCGCCGTGACGTCACCGGCCGCGCTCACCCCGCAGCCGGGAGGGGCACCTCGCGCTTCCCGCGCGCCGGTTCCCGCGCCAACCGACCCCCTCCGCCCCCGCCCCGCCCGCCGTTTTCCCGCGCTGCCGCTGGCTCGCGCTGCCCGCGCCGCTGTCGGCAGCGGGGGGTCCCGGCCCCCCCCGCGCCCCCCGCCAGAGCTGCCGGCGGCGGCCGGTCTCCCCGCGGCCGCGGCTGCCCCCGCCGCAGGAACCCCCCCCGGGCGCCGAGACCGGCCGCTCCGCCGGGGCCGGGCCGGCGCCGCAGCAGCTCCCCTCGGCCGCTGCCTCCCCGCCGGCCTCGGCTGCCGCTCGGCGGGGTCGCGGCGCGTCCTTCCTTCCTTCCAGCGAGCCCCGGGCTCGGCCCCGCACGGAGCCGGCGGGAGACGCCGGGTCACAGCGCCGGAACCGGGCCAGCCCCCGGGGGCCTCTCGCCGGGAGAGCGGAGGCGCTGCCCGGGGTGCGGGGGGCCACTCACAGCATCACAGAACCGTGCGTTGGGTGGGAAGGGACCGGGAAAGGCCATCTGGTCCGAGCGCCCTGCAGGAAGCAGGGACATCTCCAACTAGAGCTGATACCGTAAGCCGGCCGTTAAGGACTCTCTAAGGCTCAGTTGTGGAGTGTTCGAAAGCAGGCGTTCTTCATTGCAGCGCTGGGCGCGCAGGGAATCACTCCGCCTACTGGGCCTGCCGAGTTGCTCAGCTACAAAGGTTATAAGCGATCAGAATATACGTATTCATTACATTTCCCAGAAATTATTAACATATTCATATTATCACCTAGAAATCATTAATATATGCAAATATCCTTGACACATGCGCAGCCATGTCCATTGGTGGTCTTCCAGGGTCCTCTGGTGGTCATCCATAGTCTTCCTCACCGTGTCCGCTGGTTGAACTCGATCTTCGCGCATACTCAGTTCGTCTTTTGGCTTAGTTTGCAGCTCCTGTTCTCACAAACCCAGCTTATTCTAGCATCTCTCCCTATCTATTCTACTCAAGGATACAATGTCTCAAGACTTCCTTTTGTCCAACTGAACCTAGCAGATGTCCAACCCATCCGCCTACAAAGCATTTCAACCTTAGCTACATTATTCCAGTAAGGAGGGAACCAGATGTTCTTTTTAACTGGGTATCAGGAAGGCCTGAGGGGCTTTCCACCCCAGCGTTTTGTGCTGTTCAAGGCTACGGTATCACCAGCTACTGTATCAGACCAGGTTGCTCAGAGCCTCCTCAAGCCTGGCCTTGAATGTCTCCAGGGATGGGGCCTCCACCACCTCTCTGGGCAACCTGTGCCAGTGTCTCACCACCCTCATTGTAAAGAACTTCTTCCCAATGTCTAACCTAAACCTACCCATTGCCCCTCGTCCTATGGCTGCGCTCCCTGAGAAAGAATCCCTCCCCATCTTTCCTGTACTGGAATGCCGCTGTAAGGTCTCCCTGGAGCCTTCTCTTCTCCAGGCTGGGGGAGAATCACCTCTCTCGACCTGCTGGCCACGCTTCTTTTGATGCAGCCCAGGATGCGATTGGCCTTCTGGGCTGCAAGCGCACACTGTTGGCTCATGTCCAGCTTTTCATCAACCAACACCCCCAAGTCCTTTCCCGCAGGGCTGCTCTATCACATCAACCCCCAGCCTGTATTGGTAATGAGGATTGTCCCCACCCAAGTGCAGGACCTTGCGCATGGCCTTGTTGAACTTCATGAGGTTTGCCCAGGCCCAACTCTCTAGCTTGTCCAGGTCCAACTCTCTAGCTTGTCCAGGTCCAACTCTCTAGCTTGTCCAGGTCCCTCTGGATGACATCCCGTCCCTCTGGCCTGTCGACCACACCACTCGGCTTGGTGTTATCTGCAAACTTGCTGAGGGTGCACTTGATCCCACTGTCTACATCATCGGTGAAGATATTGAACAGCACTGGTCCCAGTACGGATCCCTGAGGGACACCGCTTGTCACCCCTCTCCATCTGGACATCGAGCCATTGACCACTACCCTCTGGATGCGACCATCCAGTCAGTTCCGTATCCACTGAACAGTCCCCCATCAAATGCGTATCTCTCCAACTTAGAGAGAAGGATGTTGTCGGGGACCATGCCAAAGGCCTTGCAGAAGTCCAGATAGATGATGTCCCTTGCCCTTCCCTTGTCCACTGATGCAGACTCTGCGTTTTATCCAGGCCCGGGCGCTCGGTGGATCCCCACACGTCAAGCAGAGCCCATGCCGGTTTCCTCCGTGTATTTAGAGACAAAAGTTACAAGGCAGTACACTCCCGGTTACAAGGGCTGCTCAGGAATTTACACACCAGTCCAATATCTTCAATGACTGCGCCTGCCTGGGGGAAGGGTCTTCACCTGGGCAAGGGGCTTCTTGGCCTGTGGCTGTGTTTTTTAGTATTACCATGAAGACGGTTCAGTCAAGGACGCCTGGACTTGGTTTTTCACTGCCAAATTGGCATTGTTGGGAGAAAGATCATGATTAGGTGTTCATTTAAGGTCTTAGTGTCCCAGGTAGACCAAATAATTAGGCTACAGATGTTCCTTCAAACAATTCCCTTTGATCCTCTCCTTAGCAACTCTCTACGGTCATCCTTAATTATCGTGTCGTGGATGAAAATACTTGACACGGTTATGATTTAGCAGCTATTCAAAATTTATTAATGATGAAAGGTAGATTGAGAGGTTGAATTTTAGCAGCACTTAATCATTAACTGGTTTAGGGATTTACAAAGTGAGCAAACAAAATAATTGAACAGTGACTTAGTTACAGATTCAAAGATGGCAAGATTCACGCTAACTTACTAGAAGGTATCCCAAATCAATACATGCAGGTATGAGTACAGGTACAAATCACAGATTAATACATATACATGTATATACCTAAGCAAAGCATATCAGCACATGTACGCACGCACAGGTACAGGTCTGCCATTGGGAATTTCTTAATAGCAGGCAATGCCAGTGAGCCAAAAGGTGCTGCTTTTAGGTCCTACATATGCGCAGATGGACAGAAGAGCACCCACATCCATACAGCTAATGTGTATCTCACTGCATACAGGTGGAGAGGTGGGTGAGAGAGAGAGACTAGCCTATAGCTAAAATTTCCCTTTCTCAGATTTAGGGTAAATACTCACGATGCCTCGGCGTTCCTCAACAGGCAATAGTTGAGGCTTGAGAAGGGTCTTCTCCCACCTTGGCCTTGAGGTGTCAGCCTGAGAGGTACCTCAGCTCAGGGCAGTTACTGGCCACAGCCCGCTGCGATCCAGAAGAGCTCAAAGGGTCTTTACTAGAATCGCGACTTACAGGATCCGAGACAATTGACTTTTGTCAGGTACTTTTCCACTCCGGCCTGACTCGGATGATGGTTACGCACCCCTAGAGCCTGGTAGGTCTTGGGGGTCCTGGTATTCCCCGCTCTGTGGCCACAATCCATATGGTGCCAGGAGCGATCCACTGAGGTTATCATCTTCAAACAGCAGGAGCCATGGGGACTGGGCACACTGCTGTGTTCTGCTCTGTTGCTCTCTACCTTTTCTTTCACGTCACAATGGTGTGTCACGTTCTGCGGCCCAGGTTGGGAGGGAGATCACGCCAAGTACCAAGTGGCCTGAAGGATGGCGGTGGGGAGGCTGCACACCTTGATTAACTACAGAACCATGGTTAATTTTAAATTCAATGACAGATATCAATACTTCCCCGCTCTGCTTTCCTGGCTGCCAGCCTTGATGAGCATCCGCGCCCTCAGAGCATCGGTGGCCACTCTTGGGTCCCTGGAGGAGGCTGAAAGAGGGGCCAGACCGGGGACTGCTGAAGCCAAAAGTCTGAAACTGAATTGTTTGGACAAAAAGGTAGCTGAAAGCTGGTTTAGCTCTGTATCCTCTGTAGGTGCGACACAGCAGCTCACAGCGGGTTGGCTCCGTTGACAGGGGAGACGAGCACGAATCACAATTTCTGAAAGTCTCCGAGTAAGTCCTGACACAGAGCCATGTCCCAGCTGGGAACCGTGGTTGGTTTTCTTGGCTTTTGGAATCAGTGAGTAAATTTTGGTATCCTTGAGGCCAGTGGGATTTTCTCCAGTGATGTCAGCCTGACCCTCATCAGTGATGACAACTGGTTTGGAGTTGAAAGGAAAAAGTTGGGTCAAGTTGGTTTTTGGGCATGAATGTAGACAGGACTAGAACATTTTAAAAATTCTTGGTTTGTTAGAAAACCAAGCCGGCTGCAGCTCTCCAGGCCCAGCAGAGCTTGGAGGCTCAGAGGTCCCTGGCTGCCTCCTCTCTTGAGCAAAAGCTGCTGGGCTGCCTGCCTGCAAGAGCAGCCCCACAGCCACAGCCTTCTGCGTGGAGGCAAGGGGGAGCACTGGCAAAGGCGGCTCCACACCTTTTCAGCCACCTGCCCTGAAAGCAAGGCTCTCATGTGTGCAGGTCAAGGGGCTGCTGCAGCTCCTGGTGCAGAGAAAACCACTGGGCAGTCTCTGGGGCCAGGACGTCTGGCCTTGCCAGGCCCACAGCTGAGGAGTCGCCAGCAGCCATGGACACATCCAGAGGTAGGAGGAGGGACTGAGGATTGTCACAGCCTTGAGTGGAAAGGTGGCGGAGGGCTTTGGGTTTTGCTTTAGCTGTTGTCCGCTTCCCACAAGTCACTTTACTGCATGGATTTTTGCTTTCCAGAGCTGCTCTTCCAGAGCTTGGAAGAACACTGTGGCCCTGCAGGGGAAGGTGACGTGCAGCGCCAGGCCAAAGCCTTCCTGGATGCACCACCCTGTCTGCTCGTCCTCCACAAAGCAGCAGGGGTAGATGCGGTGGGAGGATGGGAAACGGCAGAGGTAGGGCAGGTCCACAAACCCTGGCACAAGGCGTCTCGTCTAGGAGGAGTTCCTGAGGACTCCAAGGAGCTGCTCTGCCTCTTCCTGGTATTTGATCTCTTGGGGCTTTGGGTGGGCTTTTTTTATCCCCGGGAACAGTACACTCCAAGTAAATCTGGAAAGGTTCATTCTCCAATGCGTTAGGCATGTGCTTAGTCAAAGAAAATGCCTTCAAAATACCTACAGAAAGACAGATTTCAAAAGCAAAGCCTCCCACCGCAGAAGGTGGAGTTGCACCAAAGGGATGTCCGGCGAGCTCTGTCTTGTGAGGGCAGAAGAAACCCCAGCAGAATGAAGCTGGGAAGCCTCTTGCCTGCAGGGGCACCAAAGGCTCCCTGCTGAATGCCCCCCCAAATGAACTGAGGGGGGTCACACACCCCTGGGAACACTGTGTTCCACAGTGAGGCCCTTGGGAGAAAGGGCTAATGCAAATCAGCCAAACAAATCTTCTCCAGAGAGCTAAGGCAGCAATTTGCCAAACAGTCACTTCCTACTCCAGGGCATCCCTTGCCACCTGCTAACCTCAGCATTTCTGCCTCAGGCACCGTGTGAGTTTCTGGCATCAAAGCAAACCTCTGCGTTACTGGCTGCTTCCTGTAGTTGCGGCTTCTCCTCTGTACATCTTTATCTTCCAACTCTTGCAGATTCTTCTCTTTGCCTTTCACATTGTAGGGAGAAATATCAATAAAGTTTTGCAGAGCTTGAGTGCTCCAGCAGTGCTACTGCTCTCGAAAGCCTCTAGATAAAACAGTTTGAACAATAATATGCATATAGATATGCTTTGCATTTGTATGTAGCCACTAGATGCAACCACATAGCTTTTTTTGTTGCATAAATAATAAGAATCGATTGTTGCTCTTTACCTGTTTATTTGTGCCTAATCAATTTTCCCTTAGGGCTGTATAGTAGAGCTGTACTATTTTTGCATTTTTACTCCTGGTAACAGCCATAGTCTTCCTGGTTTTCTCTCCTGCCAGAACAGCTACATAAGCTTCCCTCGTAGGCAGCAGTATTTTCCCCTGCAGGCAGCCAAAGTGGCTGTCTGCTCGTGTCCAGGTATCTTGAACAAATTCACAGGGTCCTATTTGCAGTGAAGAGCTTGCAGAAGTAAAAAAGCAGCTGGAAATGTGGAGGAGCAAGGATTATACAGCCAATGAGTCTGCAAGAATTGCACTAAACCTTTGTAGCACCGCATTTTAGCAATGGCTAGGTTAGTGTTCAACTAAAAACAAGTATGAGTTGGTAAAGGCTTTTTGTAAATAGCTTCTCTTGTTTGCGAGGCAGGTCAGTGGGTTCAGGGCAAAAACACATGGTATCCAGCCAGCGCAGCAATGGAGGAAGGGCAATTAAAAGTGTGAAGGAAGACTGAAAGAAATATCTCACCATGCATTTCCCCTTCCAAAGGTCTGGTTCTTTTACTTTGTGGCCTCCACAGCTAATTTGAATGGCTCTCCTAGTTCAAATCATGAGCTGAACTAGGCCAATAGTCCACAGCTGGGTTTATGGAGTAAAAATGGAAGTGCCTGTAAAGCCAAAAATGGTCATGGAAAAGTTCCAAAGTTCAGAAAACCTAAGAATAGAAGAAAACCGCAAGACCAAAAAAACTTTGATTAACAATGGATTTATTTAAAAAACAATTAGAGCGCTCAGCTTTGCCCTGCTGTCCTCTATTCTCTCCCTCCTTGGAGAGCTCAGTTTTTCAGAGTTGAGCTGCTACATACACTTGCAGGGTCTGAAATACGGGAATGTAAGATGAGCCATATATTAAAAGCAGTAGTCCGTGATAGGTGTGCATCCATGGGCTAAGGGAAGCTGAGCAAAAATAGTTCTTGGTTTTGTTCTCTTGTGGTGTTGGTTTCAAAAGCAGAGGTTTAGCTGAGAACCGGTAAACAACCAGTACTACCAGTGCTCATAAGAGTATTTACTGCAATAAGTATAGAATACTTCATTTACTAAAAAGGTACCAAGAATCATGTTGGCGATGAATACAAAAAGAAGTCTGGAAGGAGTTAGAGAGAGGAACAAAAGAGAAGATTTGACAATAAAAATTCATTTTCCATGCCAAAATATGCTCTACGCTACTTTCGTTCAGTAAAAAGCTTAGACTTCAGTCACTTTCAGTTTAAATATTTCCTCTTGGTATGAAGCACATGAAGCAAAAATAAAAAATAGGGTGACCTAGAGGCTGGGGAGCCATCTGCTTCCATCCTATTTCAGAACTGCAAGCCTGTGCTGTGAACTCTTCACATCATGCTCTTATGCTTAAATGGTATCCAAAGTGTGTTTCTCTTGCTCTTTCTTAGGGAAATTCCCATCCCTTCAATGCTAGAAGAAGTGAGGGTAGCAGGATAGGAAATAAAAGTTACACAAAGTCCCTTCCCTCTCCTCTTTGCTGACAAACGAGATTTTATATACCAGGGGTCAGGAATCCTCCGGTCACATACGCCAAGCATGTCTGGCTCAGGGCCACTTTGGAATGGAAGTGAGGACAGAGAGAGGGCATCTGGAAAAAAAAGCCTAATACTACATGTGTGGTAAGAAAGAAAACAGGAAATTTAGTCCTAGAAGGAGACAAGCAGGCAAATATTTCTTGGGGGCACCACGGCAGCTTGTCTGGCTGTACATCAGAAGGCAGGATCACGCTGATAACTTTTGGGTTTTGCTATTTTTTTTCCTTCCTGGCAGAGGCATGGTCAATTGTAAGTTTTCTCTGAAGAGAAAAGGGATAGGTACAAGCTAGTTCTTGCTCCACAGTCATGGCATTTCTGCTGCCAAATTGTAGGGTTGGGTCTTTGAGTCATGCTGTACTTGGTCTTTCCCTCTCTCTTAGAAAGCTTCTCTTGCGTCACTTTGCAAGTGTTTAGAGGGACACAATGTGCAGAAAAAGCGTCTGGTTTTGCTAGGTCATCAGCTTTTATATGCTGAAATCCTAAATGGTGCTGATGTTTCTTGCAAGTGAACTATTAAGATTTACCTGTTTTTTCTGATTCAGCATAGTGTAGTTCACTGAGAGCTTGTTCCACTGGAACACTTACTGGTGAAGATGTCACTTTTCTTTCATCTGGTAACATCAGTAGAAGTAACAGTAATTTAGAAGCATGGAAAGATGTGGTGAGTGAAATGCAAATGCTTCAGGCATGGGGAAAAGGCATTCAGGTCAATGGTGTCTGACATCTGTAGTGCTTCTTTGAAAGACAAGTCATTTGTGGTGAATACTAAAAGATTGGGTGTTTGTGCATGGTTCGAATTTCAGGCTCTGTATCTTTGAATCGGGAAACCTGATCCCTGATGGAGGTGCTCTGCCTTCAGTGAAGATGTTGCTTTTTGGGACTGCTGCTCACAAATCCCCTTATTGTGAAACTTGGTCAGTCAGCTGCTTTCTGCAAGTTTCCCCAGAAAGAAAACCGAAAGTGTTAAGGATATTCTTTATCAGAAGTTCCTTCTGTGTACTATGGGCATCATGTACCGTGATGTAGCTGTGACAGCAAACAGGGTATAGTTTTCCCGATTAGTGTTCTTCACTGGGCATAAATGTAGGAGCAGCAGAAAGCCTGCTGCATATGCTTCGACTACAGAGGCTGGTGTGGTGGCATCCTTTGGCTCTCTGAAGAGCAGCTTCATCCCGGAAAGGGTGATGATTAGGGGACTAGAACATCTGTCTTACGAAGAAACACAGAGGGACTAGGTTTTTTTCAGTCTGGAAAAAAGACAACTGAGAGGGGATCTTCTCAATGCTTATAAATACTTCAAGGGTGGGCGTCAGGAGGATGGGGCCAGGCTCTTTTCAGTGGTGCGCAGTGAGAGAACAAGGGGTAAGGGTCACAGACTTGAACACAGGAAGTTCCATCTAAACATGAGGAGGAACTTCTTTACTTTGAGGATGGCAGAGCACTGGAAAAGGCTGCCCAGGGAGGTGGTGGAGTCTCCTTCTCTGGAGACACTCAAAACCCACCTGGACGTGTTCCTGTGCAACCTGCTCTAGTTGAACCTGCTTTGGCAGGGGGCTTGGACTAGCTGATCTCCAGAGGTCCCTTCCAACCCTTATCATTCTGGAGCCCTGGGTTCATGAGGGGAGCTGGAGGCTGGTCCCTGTCTCCGAGGGGCAGCCTTTGTCTTGGGCAAGCACCATTGGAGACCGGAGGGAGCCCCAGGAAAGGGGCCCTCAGCCCCATGGACCCTCATCCTTCTCCCAACATTTGGGCACGTTTCAGGCCATAGGCCCCCCATGCCCAAACCTGCCCTATTTGGCCACACGCATCAGCCACAGTCACAATCGACATCACAGTGGCCTCCTCCTGTCACCAGCCACCTCCCTGCCTATAAAAGCAGGGGCCTATGCAGCTGGCCCACAGTTTGCCAAGCTTCCTGGCCCTCCGATGCCAAGTATGGCTGGAAGGAAGAGGAGCAAGGCGGATGGCTGCCCACCTTGGTGTGGGACGCCCCAGAGCTGCGCCCTGCAACCGCGGAGGAGGAAGGCACCTCCCAGGAGCAGGAAGCGCAATCAGCGCAGGAGGAGGAGGAGGAGGAACAGGAGCACCCCTCATGGCATTAGCCCCATCATCCTGGCTTCTGCCATCCACGGCATGCAGTGCCTGGCTTTAGGCCCAGCAGGTAACGGGGTGCAGCCCAAGCGCATCTGCCTGCCAGGGAATGGTGGGAGACCCAGGTGTGGGCATCACCTGGCAGCATTGAAGAACAATGCGCAGGCCACGCCTGTCAATCCACCAAGGTGTGGCGTGTGGCTAACGTCTGCCAATACAGCAGGGAGCAGCGTGGTGCCCATGGCAGTGGCTCGACCTCAAGATCAAGAAGAACCCATGGAGGTGGACTAACCCCAAGACATGGAGGAATCCATGGAAGTGGAGGCACCTGCACAGGGATGATCTGGCACGACACCAGCGCACCCTGGATCCTTCCATGAGATGGCACCAATGGCCTGGCAGGAGCCACCGGGCCAGCTCCCTACGGGCAGCCGAGCCTCTGCATCCAACATTAGCTGGGAGAAGAAAAACTCTGTGGACATCCCGCAGGCTCACCTGCAACATCTCCCACCAATAAACACTTCTTTTGTTGATCGTCAAGGGTTGCATGGGCCCTTCTTTCCCATGCCCCCACCACCGGCCCTCAGGAAGAGGTACCACCTCTTCTGCATCAAGCCCCAGTGGAGAGGAGAGAAGAATGCCTGGCATCCATCGAGCTGCTGCCTTCCCAGATGGCAAGGGACACCCAAAATCTTGTGGAAGGTGGCCTGTCCTACTACCACGCAGGGTCTTACTTCAGGCCAGCATCAGCATCAGCCCCACCACTGACCTCAGGCACACCACTGTGAGCAGCTGCCCCGCGGGTGGGATTTGTCCTGCTAAGCACAAGGCAGTGGTCCTCCCACTATGTAGTCCCCTGCTCTTGTCCATGCCTCACCTATCTGAATACTGTGGGAGGCTGTGTCATGTGCCTCACTGAAGTCAAAGGCAGTGGCTGCTCTGCCCTTGTCTGCTAGGACAGTCACTTCCTCAAAGCAAGGCTCATGTTGGTCCCAGCACAACTTGGCCTAGGTGAAGCTGTCCTGGGTGTTCCCTGATGTCACCTTGTCCTTCGTGTGCGTCCAAGTGATCTGCTGTCATTCACCACTCTGCCCTTGTACCACCACTAGGCTAGCCAAGCAAGCTCTTGGATCAGGCATGACATCACTTGCCCTTGAAGAATCTCTGCTGGTTCCCACCACCTGATAAGGACTGCTGGCATTTTGCCTCCCTTCTGTCCCAGACAAGCAGATTTCCTGTCAAAGGCCAGGAGGGCATTTCATCCCATGACTTGTAGCAGGTAACTCTTGGATTCCCTTCAGTTTCTTTAAAACTCCTGCAGGGTCACCACAGCTTTGTTTCCTCCCACTACTCAAGTGCAAATGTAACATCGGTGGTATTGGGACAGAAAGAGTCCCAGACAAGAGGATCCAACTGGGGCTGCTCTGAGCAGAAGCTTGGACTGGAGACCTCCACATGTCTCTACCAGCCTCTGTGGTTCTTTGAACATTAGCTGTACTGCCTTCCTCAGATGGGAAGGAACAGCCACAGTCCCGTGGAAGGTGACCTGTCCCACTACCACCCAGACCCTTACTTCAGACAAACATCACTACCGAGCGTGGGGGGCTGTGCCACTTTGCAGGGCGCCAGGTCAGTGAGGGATCACTGAGGACCCCCAACCTGCCTGGAACACTATTGTTACTGTCTTGTTGAGAGGACCCCAGAGGCATGTGAGTCCCAGACTTTAGGAGTGCCAGAACTTAGAGTAACAGGGAAAGTCTGGACAAAGGAAGTCTTCCCCTTGGTTGAGGAGGATCAAGTTAGAGATGAATTAAGTAAAGTGGATATCCACAAGTCCATGGGTCCCGATGGGATGCAGCCAAGAGTGCTGAGGGAGCTGGTGGGAGTCATTGCTGGGCTGCTCTCCATCATCTTTGACAGGTCCTGGAGAACAGGTGAGGTGCCTGAGGCCTGGAGGAAAGCCAGTGTCACTCCAGTCTTGAAAAAGGGCAAGAAGGAGGACCCAGGAAACTACAGGCCAGTCAGCCTCACCTCCATTCCTGGAAAGATGATGGAAGAGCTTGTTCTGGGCATCATCTCAAAGCATGTGGAGGAAAAGAAAGCTATGGGAAGTAGCCAACACGCATTCACCAAGGGGAAATCATGTCTGACTAATCTAATAGCCTTCTCTGATGGCATGACTGGATGGATAGATGAGGGGATGGCAGTGGATTTTGTCTGCCTTGACTTCAGCAAGGCTTTCGACGGGCTCTGCCACAGCATCCTCCTAAGGAAACTTAGAAAGTGTGGGTGAGATGAATGGACAGTGGGGTGGATTGAAAACTGGTTGAAAGATAGAGCTCGGAGGGTCACAATTAGGGGCACAGAGTCTAGTTGGAGGTCAGTGACAAGTGGTGTTCCCCAGGGGTCAGGAGTGGGCCCAGTCCTGTTCAATCTCTTCATCAATGACCTGGGTGAAGGGATAGAGTGCCCCCTCAGCAAGTTTGCTGATGATCCAAAAGTGGGAGGGGTGTGTGACACAGCAGAAGGCTGTGCCGCCGTCCAGCGAGACCTGGACAGGCTGGAGAGCTGGGCAGAGAGAAACCTTCTGAAATTCAAGAAGGGCAAGTGTAGGGTGCTGCCGCTGGGGAGGAATAACCCCACGTACCGGTAGAGGTTAGGGGCTGAGCCACTGGAGAGCAGCTGTGTGGCAAGAGACCTGGGAGTCCTGGTGGACAAGAGGATGAGCATGAGGCAGCAATGTGCCCTTGTGGCCAAGAAGGCCAGTGGCATGCTGGGGTGCATGCAGAAGAGTGTGGCAAGCAGATGGAGGGAGGTGATCCTCCCCCTCTACTCTGCCCTGGTGAGGCCACATCTGGAGTAGTGTGTCCAGTTCTGGGCTCCCCGTTTGAAGAAGGACAGGGAACTGCTGGAGGGAGTACAGCAAAGGGCTACAAAGATGATGAGGGGACTGGACCATCTCTCTTCTGAAGAAAGGCTGAGGGATTTGGGTCTTTTGAGTCTGGAAAGAAGAGGACTGAGGGGGCAACTTTTCAATCCTTATAAATCAAGGATGGGTGGTTGTCAGGAGGATGGGGCCAGGCTCTTTTCAGTGGTGCCCAGTGAGAGAACAAGGGGTAAGGGTCACAGACTTGAACACAGGAAGTTCCATCTAAACATCCTCTTTACTTTGAGGATGGCAGAGCACTGGAAAAGGCTGCCCAGGGAGGTGGTGGAGTCTCTTTCTCTGGAGACATTCAAAACCCACCTGGACGCATTCCTGTGCAACCTGCTCTAGGTGACCCTGCTTTGGCAGGGGGGTTGGACTAGCTGATCTCCAGAGGTCCCTTCCAACCTCTGTGATTCTGTGATTCTGTGAGATGCTGCTTCCTATGCTGCTTTCTGCTCCAGCCTTGTTCCTACTGTCTTTGGACAATGAGGGTGGAGGAGCATTCATCCAGCAGTTTCCCTCCTGAAAGACTGCAGGAGGGAGTTGAAGGTGTTTGTCCCGAGTGGCAAAAGGTGCAGGGTCTGTTTCTCCAGCCTCATGGCCCACTGCTGGCATGCCTGACACTGGATCTGGAGGCTGTGTTCAAATCACACCGAAGTCTTGGTCCTTACGCTGGGTGTCAGATGTACACAGTGGAGCTTTCTTGAAGAAAACGCAGTGTGTAACAGGCTAGGGTCTGCCCGCCTCTGCTGTGAGGGTGGGATGAAGCAGCCTCTGTGGCAGAAGGATGGTGACCCGACTGACCCCATGTGTTCAGATCCCACAGCCTTCTGTGGCTCTCTTCCAGGTACTTCATGGTCCAGAGCAGAATTTATGTTTTGTACACAGTGATTAAATGTGCCATGTGTGGGGGTGTGTGATGGAAGGAGTATTTTTCTATAACATTTGATAAAAGAGCCCGTGCTAGAGAGGCTGGAAGCTGGGCAAAGGAGGGAATGGTTCATTTGAAGACACACTTTTTGCTTTTCCAGAAGCTGTAAAGAACAGTAGCTAAAATTTCCTATGAACAACCTGCAGCTATGTTCATGCTTAGATATCTTCCTTGCAGCTTCAGAGAGAATTTATCCCAGAGAAGACAACTGGAGTGTTTTCCTGGTACAGGCAGTTCAAATTCACCTTTAATTAGTGGAAAGCACTTACTATGGTTGCAGAAAACATAGGTAGATTTGGACAAATATGGAGAATAACACTGGGGAACATAAGCTGTAGGATAGACAATAGGATAAATGTAGGATAAATGTGCTCTAACAATGCAAGGTTTGAATCAGTGAGCAATGACAGTAATAGAAAAACCCAAGGGTGTGGGAATCTGATTCTTCGACTATTTTTGCTGAGAGAAAAAGCTTGCGCTTCCTTGTCTGAAACAAAGATCCTTTGCCAATACCCTTTTAAGACTGAAACCTTCACTGACCATGGCCTGCCTGCTTCATTTGCTTTCTCCTGTGAGACATTTGTAGCAGAGTGGGGGGGTGCTGAGAGTATGGCAGGTATTTTATGCAGCTTGGCTGCTGTAGGAGGCCCTCCCACCCCTACTCTGTTTAGTGCTTCACATTTGCCAGCAGGTGTCTTGTGGGTGCATATTTCCAAGCGTGCCTGGCAAAAGGCATCTGAAATGACAAAGATGCAGAGGGACCAGAGGGTGCCAAGGGACACTGCCAGCGTAGGCTGGCACAAGTGTCACCTGGACAGACAAGCGCTGGAAAGTTGTGTCTCCACGGGAGGGGGGAAAATGATGCAGCACCACGGTGCAATGGCAGCGCGCCTGGCCCCAGATCAGGTTAAGTGTTCAAGTGACACTGGGGCTGGGGGGGACCGCCCTTCCCCAAGGCTGGTCCCACTTCTGGCATAGGTTGGAGGGCTCAGGGGATGTGTGCGGATGTTCAGCTTCTGTCTGGGATGAATGCTGTATTATTCAAAGAGGATGTATAACTGCAGCTCCTTGGGGTTTCAGAAAAATCAGAATGCAATGTTTGTGTCTCTGTCATCTAGAATCTTGGACTCAATTGTTACTCATGCAGTAATGTTGGGTTTGTGGTTTGTTAACCCCCCTACCCCCTGCTGTACTCTTTGCTCCTGGTAAGGGCAGTGTAAATTTGTTTTTTCTGTTCTTATGTGTGGAAGATGTTATGTGTACCACAGGTGATGAGCTTATCTCAACAAAAGCAAACCAGGAGCGTGCTACGGTGTGTAAATGCCACCAGAAGCACTTTGTCCTTGTCCTGGAACACAGATGGAAAAAATAGTTTGGGTGCTCTAATGCTACTGACTCCGGATCACATGGTAGTATTTTGAATCATGCTGAAGCTATAGTTTCTGTGTCATTTTTCTTTTCTCTCTCTGCTTCCAAGCCACTCCACAGCTTCATGAAGAGAGAGAGAAAATAGGTACTTAGAATCATAGAATCATTTAGGTTGGAAAAGACCCTTGGGATCATGGAGTTCAACCATCAACCCCACTCTACAAAGTTCTCCCCTACACCATATCCCCTAACACCACATCTAAACGACTCTTAAACACATTCAGGGATGGTGACTCCACCACCTCCCTGGGCAGCCTATTCCAGTGTCTGAGCACTCCTTCTGTGAAGAATTTTTTCCTAATGTCCAGTCTAAACCTACCCTCTTGCAGCTTGAAGCCATTCCTTCTTGTTCTATTGCTAATTACCTGTGAGAAGAGACCAGCACCAGCCTCTCTACAATGTCCTTTCAAGTAGCTGTAGAAAGTGATGAGGTCTCCCCTCAGTCTCCTCTTCCTCAAACTAAACAGTCCCAGCTCCTTCAATCGCTCCTCATAAGATTTATTCTGCAGGCCCTTCACCAGCTTCGTTGCCCTCCTCTGCACTCGCTCCAGCACCTCGATATCTCTCTCGTATTGAGGTGCCCAAAACTGGACACAGTACTCAAGGTGTGGCCTCACCAGTGCTGAGTACAGGGGGACAATCACCTCCCTACTTCTGCTGGTCACACTATTTCTCATACAAGCCAGGATACCATTGGCTTTCTTGGCCACCTGGGCACACCGCTGGCTCATGTTCAGCCGCTTGTCAATTAGAACCCCCAGGTCCTTTTCTGCCAGGCAGCTCTCCAGCCACACTTCCCCAAGCCTGTAGCAATGCATGGGGTTGTTGTGGCCCAAGTGCAGGACCTGGCACTTGGCCTTGTTGAAGCACATTCCATTAGCGTTGGCCCATCGATCCAATCTATCCAAGTCTCTCTGTAGAGCCTCCCTGTCCTCATGCAGATCAACACTCCCGCTTAACTTGGTGTCATCTACAAACTTACTGATGATACACTGCACTTGCACCCTCACTCGTTCTTCAGAGATAAAGCCAGTTTAAGGATTTCCTAAATCACATTTCACTCCCTGTGCTGGGTCTGGGTGGGATAGAATTAACTTTCCCCATAGCAGCCTGTATAGTCCTGTGTTTGATTTGTGACCTGAACAGTGTTGATGATAGCACACCAGTGGTTTAGCTATTGCTGAGCAGTGCTTGCACAGCATCGAGGCCTTCTCTGTTTCTCAGTCTGTGTCCCCGCCCCTCAGCAAATAGGCTGGGGGTGGGCAAGAGGGTGAGAGGGGAAACAGCCAGGACAGCTGACCCCAGCTGACCAAAGGGACATGCTGGACCATGTGGCATCACACACAGCAATAAAAGCAGGCTGGTGGTGTGTGTGTGGGGGGGGAGTTTCTTCTGAAGTAGCTGTTGCTTGGAGACTGGCCGGGCATTGGTCTCCTGGTGGGAGGCGGTGAGTGATTGCCTTTGCATCCCTTATTTTTGTTATTTTTCTTCACTTATTAAAGTGACTTTATCTCATGAGGTTTTTTTTTTTTCCTCAGATTTACCCTTCTGATTCTCTCCCCCGTCCTCCTGAAGGAGAGCGAGCAAGCAACTGGGTGGAGGTTTTGCTGCTGACTGGGATCAACTCACCACACTCCCTCTTTTCCATCTCACTCCTCAGTATCAGCAGCTTCTCACTGAATGCAATGATCCTGTAATTAGTAAATATTCTGCCCCAGGGAGTGGTGAAATGCAGGAGAGAAGGAGATGGTGCAGGGCTCTTTCTGCATCTCAGCAAGAAAAGTCCAACAAAAAATGGCTTATAAAAATAGCCATTTTAATAAAACAGAATAAAAAGAGGAATATAGATAGTGAGTAAGCCTTATGTACCTTCTGATGCTGGGTGCTATGCATTCTTTCAGCAGTGGGTGGAGCCTGGCTGGATTTTCCCACTGCATGCTGTGCAGATCGCAACTGCGGGGAGGCTCCTTGTTTCTTCCCTTTGAGCCGTTACGTATTTTCTTATGAGAAAACAACTCTACTCCTAAAGGTTCTTGATGTGAGAACTTCTTGCTGCACAGTTAGGCACAGGCAAGGATGCGCAGGTGGTGCAGAGGCTGGTGCCGAGCGGGAGCTGCCTGCAGGCTCCTCTGCTGCTGGCTGAGGTGACCTTGCGGCCACAGGACATGCTCAACAGCATATGAAGAACATGTGAGGAAAGAAACGGCTGTAGTCAGATGGACCTGTTTGACGGAAGAACGGGATGTGGGCTAAGCAGTCTTGGTTCAGCTTCTTGCCTGTGTGATGTGTTGTTTATTTCTCCACGCGCCTGAACTTTTCCCATTGTTTCAAAGATATAATGGTTTGAAGAAGAGTTCGTGTATCTCTGCCAGCTGTCAGGTTGATTTCTGCTTCTCTGGCGTGTTTGGTTTGTGCCTTTTCTCTTCATTTGTCCGTGGAGATGGTAGCAGTCCAAGTACAGGGAGGAGTGTAATCAGCTCCTGCTCCCTGCTCCACGTTTGTCAGAGGTCCCCTTTGAAAGAGAGGGAGTCCCTTTGCACGCTGGTGGGTGCTCCACCCATGCTTATACTCACCGCTCTGTTTACAAAGTGCAGAAGGAAAAAAAAAGTGGTGAAGATGTGCAATAAACCAGTATGTCCCGTTAACATTAGCTTGATTCTGTCCATCAGCTGCAAAAACAGGGGCTCAGCAGTGTTTGAAGGGGCCAGGAGATAGCTTCTGCCACCAGCTGCAGTGAGGTTGCTTTAGAAAATTGGAAGTGGAGAGAAGAGGACAGCTGATTTAGTGATAATACATCTTGGTAGGAATGGCCAATTTCAAGGTACTTAAGACCCATTTTCTTGTTTTATGAACAGTACAGTGAATATTTCTTTTTAATCGCACTGTGACTATAGTTGTAGAATGAGATATAATGTGATAATTGAAGGGAATTTGGCTACCGTAGGAATTCACATAATCCTTATGACAACATTTATTGTGCAATGTGTTCAAGGAGTGACTTAAATCTTATCTGCACTGTGTCTTTAGTCTGCATTTGCAGGGGCTTCCTATGCTTCCTTCAGTGCAACAGCATTTCTCTAATGTAGAATATAAAACAATTTTAATACTCATCTTTCAAAATCAATTGATGGAACAACAGACTGGTTAGAAGACTTGCAGTTATCTGCTGGTTTTGCTACTGCAGTAAGTACAAGTGAAGCACCAACAGCCCCCTTTCTCCTGCAAAAAACTGCAAAGAAGAAGCGAAGTCTTGAAACTGGTCCAACTTGGGTGGTGGATTCCTGTGTCCTATTGGCCCTAGTGTCCTTCTGCTAGGAATATAGATACATGGAGCCAACTGTAGAAATGAGCCTCTGCCAACTTTTCTAATTCAGTGGACCTATTTGCAAAACAGAACCTTAGGTAATAACTTTTACCACATCTACCAATGTTAAAATCCCTTCGAAAACATCCCATGTCTGCTCACCACTTTCAGCTTGCTTAAACTGTATCCAAAGATACTATTTCTTAACAGGTATATTTCTTAACAGGTATAATCTCTTATCGATTTTCTTAATCTGGAATAAATCAAAGTTCTCAATATGATTGGAGGTTTAGGGACTACGCTGTCGCCAAAATCTAACTGCTAGGTGGCTACAGCTGCTCACATACTCAATTTCAATTCTCTTACAGCAGTCGTCATGAAAAAATTAATACCAGTCTTCAAAGACCTGGTGTGAAACATACTGCCTGCTTCTGTTTTCTGAATGGGTAATGCAGTTCTAGCAAATGGACATTTTTTTTTAAAGGGGGAATTTTGCCAGTCCCGGTGGGAAAATAAATGCACCTGTTCTTTTTCTCCTCACTGAAAACCAGAGGATTGCTGTCTGGCAGTGGAGCAGTACTGTTTCTATGGTAGGCTCTGCGTTTACACAAAGGAAGCGGTCCTTTGAGCCACCTCTCAGTTACCAACTGCCAGACAAAGAAAACTAGTTTGATGTAAAGCCTCACAAGGCTGAGCATACTCATCTGGCCACATGCAGACCTGGAGGTGGCAGAACTTTTCCTTGATGAGGCGAGACTCTCTTCAGTCACCTGTTATCTCCCAAGCTTTAGATAAATTTTCTCCTTGGGACTCTCCTGGAGTCTCGCTGGATCTGTTGTGGTTGGATATTCTGTGTGCAGGGATGTATGTCGTGCTGGAGTCAGCGAGCACCTTAGATGGCACCACTGCCAAAGAACGTTTCCCCTGGCCGCTTCGAGTATTCTGAGACCTGAGCGGTCCCTCCCTGGCGCTGGCACAAGCTGTTGTGCAGCTGCTCAGCCTGAGGAGTTCAAGCCAACCTGTCATTCCTCCCCCCACCCAGTGTCTGGCATCACTAGTCAGTTTAGCTTACATCAGTGGATTCACTCCTAAACAACTAGATTTGTCAGTGACCAAAACTGAACTGCATTTTACACAGCAACATGCTGTTATTCAGCATTTTTACCCTTATAATTTCAAGTAAGGGTAAACAACCTAAGTTAAGGCAGCTGTCTGTTTCCAGTTGAGTACTTTAGAGTCTTAATATTGTATGAAATCTGTTATGACATAGACTTAAAAGTGTCCTGGAATTATTCTGGAAGCTAACCTGGAAAACTGGTGTCAGCCTGGGCAGTTTCTTCTATGTAGGTAACCATTACTTCAAAATACCTACTTTCTCAAGATAATTTCTCAATGTTTCCTCAGAACACTTGTATTTACATGAACAAAAGTTGGCTTCCTAATCTGAGCTACTCTTATTTTCAGCCCGAGGCTTGTTTAGACCTTTGTGATTAAGGAAAAATAACGTAGCAAGGGCTGCCAAGAAAAGTTTGGAAAGAAGTTGGCATAACTGCATGATTACAACAATGTACAAGCTATATAGGGAATATGAGCCATTAAATAATGAAATATGCTTTAAATTATGCAGTTTATACATAATTTGATTGTTATACTCTCTCTGAATGAGCCACATGCTCTGAAATCAAGAACTGCAGGCTCCTCATCCAAAAATCAGAATTAAATACTTCCACCATGTATCTTTAACTTTGACAACCAAACTTTCAGGTCTGTGGAATGAAGTAGAGCTTTGTTCGAGTAGCAGAGCTACTACTTCCCTGTAGGAAAGGCAAGTCGTGATGTTAGCACTGCTCACCTCATCTATGTAGGAGAGTTTTGGATGTTTGTGTGATGGTACCCTAAAAATGGTCTGTGAAAAATACACTCTGTGGTAATGCATGGGTTTATGTGCTGCAAAACACACCCCTGTGTACGTGTGCTGCAGAAACTTGCCAGGTGGCAGAAATGGTTGCAGTTGAGTAAGGTGCTGCTATGCAGGAAGTAAACAAAAGGCTTCAGAAGCCCTGAAACAAACTTTTCTTTGTATTTTTAATTCAGCTCCTTTCCATTCAAGACTCACAAGTCCAACACAAAATAATACATCATTCAGTTGCAGCAAACCCCATCTCCTTCCTCACCTCTTGGATGAGCTGCAGGAGCACGTACAAGGAAGGAGGCAACCTGTCTATGAACGTATTATGGGGAGCCCACGGAACAAGCTTCAAAGACAGTTGTGGAGCCGCTTGGTATGGTTAGAGGGGTGAAACATCCTTTTTAGTGTTATCTGAAGTTTGCTGCCACCTGAGGTGGCCGTCGGAGGATGCAGTGTCCATGCTATTGTGCTTCTTGTAGCACCCGTGAGCAGCACTTGTACCTCTCTGCTGGCCCGCTGCGAAGAGCTGAAAAGCCTCGCTCATCCCTTTGGGTAGAAGACGCGTGTCTTCCCTCCCCCTGCCACCTTTTATCAATACCGTTGGGAGGGGAAAAAACCCCTCTCTCTCAGGTAAGGAAGATGTGCCGATTACAGTCGCGTTGCATATAGCGAAGGAGGAACCACGATTCTGAGAGCCACTGAAATGTCGTCTTCGCGGAGCGTGGTGGGAGTTTTCCGCAACTCTTAGGAAAAAGGCCGAAGTCCCAGAGAGGGGAGCGAGAGCTGAGACAGCGCCTAAGAGCAGCCAGCGGAGAGGGAAGGGGCCGCAGGTACTCCCGCCGCCGACCGCCTTTTCTCCGGGGGCGCCGAGCACCGCCGCCCTCCAGCCGCCTCGCCCTCCCCGCGCGTGCCCGGCGAGCCGCACCGCTCCGGCGGCCGTGGCCCGGGGAGCGGTGGCGGGGCCTGGTCCTCAGAGCCCGCCAAGACAACGGGCCGCCTCCGGTACCGCCGCCGCCTCCCCCGCCGCTTGCCGCCGCGAGACCGCACGCGCGTGCAATCGTCGGGGCGGCCCCGCCGCTCATTGGCGGAGGCGCGGCTGGTCATCGGTGGCGTCACGGGCCGCCCGGGGCCCGCCGCTGCTGCCGGCCCGCGCCCCCAGTTGCGGAGCGGTGGCGGGCGGAGGGACATGGCGGCGGGCGGAGCTCGGGGCGCAGGTGGGGAGGTGGGCGGGCGTGTTCCGGTGGCTCCGGGGGAGCGGGGCGCGGCGGGGAACCGGCGGCGGGCCAGGCGCGGGCGGGTGAGGGAGGCCCTCTCAGAGAAACGACCTGGCAGCCGCGGGGGCGGGCGGGGGTGCCGGTGTCTGTGCCCTCCCTGCCCACCGCACCTCAGCCTGGCGCCCCCGGCTCTTGACGAGAGGTCTTGTCAGCCGCCGCCCCCGGGCCGTGCCAGGGCCGGGGTTCCCCCTGTGAGGGACCCGGTGTGAGGGCGGGAGCGTCGCGCCGGGCTGGGGCGGCGGAGCGGGGGCGGCCCGGTGGAGGTTCGCTAGTGCCCGGCAGGCGGCTGGGAGCGGCCGGAGCAGCTCGGGGCGGAGGCACGCTCACGTCCCGTCCTGTCGCGCTTCCCAGGTCCTGGCTCTGCGAGAGAGGGCGCAGTCATGGTGCCGCATCCCATCCAGGAGCCTGTGCGTGGCTGAAGCCCAGCTCCGCCGCAGAACGGCAGCGGAAGGCGATCCCTCACGGTGACTGCCCCCGGGGCAGCCTCCCCGCGGCACCTCGACATGGAGGCGGGTGGCCTGGAGTGGCTGCTGGTCCCAATGCACCAGCTGGTGTCGTGGGGCGCCGCGGGGGCCATGGTGTTCGGCGGCGTGGTGCCCTACATCCCCCAGTACAGGGACATCCGGCGGACACAGAACGCAGAGGGCTTCTCCACGTACGTCTGCCTGGTGTTACTGGTCGCAAACATTTTGAGGATACTTTTTTGGTAAGTTGGTTTTCTGTGTGTGTGCGCCTGCCCAGTTCTAAAGGCTCTTCCTTGCTAGCTTTGATTTGGAATACTTGAGGAAATAACGTGTTTTATGTACTTTTCCCCCCTTTCTTGAAGATGAAAATACTGTCTTCCCCTAAGTGGGTGAGTCTGGATTGAGTAAAATGTACTGGGCTCAGGAACACCGTCTGTTACACTTGTCAGATCTGTTTATCAGTCCTCTGATGTTCCAAGATGTAACTCTTTAATTTGTTTGTAAAGAGGTTTATTCTAACTCAGATTTTTTTTCTTGCTGACTGTATTTTACGTTTCCCTTGCCCCTCTAGCTCTGTTCTCAGAGTAAAGGCCCGGGTCCTGCACGCTTATTCTAGCATCTAGTTGGTATTAATGTTATTGGGACACTTTGCCATATGTTCTTGCATTTTTCTGGGATGCCAGCTGGCTTCAGAGGGGTTTCATTTCTAGAGCTCAGTGCACAACTACATCTTTGATACGCAGGCATAAGGTGGGCTGTCTTTCAAAGCAAGTTCTTTTTGTTTTCAACACCACTTTCAATATTTAAAAGCAAGTTTGTTTCCATATTTAGATCTTGTGCTGCTGGACAAAGAAAATGTTAATAGGGCATGATTTCCATGAATGAATTTTATTAACTTATATTCCTCATTCCTCTTATAATATGGATGCTATAACACTGGGAATGTACTTGAGAAAACAAAGATGAAATAGTCTGGGAAATTACTGCAACTAAGAACGGTTATTCTAAGAATATTTTGACTACAAAATACTGCTTTGCAATCCACAAAGAACTGATAGGTAATGGGCTACATCCTTTTGTTGGTTTCCAGTTTCTTTTTAAAGCTCCTCTGACTCTTTTAAGTATAAGGAGCTTCCTGGATTCTTCTACAGCAAAATGCACCGTGTAGGTGCTGTGCTGGAGTGCAGAAAACAGGAGGGGGCCTATTTTGGGGACCACAGCTGGGAGTCAAACCGAGGAGTCGTCACTATATCAGAGCTACTTGTTGCATTGGATGTATGTTTTGCTGGGGAGAAGTGTATGGAGCAGCTGTTGGAGAATGCAGAGAGCAGAAGGGAAGTAGAGGAATTGGCAGGGGGAGGAGAAGTGAAAGATCCGAGTTGGCAGTTTGAGAAATAGAAATTGTCTAATTTTTTTGTTTCACTGGAGGTAGTTAAAACATACAAATGATTTGCACCTGAATGGACATGCTGGCAGTTTCTAGGTAACTCAGGCCAGTGCATCTGTTAAATGAGACTTGGACTATAGAGGAACTGAAAGATCTTTAATTTTAGTTGATTTTAACTATATCTAATTGAGAGATCTGTGAAACAATAAATACTATATGTAATGAAAAGTTATAATATATGTCAATGTTAAAAGGTTTGACAGTACTAAAAAGAGAGAGAATGCAGTTATCTTGATAAGATTATGTAATTTTTTTACTGTGAGTATTTAAGACACATAATAGTACCACTCCCTGACACGTACTAGCTCTGTGTAGGCTCTGGTCGTCTTGGAGCTCAGTGATGGCACGGAACGACTTCATGCAACACGTGCATAGGTGTGTCTGGCTTCAAGGGGAATGTTAAGGCATGCTGCTGGCTTGTGGGACAGCTGCTTTTCCACTATGGGGAAATACTGCAGGCATGAGCCCGCAGAAACCTTTCTGTCTGTACGTACAATTAATCACCTCTTTCTAGTTCTATTGAGCTAAAAGACAGAAGTGATGACTTGCATAATGATAATTCAGTGTTCGCTGACAGAGTATTTTGCTTCTCTACTTATAAAGGTTAGGCATCCCTGGTAGTTCATTATAAACACCAGTAAGTCATGAAAGCTGCAGTTGAGGGTGGCTGTTATCCTTGTGCATATGGATGATTAAAGGAAGATAGCAGAGCAAGAGCCTCTGATTTCTCTGAACACTTTTAAAATGCACCCATAAAGCTGCTTGGGAATTCAATTTTTGCGTTAGTTGTTTAATGTCACCTGTGGCTGATGTGTTATCTGGAACACAGCACTCTAGATAATTTGACATAAACAGCAGAGCTATTTTAATGTGTATGTAATATTCATGGGAGGGAATTTAAGAAATTTTTGTTTATTTTGTTTTAAATTTATTAAATAATTTGATCCATTCTCGTGCCAGAACAGAACTGTTCCTACAAGTAATTTTGCTTTGTGTATAATTCTTCCCCAGTCTGACTTTCAAAGTACCAGTTGATGATTACTCCTTCCCTTAAGCAAACCAGCCCAGACCTTAAACCAAGTCTCTCTTCTGAGAACTTTACTGACATATAGCTGCTGTTTTCAGTTGTTTTCAGTTTCTCTTCATTACCCCTGGTTATTAAGCACATGATTTGTGCCGGATTCATCCTTTCTGACTTCCCCTCCACCCTAATCCAAAAATAAGTACTTAAAGTGGTAGGCCTTAAAAACTTTGAAGTTCTAATAGTGTTGCTTTCCAGGCCTTAATTATTTCTTAGGATGGCTCATGGTTTTTTGTTTGTTTGTTTTGTGTTTTTAACTTCAAAGACATTTCTGTAATTCGTTTCTGTTGTTACTTTCAGATTTTCCTTGAATTTCATATATTGTTGAATTTGAGGCTCAGAGAGTGGAATGTTACGTATTTCAGATGCATAGACAACAGGAACAGACAGTTCCTGCTTTTTATGCCATGTTTCCTCTTTATTTTCACTCCTGAGTGGTGCTGGTCTTTCTTTGTCTCTGTCACTCATAACAGACCCAGTCCCACCTTTCCCCTATGGCTCTGCTATACTTTGTTCACCTCAGCTGTGGGGGCAATTCCCTCATTTCCAATTTGTGATTGGAATCAGCAGATTTCATGTGTTCATAGAACTGTACTTTTTTCTCTCAGAGGTGTGTCGTTTTTTGGTTTTGGTGGTGTTTTTTTGGGTATTTTTTTAATGTCTGGTTTTGCAGTGGGTGAAGTTTGACCTTTTGTATCCCCTTCAAATAGACAATTTACTTCCTAACCTTCTTGGCACATTTTGTGTGTCAATAGAGTTGCAGCTGGTGTATTGCCCTTTGACAGTTGCCAGTGAACAAAGTACTGCTGAGGTCAAGGATAACAAACCTGTTTCCAGTTACCTGTTTTCACAATTTCTCTTCCTTCAACTAGACTGTCTCCAATGGTAAGCCATCTTTTAAAGTCAAGGGGACTCAGTGCAATGTCTTTCTTCCTCCCACCTAATCCCTTAGTTCCAGAGCATGCTCAAAGAACTTCTGTTTGCTAGTGATGACAGTAACACATTATCCATTAAGTCATTTTTTCATGCTTCTCTGTTGCACAGTGTCTCAAAATGTCATCTTTAAAGAGATGTTTCTGCTTTCACTTATCTGTGTTTGGCCTTGTTTTTTTTTCCAACAATGAGTTATGTGCCAGAACTTTGTGGAAAAGCAGTGGGAGAGGATGCGTCTGCAATAATGAAAACTGCAGATGGGTAGCAATAGGCATGATTCCATTTGCTTTGTTTATGCACACATGGCTTTTGTTTGAGAAAAAGAAAGTAGAAATTTAACAGTGCAAACTTGTGGTTCAGTGTGTTGACTGTATGTGAAATCTTTGGCCCTTTTGAAGAGGATTCTGGAAAAAAAAAATTTGAAAATCAGACAGTCTGTGCTTACAGCATCACACAATGGGGTCTTCGTTTACCAGTGTGAAAAGTAGATTCTGTGCTGTGAGTAGACTTGATATCAAGTTAGCTTTATTTTTTCGTAATATTCTATTGTTATAATTTATATAACTCTTGAAAGCAGTGCTTATTTTGGGGTGCCATGGTAGCTGCTGGTCATGATTTACGATTGGTATCTCCTGCTCCTTTGTTCTAGTCCTTCTGCTGTTGTCAGTGCTGCTTCTCCTGTCTGTCTTCTCCAGACCCCATAGGTCATTGTTTCTCACTCTCCACTCAGTTCAACTTCTGGACTGGTCAGCCGGAAGAAGGTCTATGCTGTGGATGAAGAGGAAGAGGCAGTGCAAAACTCAACACCTTTGTAATTCTGGTACATATGAAGATGTATGGCATGCTCCAAAATATCTGATAGCAGGTTTTTTTTTTTCCCCCCCCTCTGCATTTTCAGTAAAACACTTCATTACCATTTTTGTTAGCTAATGTCTTGTTGTACTTGCTAGAGTTAGCTCTGATTTCTTGTTCAAGACTGGTTGTAAAATATCCAAGGGATGCCCTGTGTCTTACTGATGCTTGAGCTTAGTGGTGGTTAATCATCTGGTTAAGCTGTCCTAGGCTGTTTTGAAGTTGTGGGCCAGCTTCAGAGCACACCATGGCATTTGATCTTGGTTATGACCAACTTGGTTGGTCTTGGTTCGTGTGGCCTGCAGTCTGCCAGCTGACTAGCTTTGCATTGTCATGATCAAGAACAGGAACAAGAAGGCGGGCGAGAGTTGTGTGTAATCAGTTGGGGGTGGAGGATGCAGAAAAGCTTGTGAGTTCTCTGTCTCTTCCCCCCCCCTTTTTTTTTTTGAAACAGAGTTTATGATGAGATAAATTGTGGTTCCTTTTAATATTAAAATCAGAATAAATAGAGGAAAGGGAACTGCAGATTTCTTAGAAGTCAGCAGTAGGCATTTTTATTTGTATCTTTGGTAAGTTCAGCCAGAAGTAATTATGCTCCCTGCTATTCTCAGATGGTTTTGGCCTTTTTTCAGTTTTGCAGCCCATAAAATGTTTTATGTGGTAGTATAATATGGTTTGTATATTTTCCAGGTAGACAATATTCTTTGCAGAAGTGTTGAGATGTAATTCTGTGGGCCACTGGCCTAGGCCTCATATAGCAACACCGTAGAAATCCAAACAACAGAAAACAAAACTGTCCAATTTCGGAGCTGTTATCACAAAATAGTGGCCTTAAGACAAACTCTGGAAGCAAGTTCTGACGGTCAGGGAAAAGATGAAAACTAAGGAGTGTGTTATTTTTGAGCAAAGGTAATCCTCTACCCATTCCACATCAGTTCACCTTCTGAAAGCTGTAATGTCAGCAGAACTGGGAGCTCTCTGTGGCAGTCAGTGGAATAAGCTCCCTGTTGTGAGTACAGGTTTACTGAGACAAGTATGCAGCTGGAGGTGACTTGGACTTGCTGTTGTCTGGGGTAGATTCCTACATATTTATTTATTTTGCTGTAACACCTGCAGTGCTGCAGGTCCCTGCTGTCTGGGACAGTCAGCTTTGGCTTCAGATAGTGGGCCAGTGGTGTCTGTGGCCAGTGGACTTCCTGTGGGAAGGAGAAACTTTTTGCTTTTAAGACTTTGTTACTAAAATGAATCTTGCCAGCTTTTGCCATGTGGAGAAGGTGGGATGATGGTATAAACCAAGCTGACAGAGTGACTACAACTTTGAAAGATACATATGGCCTGTTAGTGGAGTCTTGCTCAGATATTGAGAGCAAAAGTGTTATGCAATTCCTCCTCCTTTTTACGCATACCAGAGAGCAAGGATACAATGCACTGCTCTTTTGTAAAGGTAAAGTAGGATTTTGTATGCTCAAGTGAGAAACATATTTTGGGTGCTCCATAAAGTCCTAGAAGTTTACGTGTCAAGGAGAAATTCATACCAAGAGATCCTGTTGTAAAACCAGACTGTTTCCTGGCATTCTGTACTTATATGGGCTGTCTTCCAGGGCAGCTGCCATGCTGCTACACAGGGCTATCTGTTATGGCCCTGGTGCTGTGTACGGTATGTCGCATGCTTTCCATGTTGCCTAGAATCCATAGGTTCCCAAAGAGCTGGAAAAGTTGACCTAGAATGCTGAGGCCCGTAGTAGCTTTGGTGGTTTCCACTCTTGCAGTGCATTGGGGTGACAGTCATCTGGTTGTACCAATGGCAGGCAGTTTCTTTTCAGATACGTCTTAGGAAAGGTGATAAGCAAACCTTTTGTGTTTGGTTGAGATTGGGCTTCTTTTGTGCAATCGGCATTTGCTTTTTTGAGTAAGCCTGGGATTGGAATAGCAGGATTATTGCAACAGGATTGAGTTGTACTGATTACCTAGTTTTTTCCATGACTAGGTAGTCTCTGCTCTGGCTTGAATGTTCACTTCTCTTGCCTTCATCACCCTGAACATGCATTAATTGTTTTAAGGTTGTTGAGATACTAATAAAATGTAAGCCCCCCCCCCCCTTTTGTTTTTACAGTATTAGGTAAACGGTGGAAAAACTCTTTATCTCTGTAGTCTGACGTATGAAGTCTGAGTTCCCTGAGTACTGCAAAAGTCATGGTTGTTCACTTTGTCACATAACATTGCAGTTGTGGGTGAAAATGCATAGTAAATGATGGTGACCCCCTCATCCCCAGGACTTCAAAGTTGTTCTTTTCTGTGAGCCCGTTCTAGTACCCTAAAGCTCTTCACCTTTCTCTCATAATCTACTTTAATGTTCCTCCCCTCCCGGCTCCTGCTTCGGCAAAGGTAGGAATCACCTCTTTGAGGCAGAAAGTGAACAGAATGTGGAACAGCGTGCGCTCCCTGCAGGGCTGGCATCTTGCAGTCCTCCTGGCTCAAGCTGGCTTGAGGAGCCTTAAACTGGATTAGCGTTGCTTTGGCAGGCCCTAATATCAACGCGAAGTAGAGTAGACAGCTTGGAGAGGTATTTGTTTCCATGATCCTGAGCAAAATGAGTGTTCTTGCTTTACTTTTAAAGCATCAAGGACCTGACAGTGATCCTTGACACTGGTATCCCCTTCAGTCATGTTGTCTTGGTAGTGTGGTGTAGGCCATGTCCTCTTTACTCTGGCTGTTGGTCTCCGTGGCAGCTGTTTGATTTCCTGTAGATGTGACCTACCTTAGGGCGTTGTGTTGCCTGTGAGATTCAGTTTGGGGATTGGTGTTGGGGCAGATGTATTTCACATGAGTATGTTTTGTTGTGTAACCTTTGTCTTTGGCTGAAGGGTTGTGGAAAAAAAAAACCCAAACTCTACAGGTGTTGTGCATTGTTTGAAGTGTCCCTATAAGAATTTTTGAATTTCCAGTTTACCTCTCCTGTGTGTTGTGAGTTTTATTTTACTTTTTTTTCCAGTTTTTAAGTGGTAGAGGGTCTCCAGCAATACTTCCAGTCTCATTTCCAGTGTGGCTGTGGTGATGGCAGATTGTTATGATCAGACAGCAGGTGGCCATGCTCATGCGTGTTTGTAGTGGGTGGATGTTTATACCGCAAGCAATACTTTTGTGATGCACCCATTACTGAACGGCCAATAATCTCATCAGCAGGGAGAAACTAACCTTGCAGCAACCTGCGCTGGATTTACCATCGTAATAGCTTCTAGTTTATTGTTCTGCTAGCTCAGTCCCTCTTAAATGCCTTGCTATATTTTTACACGCAAATATATTTCTAATTGGAGATGGTTTTTATAAGCCTGATGTAAACAGTTTTAACTGCTCTGTAATTCTATGTAAGTCTTTCCCTTTTTTTTCTTCTCATTCCCCGAGTAAGAGACAAATATAACTGTAGTGAACTCCAGTAGCTTAGGGGAGTTTGGCCAAAGTCAGCAACCCAGGCTGAATGAGCTTTGTGATAACGGGCGTGGGGCATAGGCTGGGCCAGACTTTCATTCTTCTCCTCTGCATTTTTCACTAGTGCAGTGAAAGCTTTATCCAGAGAGCATTCTGCCGGTGATTACGTGCATCAGTTTTGTTCTTTATTTCCTTCATAGCATCCTCCAGATTTGTTATGATAGTGGCTCTCGTGTGGCCCACCGCAAATCCATTGATGGTAGAAAGAAGTGAGGGACTAAGGTACATGCAACTGCTCTTCTTCCAGTAGCTACTGGTGGTGTCTTTGGTAGTGGTGTGGAGGCTCAGGGCATTGTTGTACTTTTCCTTAGCTGTATGCCATTAGGCAGGAAATGCTTGGCCATTTTAATTAGTGTGGGCTGCTTGGCTGTTCTGCACAGGAAGATTTCCAAGGAAGCTAGTCAAGGACTTTCTAGTCTCTCTCCTGTGCCTTATTGACTCATAACAAAAAAATCTCTCTGTGGTGAAATGACTATAGTGGAAATGCAGTATTGTGTGAGAGAGCGTGATGGTGAACCTAGTTGTTTTTTACTAACACGGAGCTCTGCTATGGAAGTAGTCCAAGCATAAGAAACTCTTTGCCGGGGGTGCTTATAAAACAGGAACTATCAAGAACAGGGCAGTGGTTGCCATGCTTGTGAGGCATGATGGAGTGCTCAGAGAATGGCCTTAGTAACTGTGCTGTGAGGAAATTTAGAAAGCCTGTGTGCCTTACGATGCAGGCTGAAGAAGTTGGGGAGCATAGCAATGTGTGTTCACCCATTCCCTTCCTCAGCATATCTGTCTTCAAGACATAAAACCTGGCAGACCTCAGCACAGAGAAGCAGCTCACGGTGATGTGCATGTAGCCTTCCTATTGTAAATCTAATGTACTTTGAGGGCTGCATAAAAAGCTTCCACCCTTTACCCCTAATGCACTTACTGAGTGTGTCTGGTGAAGGTTGCTGAGCTTTCATCAAGTAATTCAGGAAGAGGAGCTTGGAGCATCACTGGTCTTCACTGAAGGGTCTCATTTTCCTGTGGCAGAACCTTGTACAATCACGTAAGAGTAAGCTTTTCAGTCAAGATTGGCCACAGTCCAAGTTCACCTCTGTGTTACGTGCAGGAAGGACTCAGTAGTCCCCACCAAGCATCATCCTGCTTGTAGAAGAGCAAGCAGGAATTAAATGGGGAGGAGGGGGGACAGCAGGAGGGGACAAATTATGTATGTTCGGTTCCTACATCCTTTGTACTTTCTTACTTCCCCCAACCTTGGTCCAAATTAGACACAAATGGATGATTTGATTGGTGTGTTCTGCAGACCTGGTCTTTCCACTCAGATGTCTAGAGGCAGGCAAAGCATAATACTACACCACCACCCTCACCACCACCCCACCCCCCCTGCCCTGGGAAGTAGGAAGTTACTATATTAACCTAGCAAGCTAATAGCTGTGGGTATTTATTTCTTTATAGGGTAAGTGATATTGTTTTCATGACTTCACTTTGAAAATGAAAAATTTGAGTGAGGTAGGTTTTGCACAGAAGTCCTTGTGAAATCTGTGGAGTGTGTATGTGAAGAGGACACATAACTGGTATTAATGCAGCATAACTCTCTGGTCTCTTTGTACTGTGTTGACCACTGAATCAATCTGCTGCTCCTTTCAAAATAATAGGTTTTGTGCTGGCTTTGGAAACAAAGACTTAATCTTCTCATTTCAGAATTTCTAGGATCAGTCCACAGGGATGTTGTAATAAAGTTCTTAAATACTCCTGCAAAGGGATTGTGACTCTGCTACTGTATGTGCATCTAGCTTTGACTGGTGACTTTCTCTTTTCAGCCTTTCATACGTGTTACTGTTAGAATTTCCTTTTTCAGATGCTTAGATAGGATCAAAGAATGAAAGTAACCGAGTACAACGCTTGTCATCTTTGAGATGTTTTATATAGTTTCTTTATGTTCTTTTCTTTTTTTTTTTTTAGGTTTGGAAGGCGTTTTGAATCCCCTCTTTTGTGGCAAAGCATTATCATGATCATTACTATGTTACTGATGCTGAAACTGTGCACTGAAGTACGTGTGTCCAACGAGCTAAACATAAAACGCCGTTCTTTTGCAGGTTAGTGACAGGAACTGGCTTTTGCAGCATGAATCTTTTTGAAAGCATGGTGCACTGTATTTTGGTCAAAAGTTCTGTCTGAATTGCAGTTCAGTCTCCTTTCTTCATAATTCAGTGTAGTGCTTCCTGGACTTCTTTTTTGAAACTGCTTTTTCCAAGATAAATATGTAAAGCTGTAATTTTATTTCAGATGGGTCTTGGTTCAGTCTAGAAATCGTAGTTCTCTTTAGTATTTCACACCATGCCCCGAATATAGAGCTGGCTGTTATGCCATTTTGCTAGCCTGGATTTTTATTTATTTTTTTTTTAAGATCTTGGCCAGAGTAAGACATTATTTTCTTCAGCTGTACTTTCTACTAAGTTCTTAGGTATGATCATACACTATTATCTGAAATTTTATTTTGCAACTGCAAACACTTGTTTCTGTACATAGTTTATTTTCTACTTACTGAGTTATTGGCTGTCAAAATAGGAAGTACTGTCATATCACAGTTGCCAAATTATGTCTTTTTGTACACCATTTCTTTGGGCTTTAGTGTGGGATTAGTTGGGATTGATGGGAATTTTCACTTTTTTTTTTTTTTTTTAGTTTGGATATTTGTTAATTTTTAGGCATTGATAATTTCAGTCGGGGCCAGAGTACTGTTCTTTATTTAATGAAATGTTGAAGCTTTTTGGAAGGTCCCTGATTTTTTTCCCGGATAAGAAATGTGAGAGGGGTGGTTTTTGTGTTTCTCTGTGTTGGCTTTGTCTTACAACATTTTATGTTACAGCTTATTACCAACAAGAACAGAATTAATGCTGTCAGCTTTTTGTCAGTTATTTTGCCAATATGGATGTATAATTTATTCTCTCCATCTGTTCTCTTCCCTCACTCGCTAATAATTGAGGGTCTGATTCAGTTCCAGATATCCACAGCCATCATTAGAAGGCAGCATCTACTGGCTGTGCAGTAGGGTAATTTATCTAATGGCGAAGGAAGCTACTTCCATTTCCACTCATTGTGGAGTGTAGTGTGAAACTATTCAGGTAAGTGAATTCATCTGGAAGAGGAGCACTCCAGCTCCCAAAGAGAAGCTGCTGTGTTCACAAGAGTTGTTAGTCTGGCAGGATGAATGACTTAAAAACTACTTTCAGCCAGATTTAGCAGCAGTTAAAATCCAGGAAGCATTTGGGAGGGGCATGTGTGCTTTCTTCCTCATCTGCTCTGTGAGCTAGCACTTTGTGAACTGGCAGAAAGGTTTCTCTGTTTGCCCTTTCTGAGGGGAAATTATCCTCATACACATTTACAAACACACACTCTTGCAGGCTCCTGCGGTAACCTTTGTACAAAAAGGGAGGCTATTCAGTTTAGTATATATCCCTCTTTAAACAACTCTCCCTGGAAGACATACAGTGTCCTAAAGGATAATCAGTCTTTCCCTTACCAGTAATGGAAACTCCTCAAGGTTGCATTGTGTCATTTGATCCTTTCCCCTGAAACTCAGCTTGTCGTGTGTTTCATTAGCTAGAGGGGCTGATTTTGCCTACTTAATTATTTGTTTTCATCAGCGGGCTTGCGTCTTCCCACAAACTTTGAGAACAGCTAAAATATTTTCTCAGCTATGATTGATTTTTTTAGTAAGGCAAACTATAATGCAATGGCTCAGAATAAACATACAAATGCACACAAAGCTACTTTCAAAAGTGGCAGAAAGGTTTGTATTTCAAGCAGAATAGGAGTAGGAGTGAGATTTATGTTTCTAATCCTACTCCTAATCTTATCTCTTAAATTTTATGGTGATCTCGGCAATCTGGTAGATTTGTGTACTTACTTTCTTTCCTCATAGCTTACTGGGGCAGTGAGAAGGTAGTTTTGGAGTCAGTGTTTTTAACTCCTCTTAGAATCCTGAGGAGAAGGTGCACAATTTCTGTATGATAATATGATTTATTATTTCTCACATGACAGGTCTTCAATTTAAACATTTTTCTTCTCTGTCTTCCCTCTGAATGTTTCTGCGAAATAATCCAAAATATTTAGGAAGTGATTAAATAGACTATTTCAGGGGAAGGGAGTTTGCTGTTTTCTTGTATTACTATTAAATGCAGTATTTCCCCCTTCATCACATTAATATATATTTACTAGTGTGTGCTGAATTATGTGGGAGTTGCCCTTCTTTCCCTTGTTTTTATTATTCTCACAGATGAGGTCCCTTAAATAGTAACTAGTTTAGAAGGTTTCTGCTTAAAATTTCTTGAAGCATTAAGGAGCAGTCTTTCCTAATCCTGACAAGCTTGTTTTATATTCTCTAGCCTGTTTTGTGGTGTTACTGGGTTAAGATACATATCAATAGCAATTCAGAACATAGACATAAAGTCATGCAGTCGAAATGCTTATACTTTCATTTGTAGGGTAACTATCATAGCATGAAAAATACAGTCTCCCTGGACTCTTTCCAGTAATATTTGATTATTTCTTGTAGGCTCTATATGGAGAACTTATTAGGAAAACTTCTGTAATCTTTTATTTTTTCTCTCAGTTATTTCTCAGTTATGGGATTTCACCCCCTCCCTCCCTCTTAGCCTTGCAAGGTGAAAGTAGGTTGAAAGTGGTGGAGCCCATCTTGTGCTGCTGCTGCTGCCTTCTCTCGCTTTTTGTTCTGGATAAATAAACTTTATCCTTCAATTACATGTGCTGATTGAAGACAGAGTAAGTCCTCTTTATATACCCAACTGTTTTATTATATTTTAAACTTGGACTATATAGCCTGTTTTTAACTTGTCTGAATTGGGGAAAAAAGCCCAACAAACATACAAAACAAGAAAACAAAAAAAACCCTACTTTATTTTAAAATCTCCAACAATAGGACAGTTCTCTCTCCTGCATGTGAAAACTTTGAAAGCTATGTGAAGGAGTCTTCAGATGAAATCAGCAGGCATGAACAATATCTCCTCATCTTTTATCCTTTATTCAACACCACTTTAATTGCATCTTGACTGCTTTACTTGCAGATCTCCTGGTACCGTTGTTGCGGTAACAATAGCTCTTCTTATTCATTGCCCACTTTTAAATTGGTGTCTGTGCAGCCGTATGTAGGCTGTGTTGTTAGCTCAGTATGGAAAGGCTCAAAGTTCAGTGGTAGTTTCTTTTGTTAGAGTTGTTTTTGATCAAAGCAAAATAGTATTTCTGGGGCTGGATGGTGCTACCATGCTAGAGAGTAAACACTGAAAAGCAAACTGTGCGTGTGCTGTGTCTTGACTCAAGAATCAGGGCCTTTTCAGGAAGCTGGAGCAAGGTGCTCACAGGTACAGACAGCTAAAAACATCTGGTCACTCTAGAAAATGTTGGCAGGCCAGATGAGTCTCTTCATATTCTTGGAGAGACGGACACTCTATGAAGAACTCTCTTTTTCTTTCCCCAAATAAGCCTTCCACCTTTCTCCAACAAATACTGAATTTCAGTTACGCCCAAGACATTGTGACAGGTTTTGAGCACCCTGAATGTATGAACTATACTGAAAACCAGGGGACAGTGTTTGTTAAAACGGGGCTCTCAGACGCCTCTTATTATAGTAAAGCCCACGCTCCTTAAGTAGAACACGGGCTCTTGTGTTGTTACATGAAGGTGATTTCCTCTGGTCATTCATCCAGTTTTGTCTTCCTTCCAACTGCTGGTTGTCTTAACCTGCTTTATAACTTGTATCATTTTATAGCACTCTGATCCCTTGTAGATCTCTGCTTTTGGCACTGGAAAGCACTCTTGTGTAATACATGGATGGTTTTCAACTGGCAGAGGAAGGCTAGAGTGAAAAAAATTTAGCATGCAGAATGGTTGCAGATAGGGTCTACTCTGCCCTTGATACAACTGGCCTTAAGCCCAGGCTTTTTGAAACTATTTTAGAACAGCATTTTCCACAGGAGGCATGGTAACTGTATTGTCTTAGCTGATTATACATATGTATCTACACACTTGATGTTGCTTTCTCTGATCGTGAAAAGTATATAAAGTAAGAGTTAAGCTGTCTGTTTCACTGTTTTTAAGTGTTCATTTTCTCCCTCTAGGTACATTGCTGTGGTCTTGTGCATTGAGACTGTTCTGGGACTTCGTACTGTTTGACCCTATATTAACATCATGGGGTGGCAGCCTTATAGAAAGCATGGAGACTAAAATTTCTGGCATGTTTTGTTTTGGCTGTTATTTTTTTTTATAAGCAAAATGTACTAACTGACTAAACTGTAACTAAAAGACCCACTGCTGCATTTAATCATACAAGTCTCTTTGTCTTTCCTTCCTTTTTTTTTTTCCCCTCAACCGTTTTTTATGTAGCTGCAGATAGTAAGGATGAAGAAATCAAAGCACCTCCAAAGAGATCCTATCTGGGTATGTACTGTACAAACCCATTCTGCATGAAGTTGTCCTCTGAACTACATATTTCATGCTTTGGCACTTTTTGCAACCATTTTTAGAAATGATTGTGTGATCATTTCTATAGAGAATGTTTGCATTACCTTTTCTTGATGTACTAAAACCCGTTGCATGATTGTTTTTATTTTTTTTTTAATTTTCCCCTCTCCACTTTTAACTTTCATAGAGGAAAAGATGCTTTCAGCTCTGTTTCCTAAACCATTTTTTTGGAGACAGTTGAATTCACTGCATTGTGTGTCTCAATGATACCTTCTTTTTTTCCTTCCCCAAGCTAGACAAGCAAAATATTACATGATACAGGGATCCATCTCTTGACTCAAATTCCTCCTCTTCCAGTTCTGACTCTGGAGGAAACTATGAAAAATACAGGAGTATCTTTCAGCATTGTTCATAATGCTAGATAAGAAATTTCCCCCAACACGTGATGTTCAAGCAAAATGCCTGCGTCCTTGTGAAACTTTCTGGCTTGCTTCTCTCTTTCATTAGAGCAGCCTCAAAATTGTTGTTTGGGAATTATTAACATTTAAGGTGAGAGCTTCCAATCTTCAGTTTCGGAGTTGGAATCTATGTTTTTTAATTTGCTGAAGGAAGAGGAAATGCTAGGTGCAAACTAGCTTTGCAGTATTTCAGCTCTTAGTAGTTTGGAAAGACGGTTTTTGCCAAGTCATGGTAATTTTGTTTTAAATTAGTTGGGGTGTTGCATTAAGGAAGTTATACCTAATAGAGACACAGAAGTTTCCTAAAGACTGATTTTAGTTGAACTGATTCAGAATCTCACATTGATACCAGTTATGCTCTGTTGCAATTCTCAAGTTAGGGGTCAATTGAAAAAACACAGAGTAAAGAAGAATATTACTGATGCAAAAGGAGAGTCTCTACTTCTATATTTGTCGACACACATAGTTAATTAAACTGCAGTTAGCTCTGAGAAACACTACCAAAGAGTAATATTAACCTGAGTGCTTTCTTGAAGCCGTGAGACCATTCCTGCTAAGGTTAAATAGACTGTCTTTTAATGATTCATCTTCTGGATCTCCCCTTCCAGATTTAGGGGCAAAAAGCACACTTTGGGCAATTTACCTTTTTTGTTCTGATACCAGTATTTTGCAAAGCACCTTTTCCTTTTTTGTTTTCGAAACATTTTTTTCTGGACTTGGTATCAAACTATTTTGTTTGTCTTTAATTCTAGTCTGTAGTCATTTTCACTGGCTTGCAACACTAACCAATGGAATGTGAACTTCAAGCAGTCCTGTCTTCCTTGTGCCTATATTCCTATTGTCTTTTACTAGTATTCAGCAATGCTTTATTTACAGTGTCAGAGCTAGAAACAGCTGTCTGTGCTCCTAGTTATGGTTAAGTGGATTATTTAAAAATGCTTCAAGTGGTTAAAATTAAACAGAAATAAGTAACTTAATGTGACCTTTTACTCACTTCAGATTTTTTTTTTCTTGGGGTTTTTTTTTGGTTAAAAAGTCATTTGCTTGTTAGTTTGATAGCTTAAAAAGTTGAGGTTTGTAGAAAAAAGCACTATTAACTCTTAAACCAACTGATTTAGGTCTGAAACGGTTGATTAATAGATGTTACTTGAAGCTCATTTTGGAATTGCTTCACAAGATGGGATGAATTGAATTATCATTAAGGGGTGGGCAAATCTACTCAAATGTGATAATTCTTACTGGTGTAAACAAATTGGAAATGTTTTGAGGAGTTTGTGTGTAGCGTACGTGCAGAATAGTGTCCTGGTGCTTTAAAGAATGGGATGCATAGTGCTTTACGTCACAGCATAAGTTATACTTCAGTTCACAGAGGGCTTAACTGAGCTATGTCTTGCAGAGCTGTGTTCTGCTGCAGCTCTGGGGAAGTTCACTTAGATGTTAGGTAAGGGGAGTTTTTGCCATATTTTCATTTGGCAGTGTATTCTCACAATGTCTTTTAATGAATTTTGATTAAACTTTTGTTTGAGAAGCACAAACTGGCTTTTTCATTTTCCACTGTTTATTTCAGTGGTGTAAAAAACGTTCTTCAATATGTTTTCAGGTTTCAGAATCCATTATATTACTTTCTTTTTCTGGTTACATAGTAAATGCTCCTGTATATTGTGTTTGTAATTGAAGATTGACTATCTATGAACACTGTTTTATTGTAGAACTGTTGAACCATTAATCTGAAAATGTACTGGTCTTTGAATTTCAGGTGAACTTGTTAGATAAATACCTAGGCATTTGTTTCATGCCTCTGTTTGAATAGGAAATGAGCTGCTGCTATGTTCCCTGGGATTGCTTTTAGGTATGTTTTATTGTCAGTAATCCAACAAACCACTTAATGCCAGTGTTTTCCACACGTTATCTGAAAAAGCCTTTATCTGGCACATAACTTTGAAAACCGACTTTCTAGCAGTCAGTGCTGAGGGGAGTTGAGGGTGTGGGGGAAGGTTGCTACAGTTTCACTGACTTAAGCAAAATAAATGTAATTTACGGTATGGTGGGCACCCGAGAGTAGGGTTTCTGAATTTCATACAGAAATAAAATTATTTCCCTCTTTTTCTAGGCAAAGGAAGGATTAAAAGGGGTTAAGTAGCTCCAGTTATGAAGGAATAATGCTTTTATTCTATTTGTTTTCTAATGCAAGTATCTAGTTCTACCTAGTGCCTGCTGGCATTTGATGGCTACCACTGAGGCTGAGCAAAGCTGCAATTGAGTAATGTTTGGGTTGGGTTTGTTTTTTTTTTATTTCTTTTTTTCTGAAATGTTTTAGAACAAATGTGGATAAATATCTTAATCTGTTACACTAAAATACAAGTTTCCTGTATATCAAGTTAGAGCCTTGTGAGTGTTGGAGATTGTTGGGGCAGAAGTAACAAAACACTAAACAAGGCGCTGCTCCGAAGAGGCTGTATCTTTTGAAATTGTTTAGAGTGGTCTCTTTGGTGTGGCAGGCAAGTCTCAAAGTGAATGTGACTTGTTCGATTATTTTTTTTTTTTTCCAAGTAGGTGTTTAAACATTTTGAAGGACACTTCACAGTAGGTAGATCACAAGGGTTTTCCTTCATTCTCTGAAGTTGGTTTTAAAACTTGCCATATTACTGAACCCTCAACCTTGCTTTTAGCCCAAACAAGAAGTTACACAAGTAACATTAAGTTTTAAAACAGTAGTAATAAAATGACAAAAACTTAGATTCACCAAGTATCTGTTGCAAAAATATTTAAAACTACTACCTTCTTTTTTTTTTTTTTTTTAGGGGAAAAAATATAAAATGTCTGTGTAGTTAACTTCACGGACCTAGTATCCGTGTAATAAAGAAGATAAAATAGTAATGTGAATTAAGCAGGTGCAGTCATCTGCCACATGGTTTCTACTGGCAGTGTGACAGCCTGGTAAATAATTCACATTTTCACCTCTTCTTTTGTCAGCACTCGTAACTCAGGGCATCAGTTGGCTTGTGGTAAATTGAGTGTTGGCATACTCTAGAACAGCACTAATACATTATATGTGCCATGAAGGACGTAAACTTTATTTAATCGGCCCTCTGGCTCCTTCTGCTCAGAGTGTTTGAGTTCAGCAGGAGCATCTGGCTTGCAAGCGTGCAGGCATTCGCTGTGGTTTTCTGCAGGTGCTCTGTAAATGACGTGCACGATGTGCTTCTCTGTCCAGGCCTCGACATCCTGAGCAGAGCTGAAGACAGAGTAGGGACATGGTTTTCCTTGGCCAGTTGTGGGCAGCGCTTTGGTTTCATTGAAAGTATGCGAGTTTTACACCAAGCTCTCTAGTAATTGAATTCCCTGTACAGCTGCTCTGCAGTTAAATAGGTAACAAAAGCACAGTTGTTGCTGGGATGCAGCTGCCACCACCTCTGTTTGTGCATAACTGCACATGGTTGTGAAGGGGCTTAGAGCCCTTTTCCGTAGGATTGTATGTGTCCTTGTTAGACTAATTTCAAAATGCTTTTATTGATCTTTTGAGGAGGGTGTGCAGGAGAGGTTATAACAGTATCTCTGTGTGAAACCAGGATGCCAAAAATATTTTTTTTTTTTGTTTATTAATGGAGTTCTAGCTGTTGAGGAATTCAGGTCCTCTTTGCCTGAGGAAATGGCACCTGCTGCATTGGCACTTTGGTTGTAGTTCTGTGTATGGTGGGAGCAGTTATTTAGAATGATAGACCTTTAAAGTTCACCTAGTCTAAGCCTCCTGCAATGAGCAGGGACATCTTGAATTAGACCAGGTTGCTCAGAGCCCCGTCCAACCTGACCTTGAATGTTTCCAGGGATGGGGCACCTACCACCTCTCTGGGCGACCTGTTCCAGTATCTCACCACCCTCATCGTAAAAAAAAATTCTCCCTTATATCTAGTCTAAATCTACCCTCTTTTGGTTTAAAATCATTATCCCTTGTCCTGCTGCAACAGGCCCTGCTAAAAAGTTTGGCCCCATCTTTCCTGTAGGCCCCCTTTAGGTACTGGAAGGCTGCAATAAGGTCTTTCCAGAGCCTTCTCTTCTCCAGGCTGAACAACCCCAACTCTCCTAGCCTGTTCTCATATGGGAGGTGCTCCATCCCTCTGATCATTTTTGTGGTCCTCCTCTGGACCTGCTCCAACAGGTCCATGTCTTTCCTGTGCTGAGGGCTCCAGAGCTGGATGCAGTGCTCCAGGTGGGGTCTCAGAGTAGAGAGGCAGAACCACTTCCCTCAACCGCACTTCTTCCTGCTGACCACACTTCTTTTGTCTTTCTCTGCATCAATGTTTAGACCTTTTCAGGAGACAAAAGAAAATAAGAAATGCAGATTCTAAGATCAAGTGGCAATTTTGAATTTGTTAAAAAGTGTTGGAAGTTATTCAGTAGGAAGGCATACCTTTTTGCAGGTGTTTCTAGTATTCAGAAGTTACAAAAGGAAAGAGGAAGTCTATCTACTTAAATTCTATATTCCAGAGAGACATTTCCCTTTTAGAAAATACAGCTGGGAAGGGAGGAACCCAAATAATAGTTTATGATTGTTGAGGTCTCTGTGCAGCTAACTCTACCCATGCCCCCACCCCCCAGTGGTCTGCTGTTTCCTTAACATGAGAGATACAGAAACACACACACGCACCCCCCACAGTGAGGTGGTGGGCACAGTATGCACACAAGGGCACAGTATGCTTGCTGCACGCCTGTGTGCTTGCTACAGGGTGGAACATAGAGCTTTATGTGAAAGCACGTTCCTGGCCACAGTGAAATATTGGCTTTGCTTTTATTCCCTGATTTCCCCACGCTGGAGGCAACTGAGCCACATGGCTGTGTTGGGGAGCAAGGAGGGGAGAGGGAGGCTTGAGATAGATCTGTCCACAGACTTACAGATGCTGCGGTGAGGGATACAAGTGGGAAGGTCTCTCTGGGAACGCGTGGCATGTAGCAGGTTTACATGTGAGAGACAAGTGGTGACATGCATGAGAGTAAAGGTGATCACTGCCTGTTTCTTTTCATGGGAGGTGTGGATGAACAGGGCAATAGAAGGGGAAGAGACTGACATTACCTGAGCGATGCATAAAGTATGAGGCAATAGCTTTCAAGTCTTAAGCTGATTTCAAGTGTATTACTCCGTTCTTGAACTACAGGCATAACATCAGTAGTTGTAGTAAAGCCACAGGAAATAATACACCTGTCCCTGTGCTGTGTGCTTAACCTGGTCGGCAGCTCTACACAGGTGCTTGCTCACTCCCCCCCAGGTGGAATGGAAGGGAGAATCAGAAGGGTAAAAGCGAGAAACCTCATGAGTTGAGATAAAGACAGTTTAACAGGTAAAACAAAAGCTGTGTGTACAGGTAGAGCCAAATAAGGAATTAATTTGCTACTTCCCATCGGCAGACAAATACTCAGCCATTTCCAGGAAAACCAGGCTTCATCATAACGGTTACTTGGGAAGACAAACTCTGTAACTCCAAACATCCCCCCTTCCTCCTCCTGAGCATGCTGCTCGTGCTTTTTGTGATCATTTGATGAACATCTGCATAAAGCCATTTCCCTAGACTGATTAAATATTACCAATATTACACTGAGTAGTCAGTTTTCAGACATTCAGGAATTCTTGCCTCAAATGGTTTGTCTTGAGTTTCCTCTTGGAAAAAGGTAAGGTGATAGAATGTGCTTTATATCCAAACCCAGGGTGGTTCTTTCCAGAGACAAAGAAATGCCAAGGACTCATGTCTTCGTCTTGCTTTCTGATTTATTAGTAAGTGTGATCTATGGACAGCCTGTTACTTCATGCTAGCATATGGGTCCTTTTTTTCAAGTTGCAGTCTTATATTGTTAGCACAGTTCATGTTGACTTCTTACTGGGCATGACTATCATCTGAAAGTGGAATGACATGTATCTGCCAGGTAAACGGCTATTTTGACAGCTAACCTGCTGTTCTCTTTGTGTAGGTAGCATAATTCAGGGAGGAGGGGGTTCTTGTTTGGGTGGTAGCACTTAATCCTATTTGCAGAATTTTGATTAGCACAATGATGGTTGAACAGGTTCCTGCTGATTTCAGGCTTTGGATTGGAACGTACATAGTTTGTCTTCTTTTAAGATGAGACTAAGATTAGTAGGCTGAGAGGTAATGTCCTTTTACGGGCTACTTGAGGAAAAAATGTTTTCAGCTGTGTAAGATCTTACGCAGGTCTGAAGCAGAAGCAGTGAGCTTCAGGCTTCATTCAGTTTGGAAGCTACTTTTCTCCAAGTTTAGCTTGTTTCTTTGTTCAGTTAGACCAGTTAAGTGAGCAGAATAGTTGCCACCTGTCAGGTCATTGTCCCCTGTGGGACAGAGAATGGGATAAACACCCACCATGGAATGTGGATGGGTGAGTTGCATTTCAGAAAATATTTTTAGCATGCAACAAAGCCAACGGTTCTAGAATATCTATAATTTTTGATAATCATTGATGAATTCTAGTTTCTAGGCTTGTCATTTGGCAACTTGACAGAAAAAAATTCTTCCTTTAGGCTTCCACTCAGAGACCAGAGATGATATCTTTGACAATGAAAACTTTATCTGTCCACTAATGTTTCTCTCCTTTGAGTTTGTATGTAGGAGTTGCTGTATAGTGGTTGTTTCATATTAGCCACACATTTTCCACTGGGCCATTTGATACACTGAATGAAATATTTTACATTTGGTGATAAAGGTAAGTATCACCCCTGGACTTTGAGGGCTGTGTTGGAGGGGTCACTGTAAAAATACTGTTTTCAAAAGGCTTGAGAAACTGGAGCTGCCACCCTCAATTCTTTTGGTTCTTGAACTGAAACCTCCAAAGCCTTAAGGGCTGAAGGGATTATTCTTATCTCGTGCATAATGTGGATAACATTTTGCTTATCTAGAATCATGGAATCATTTATATTGGAAAAGACCTTTTAAGATCATCGAGTCCAACCATTAACCAAACACTACCAAGTCCACCACTAAACCATGTCCCTAACCACCACATCTACAGGTCTTTGAAATCCCTCCAGCAATGGTGACTCAACCCCTTCCTTGGGCAGCCTGTTCCAGTACTTGACAAACCTTTTGATTTTGAAGAAATTTTTCCTAATATCCAGTCTAAACCTCCCCTGGCACAACGTGAGGCCATTTGCTCTTGTCCTATCACTTGTGACTTGGGAGAAGAGACTGACCCCCACTTCGCTACAGCCTCCTTTCAGTTAGCTGTAGAGTGCGATAAGGTTTCCCCTGAGCCTTCTTTTCTCTAAACTAAACAACCGCAGTTCCCTCAGCCACTCCTCATAAGACTTGTTCTTTAGACTCCTTGCCAGCTTCGTTGCCGTTTGGACACACTCCAGAATCTCAGTGTCTTTCCTGTAGTGAGGGGCCCAAAACTGAACACAGTATTTGAGGTGTGGCCTCACCAGTGCCAAGTACCGAAGGACAATCACTTCCCTAGTCCTGCTGGCCACATACATGCCAGGATGCTATTGGCCTTCTTGGCCACCTGGGCACACTGCTGGCTCATATTCAGCTGACTGTCGACCAACACTCCCAGGTCCTTTTCTGCCAGGCAGCTTTCCAGCCACTCTTCCCCAAGCGCGCGCGCGTGTGTGTGTGTGTGAGAGTGAGTGACCCAAGCGCAGGACCCGGCACTTGGCCTTGTTGAACATCATACCTGTCCAGACCCCTCTGTAGAGCCCTTCTACTCTCAAGCAAATCAACACTCCCACCCAGCTTGGTGTCATCTGCAAACTAACTGAGGGTGCATTTGATCCAGAGTACCACTTGGTAAAGTGAAATGTCCTCTGTTTCTAATTTTTAACATGTTGGCTTTGAGCAGAAGACTTAACTAGGTGTCCTGCAGAGGGCTTTTCCATGCCAAGCTACTGTGGGATTGTAAATAAAGTACTCTGCCAATGGTTTACTGTGAGACTACCACATGCAATTTGAAAATACAGTCCTTTTGTTTCTTTTACTTGCTTCTCCATTTCAGAGTAGGATATATATTATATTAGCTAATGAAGAATATTTCTACAATAACCAGAAATACACTATGTTCTTAATTTTGTCAGCTGTATTAGCTTTGTAATGTTCTTCATCATATGTTAATTCGTTTGGCTTGTGTCATTGATGGTAGTCAAACAATTTACATCGCCTCTATTCCTAAAACAAGAAGTTGTGATGAAGGTGTTACTAGCAATCAGGGCAGGGAACTTGGAGGATGGTGTTATGATTTTGGGGCAACTACATTTTAAAATTATTATTTAGGTCCCTTTAAGTTTTCAGCTTGCGGGCAGTTGGGAAAACAGCCAGCCAGAGGCTCGTAAAATCTCTGCTGATTCAGACTGGTTTCAGTAAGATGTTATTTGGTGGTAGAGTAGTATGTTCAGACCTGAGTTAGGGGACTTCTGACCCGTCCTTTTGCACCAGCCTTGCTACTGCTTTTGAATGGCTTAAACATGAAAATGGAAGCAGACCTTTCCTTTTATTTAGTTCCAATGCAGTTTACGATGCTTGTGTTTATAGTTCAAAATGATCTGCCAGATCGTTTTGGGTTGGGTGTAGCCAGAGAAGGGCCCATGCCTAATCTGAAAGCCTACCCCCTACAATGAGAGAAAGGTAGGGGAAAGGGGATTGGATGGGGATGGATGGGCAGGGTGTGGATGCAGGTTAGGTGGAGTGACAGAGGCTTGTACAGGGGCGGCCTTTCTTTTGACATGCAGCATGAACCACACACCACAGTGGTTGGGGGAGCTGGGAAGGAGGAGTGCAGCTCTCTCGATTTTAAAAAAAAAAAAAAAAAAAAAAAAAAAAAAGGAGGTGGCACGGAAAAGAAAAAATCCTTATCTTCTACCAGGAAATTCTAGTTTTATTTTAAATTGAGGGAAAACTGTCCTTTAACGCTGGGAGAAAGGAGACAATGCTAAAGGTGGCTCTCCAGCTTGGCATGAGCATTAATACCAAGAGATTTCACAGGAGGCAATGCTCAGTGCTGTGTTTCCGGAGAGTGCTGCTCAGGGTTCTCGCTGGCTCCGACTGCTGATGCAGTCCCCGTAAGGCCTGTCACCCAGCTGTATTCTTGTAGAAAGAAGATGACTTAAACAGGTTCTGTTGTAAGAACTGTGTGGCAGCAGAAATATTACTTCCGGGACAAGTACTGCTTCTAATCAGTGGTGTGATGGGGAAATAAGCCTGTGAATAAAATACAAATTTTGATTGTGCTGCATGTATTTTAGCTGAATGAGCGCTCATAACAACATCTATCCACATGAGGGTGCTCTTGGGTTTCCAAATCTTGCCTGCTGAGCCACTCAATCAGAACCTGGGAGAGGAGTCTGACTCTGCTTTTAGGGCTGCGGTGGTAACTGAAGAAATAAGGAATAAACAGAGATTTTGAAAATACCTTTTCCTTCGTGGTGGGAGCTAGAATAATTAGTTGCTTTAATAACATCAATGATGAAACATGTGAATGTTCAAATACAATCAATTTGTCTGCCCATCCTGCAGATCAGGGAACACATATGCAGCAAAGCTGCTGCTTCATTTTGGTAGCTGTGAGAAGCTTTTGCAGCTGCCTGCTTCTTGAACATGCCACATGCAGTTGTATACTTTGTCAGATCTCGATCCAAAGGGTGAGATTTGTTCTTTAAAAAAGGTTGCAGAATAATTTGGCTTGAATGGGACCTCTGAGGTTATTTGGTCCGTTTTGCTTCTTGAAGCAGATCCAATTAGATGAGGTTGCTTAGGGCCGGTGTCCAGGTGAGTTGTGAGTATCTCCAAAGATGGAGATTCCACAACCTTTCTGGCACTTGTCCCCGTGTCTGACCATCCTCAGGGTGATAAAATTTTTCTTCCATCTAACTGGAATTTCCATTGTTATAACTCATGTATGCTTCCTCCTGTCCTGTCACTGTGTATGTTCAAGAAGACCCTGCCTCCATCTTCTCTACACTCTCCCCTTAGATAGCTGTAGGCAACAAGAAGCCTTCCCTGCTTAAAGCTGGGCTTTAAGCTAAAGGCTTAGCTTTTTCATGTACACCATGTACCTCATCCCTTTAATCATCTTGGTGGCCCACCACTGGGCCCATTTCAGTAAGTCAATGTCTTTCTTGTACTTGGGAGTCCAAAACTGAACACATTACTCCAAGTACAGTCTTGTGGGTATTGAATAGAGAGGAATAAACGCTTTCCTCTATCTGCTGGCCACACAACTTGTTCAACTGTACAGCCCAGTAAGTGATCAGCTGCCTTTGCTGTGAGGAAACAACGCTGACTTGTGCTCAAATCGGCTGCCAGGCTACCCTCCGCTAGACTACAAAACTCCTCTATAGGGAGTCACCCCCCTGCACCTGTACTGTAGTGTGGGGTTACTCCTTCTCAGCTGTGTGATAACCCTGAACTTCATTGTGTTACTGTCCTCCAGAGTAAGATCCCTTTGAATAGCAGTGCTGCCCCTCAGTTTGTCAGGCACTCACCATAACTTGGTATCATTTATGAACTTAACATCATCCAGATTGTTAGTAAAAGATGCGAAAGTGTTGGCCCTAGTATTGATGGCTGTGGGCTGCCTTGTAACTGGTCATAAATTGTATGTTTTTCCTTTGAGAGGAAAAATTCTTTGAGCTGATGATCCAGCCAATTTCCTACTGTTTTTATTGTCCACTTAACAGTTGATATTTTGTTAATAAAGGTACTGTAGGAGACTGTCAACAGCCTTGCTAAAGGCACTATAAACAATATCCACTGCTCTCCTCTTGTCCTTAAAGCCAGTCATCTCATAATAGAAGGCAATCAGGTTGGTGAGTTGCAGTTTGCCCTTGCTAAATTCACACTGACTGTTTCTAGTCATCTTCTTGTCCTTCATGTGCTTTTAAATGACATCCACGAGGACTTCTTCTGTAACCATCCCAGGGATGAGGTTAGGCTGACTGGCCTGTAGTTCCCTGGATCCTCCTCCTTGAAGGTACGTATGGGGTTTTTTTCTTTTCTTCCCCCGCCCCTAGTCATAGAGCATCTCTCCTGATCACCATGACCTTTCAGAGGTGATAGAGCAGCCTTGAAAAGACATCAGCATGCACCCATGACACCCTCAGATGCTTCCCAGCTGTGTCTCATAACTTGCATAAATCCATCAATTTAGGTGCTTCCAAACTCGTACCTTCCTACTCTGTGGGTATTGCTTCACTCCCTCAACTTTGCTAGTAGGGCTCAGGAACTGTAGGGGGCAGACCTTACCAGTGAAAGCACTTTAAAGCATTATTAATGCAAGAAGGCAATAGGTAAGTTTAAAGCCATGGTCAGAATTAGCTGTCTAGCTTTTGTTGTGATAACCTGCTTTGTCGCTTGTCTGATGTCTTTCAGTTTCTGTGAGCAAAATAGGTGAGAAAACAAATGATGATTTTCTAGGTGATGGCCAAGTTGCCAGTTTAGTGCAAAAGTAGTGAAACATTTAAAGGGTAACTCAACTCTCCAGAGACTTCAGAATAAACTTTCAAGATGAGGTGGTTTTAGTTGTTAGTACGGATGCATCAATAGCTCGCTTTTTTTTTTTAAGTGGTTTGTAACACTGGATGACATGGAGTGTGCTTAAAGAAGCTCTGTTGCCCAGCACTGCCAGCTCAGACATAATGGATTGTCTAGACAGCTTGCTAGGGGAAAAAATTCTAACTGCAGCACATGTTTAGGATCTTGTTATAGATCCTGGCACATCCACATTTTGTAGATTTCATGTATTTTTAAAGAAAGTTATCTTGACATTTAGGTAAGTGGTGTAGAATCAACAGTTCAATGCATGAACACGTCATCAGAGTCAACGTATCGAGAGTTCTGTCCTGTACAGCAGATGGGGGCCTAGCGTGCACTCAGTTTCTGCTGCTGGCTCTTGTACATGGACTCCATATGAAAGATAGACATACTGTCATTCTGGAAAGCTGCTCGTTTCATATGTTGAGGCCCTGCAGGCATCATTTGCTCAGGACTTTTGCTTCTGTTTACAGTTTGTCTTAGTCTGTTGGAAATGAGCCTACTGAGATAACCATACCCACTGCAGTATACAAAGTGGGAGGAATGGACAGTGAGGTGACCCAAAGTCACTTTAGAAGTGCTGAGCTTGGTGGCAGCTCTCAGTTGGTCTAAGTTAAAATGGCATTACCAGGGCTGGTGTGACAGTAGGATGTCTGACATAATATGCTCTATGAACTCTATGTTGAAGTGATGCTCAAGGTACAACCTGTTTGTTGCACTCAGCCTGATTTATTTTCTTCACTACACTTTATATTGTGTATGTTTTATTTGCTTTCTTTTATTTGAAGTGCACTGGAAATATGAAGTTACTAGTTTCTACTAAGCTAGAAATAGGGAATATATTTAATAAGTCTATGTTTCTGAAGCTCTTATTTATAAATAATGGCATGTTAACAAGACATTTCCTTATGCTGGATATTGAAAGGCACTTATCGCTGAAGCATCAGTGCTTTGCCATTTTCTTTGCTGTATCAAGGGAAAACAAAATAAAGTCTTTTCTATTTAGACGCAAATGTCATGCTTTTAACCTGTAATGCAGACACTGACCATCCTTGACTGAAGACAATTAGGGATAGGTTTATTTTATGGAAAGATTCCCAACCTTCCCCCTACTCCACACTCCCACTTTGCAAGCAGTGATGCACTAAAGATACATTTATTGGAAAAGGGTTTTCAAGCCCTAGGTGGATGTTTCAAGTGAAAAAGAAGAAAGATCTTTGCTACACTCCAGGTAGTCAGTCTCCCTGGGCTGTTTGCTTTTGGGACATAACACAGGAAATTCCGTTTTATGTCCTCGCTCTGAAGCAGTAAAACTAATCAGTGGAACCTAGGTGCTCTGTATCTGTATCCCATGGGGAGTGCTAAGCAAGGATGAATCAGGGCAGGGGGCTTAGGTGCTCCTGCATTCTTGTATGTTCTTGATCCCCTGTTGCCGTCAGAAAAAGGATGCATGCAGTCGGTTCTGTTTTGCCCTGACCCTACGTTTAGTTTGTGTCTGTCTCTGCCCCTGAATGCTTTTAGCCTTGTTAAAGACTGGAGCTGAAACAGTCCATTATACAGGCCATAAGCCAGTATCATGGCACTCACCTGGGATATGAGAGACTGAGGTGGACATTCCTGCTTGCACAGATAACCCAAGAGGGTATCAGTGAGCAAAGTAGCTCTGGTGGCCCGTCTCAAGCCAGGCTGCAGGCAGGAGAGGGGGGCCCCAGTGGCAGCCTGATGCAAGCCTGCTAGCCCTTAGGCTATTTAGGTACTCGGGTTCCCTGTCTTTGAATGTGCATATCTGGAAGAGTGTGATTTCCTCCTGACTTGGAATGGAGAAACATCTGAAATCTCAGTGTTTCCCATAAAAGAAAAAGGCCTCCTGTCTGATTCTACCCTCAGCTTCCCAAGTCGTCCACAGAAGCTGAAGGCAGTCCATTGATTGCAAAGGGCGTTAATCCCTAGCTCAGGCTAGTAGATTGGACTTGAGATCTCTCAAGTCTGGTGAGATGAATACTGCCCTCTGTGGTGTTGAGATCAGCACCAAACTTTCCTCTGCCGTACTAAGTTTTAATTAATAATCTTCTTTTGCAACAGTAAGTTCACAGTTGCTTTTTCCTGTGCCCATACTCGGCATCTTCAACTTTCATAGATAGGCTGTATGTCATCTCCCCTGCCCCCCCAACTTGATACTTTTTACTGTTGCATGCACCCTAAACAGATTTCAGAAGAGGTGGCTACGTTAGATATTGGGACAAATTATTTAGACGTTTAGTGGTGTGGCAGTGCAGAGTGTTAAGCAGCAGTGGCTTACAGCCACGTTCCATATGACACCAGAGACAGGATTAAGGTGGAAGGATTTTTTTGCAAGCCATATCAGTTCCTGAATTAATTTCAGAGTCTGTCCCACATGCAGTTGTTCCTGCTTTAAGGCCCAAGCCATGTGCCTTCCAAAGGGGAAGGGAACTTCCAAAGACTCGTAGTTCATTGAAGCTGTGATGAAGAAGTCTTACATGGTAAAAGATTTTTTCCATTTTCTTTGTGAGGGTGGTTGCATTTGGAGCTGCCTTTGCAAATCATGATTTAAATTATCAAGCAATAAATATGGGAATAAAATAAATTATTTTGTATTTTTCATTTGCTTCACCAAAGAAAACTTGGTTCACACGGTGATGCATGTATCAGTATAGTCCCTAGGCTGAAGTAGGTTTTATTGCTGATGAAGGAAATGTAATACCTATACATTTTAGTACTGATACAGCATAATATGTGATCCATTCAAATTACATTTTTTATCATGCTAAAACTACATTAAATGGTCATGTATTAGATTACTTTTACTTGTAACTTACTTCAAGCTGGTTTTGGTTGAGAATGATTTCAAATAGAAATGTGGAATAGCTTATTTAAATTTTAAAAATGTAAATAAACTACAGTGTTTGTATTGAATGTCCATTTTGTGGAAACATGCTTTGTAAACAAACCAAATAAAGCAGTTATTATTTTTAGATAGACTTCAGTAAAATTCATTTACTCATTTCTTTCCTGGTCATCTCATCCTTTTATACTCTCTCTCATTATTCAAAGACACAGAACAAAGCAGGTGTTACTCAGCTCCCAGTCAGTTTCTTATTGTTTGAATAAATGAGATATTTTCATTAATCTAAACTGAAAAAGTAAAAAATTGTTCTTGCAGAAGCAGACAAAGCTTTCTAAGCTCTGGTTCCAGTGCATCAGCCAGTAATTCTTTAGCTCTAGTATTTGACTTGTTAAAGCTATGCAGTAGATATGCGGTGATTTAAATTATATTAATAGACTGGCAAACATAGGCCTCATTATAAGTGTGCGTAATCACATTTTAAAATTTCAGTTTGTTTTATTTTTCTGAGTAAATGTTTTTAACTTCGAAATTTTATATTATCTTGTTACTAAAAAATTATATGCAGTTTCTCTCTACATGAGGAGATGACACAATAGTGAGAGAGGTTGGGGAAGAAAGGATGTAACTTAGCTGTTCATGAGAAAGTGCTTCCTGTATCCTTGAATCAACAGCAGAAAAGGCGTAATTTTTCGGTGAATCATGAATTTATGGTGTGGGTCAGGGTGTACAAAGCCTCTCTCCAGACACCCAGGTTGCTAGTAATGAGCATGTGTCCCTCCTTGTGGAGGGAACTAGACCACCAGTAGTCCTGAAGTTATGAACATCTCCTTTCATAAGCATTTATTATGTGCCCTACTTTCTCTTTGCTCTGCTCTGTGATCAGTATGCATTACATCTACTGCATCGGGATCCTATGTTCCCTCTCATGGGTAGGGGAAAAAATCCAAACCCCAGAATTCAGTTCTGGCAGATTTATTTTTACTTGCATTGTACATTTTAAAAAACTGGTCTTGTTCATCCTGGATGATTCCATGGAGACATAGAAACTAGTGAAAGGAAGACAGATCCTGAGTATTTCAGGGAAACATTTTTTATTTTTAATAGCTGCTTAAAGCTGTCTTTTTTACTATTACGCATTGCACCTCAAAAGCCTGATGAGAACTTGGGAGATGCAACATTTTAAATATTCAGAACATTGCTGTTACTTTGCTTAAGGTACATGAATTTCAGGATTTTTTCCCCATCAAAATCAGGACCAGTACTGGTGTTTCTAAAATACATAGACTGCTTTGGGTTTTATACACACTTCAATAGCCTCTGCAAGCTTGCTGCATTTTTTGTGTCTGCGTGTGTGCATAGTTGATCTTTAAATAGTTGATAATAAAAATTTTGCAATCCTTTTCTTACTTAATTGACTTTTTAATAGAATGCTTTGTAAATGTCACAAACTGTGCAGTTGTTGCTAGGTAGATTTTTTCCCCCTCCTTATGTCCAATTTGTATTGCCTTTGAAAATAAAACGTTGCTGGTATTGAAATTCTCTGCTTCCTCTCGCCCCCATTTTTGTCCATTTATGCAAACCACCAAAAACTTGGAATGACTCCTTGCTTACATTAAGGTTTTACATTTCTGCCCTTTCTTGTCTTTGTACCCCTTGGTACATGTAAAAATCGGTAGCAGTTACTTCAGAAAATTTCTTTTGCCTTAAAATTTTTTATTGTGTCTTCAGAGACGCTGTTTACTCCCTCGTGTGTTTCTTCACCTCCTGTTGGGAGTAGGTTGTAGTAGAAGAATAAGTAACTGTGCACTTAGGGAATACAGCAAACTTAATATCAAAATGGCTTAAAATAGTCTTATCCACAGGTTCCTAATTAAATTTCTCCATGGCGTAGATGTCAAAGAACTGCTCAGTCTTTGAAGAAATTTACTGTTTCTTACAGAAGAACACAGAAATTTAATGAGGAATTCGTGGATAGGACCATTGTTTGGGAGGTCATTGTTCTCCACATGGCCTGCACTCCTGAGTACAGAATGTGTAAGGGACACAGCAATGGAGGACAAATTCTTATATCGCGCAGCCAGGGAAAAAAGGACTGTGTCCTGTGGTGGCAAAGTCATCTCACTGGTGAACACTGCCAGTGCACGGTCTTCTGCCTGCTTTGTTTTTTTTGGTTTTGGAGTTTAAGTCTGGAGTTTTTTTGTTGTCCTTTTAAAAACTAATTATATTTATAAAGGGGCATAACAGCCAAAGTCTTTTGCCTCCGGCAGCATCTGGCTGCCAGGATGTTTGGCAGCAGTGCCAGCCTAAGATATTCCTGATCCTCTTTTCTCTTTTCCTCATTCTTGCCCCCTCAGTTGTAGTGACAGAACAGTTTGTGGGATTATGTTTTGAACCAAATAAGGGAACGGATCTGGCTTAAAATGCAAGCTTGTTCTTTTTTTTTGGTGTAAAATCTTAAAAAAAGAAAAAAGAAAAGCCCACGTTTTGTGGCTTCAGTGAGAAATGCTTCAGGGAGCTAAATTGTCCTGCTGTAGCTTGAGGGGAATGCGAGGGGCTTAAATTTCTGCTGGGAAATGTGAACAATTTGTGAATGCACACCTGTGTCACCACCAAATTCTTCATGACAGAGCAGCTTACTTAAATCTACTACCATTACATTTCTTTCCAGATCTTGAAGATACGTTGACTATGGAGTGTTAACCTGCAGACACAAGGTGTTCAGAAACGCTGTGGTATTCAGAAGTGCATCTTGCATAACAACCACTGCTCATGTCAAAGCAGGGATTTGTCTGTGCCCAAACTAAACAGCTGGGAAGTTGAAGGGGAAATTTCAGGGTAGCTCTGTTTCAGGGTAGCTCTGTCTCGCATGGCTCCTCCAGTTACACGTGCTGTAATCAGTAAGGCAGTCTGCAAGCACTCAAGTGAAACTCGGTACTGGTCTCCCTCCCTATAAATTCTTCCTGCTAATGCAGTGAAGTCATTTGTGTGGAAATTCCTCCTGTTTGGTCACGGTATACAGTAATTTAGATCTGTGCAGACTGGTTGTTGTAAATAGAGTGAGTTTAAAGGTTGTGAGAGAACACTGCAGGCATGTAGATTCAGGAAAACCTGCTACCAGAAGTCCTGTTTTCCCCTTTCTCTATAAAGTCATATGGAGATTGAAATTACTCCAAGCTTCATCTACCTACCTTTTTTTTTAAGAAGTGGATGAATTTCCATAGTCAGCTTTACAAATGTCAGTATGCTTGAATGATGTTTATAGTAGCAAATGAGAAATTGTAAGTTGCTTGTAATTGTAAGATTTTTTTCTGCTACTGGCCACAAATTTGTGAATTGATTGTTGGGGATAAGGGTTGTCACTGGTAAATGGTCACATCTTCACAAACACACACATAAATTATTTCAATGAATTTGTTTGATCAAAATTGTTCATCTGGAAAGGGCAGAATTTATGCTGAGAGGAGATGCTTCCTCACCTCACGGGGCAATAGCCTCATGACTGGGTGCTCCCTTAGGACATGGAAAAACCTAGGTGGAAGGTCCTTAATTCAAACCTAAGACGTTAAAAATTTGAACCTATTTCCCAAATCCCAGCTGTATGTTTGTCTCGCTCTCCATCCTCTTCCAGATTTTCTGAAATCTTGCTTTTGTTCCAGCATAGAACAAAAATCCAGAAATACCAATTTATTTTTTTCAAAAGGGGATTCTTGTTCACCAGCCTGCTCTATTATACTTAACTACAATAGATACTTGAAAGGGAGCCCTATGAAATGGGATTGTGCAGTAATTTTGCAATATTATCGTCTTTGCAATGCAGTTCAGATAACTAAAGAAAACATATCTGCCATTTTCATGTGTGTAGCAGGCACTGGGCAGAGGAGAGAGGCAAGTGAAAAAAAGAGAAGGCTTCTTACAGTTTCCTGCATGCTGGTGATGAAATGTTAAAACTATCGATACTAAAATGGGTCATTCTGAGGCTAACTGAGGTAATTGCCAAGAATTGTTTAGCAGACTGTATGACAGTGTTTTAGCAAAGGAGGGAGCTGCAAAAGACATTATTCTGTTAGGATGCTAAATTAGTAGGGCCAGTTTGGGTGCTAGAATTTGTCTTGGCTGGTGGTGGGTTACCTAGGAAACAAAGATTAAATTTTTCCCCAAAAAATCCTAGATGAGGAGATGAGTTTATATTTTTAGCAAGAGTGTTTGTGTTGTGTACATACTTCAACATGCATGTATGCATGCGTGACTTCAGTATCTGAAAAAAAAGTCACAGAAATGCTTTCTTTTTGTAGTGTCTTCACAGTAGAGGAGATAAGGTCTCAGGTATGCCAAGCTGAAAAGGCTGAAAAGAGAGAGATGATTTATCTTTAGGCAAGTCACTGGCTATTAAGCATTTTCCCCAGAGATCTGCAGTTCAAAAGGGGGGTGAAGTGTTATCTGACAGTTACTTCCAGAGTTTCTTGGAGTAACTTGCTGTGTTATACATGCAGCCTGGCACTGTAATCCCTGGCATGGTGGTATCTGAGGCAGCCTGCGTCTGGACTAACACACAGCTTGATTTTGTAATATTTAGAACTTCTATTCATCTCTATAATTGCAGTCTTTGAATGAGGAGTGTGGTATTGTTTCTAATATTATAGTAGTCCCGATATCTTCTGAAACTTAAACTTCAAAGAATAAGTTTCCGATCTATTCAAAATAAATTAAACTGTTTTTATAGAGAGTTTATAACTCCAACTACAAGAATTTGGAGCCAAGGCTGCCTGCTCTGCAGTGCTTAACTTATTCCATTTTAGTCTTTTGTCTGGAAGCCTTTGTGTACTGCCTAGTAGGGCTGTGGGTGATAGCTTAGATAAACCATGCTGAGGATAGTGTAAAATATTGTTAAAACGATTGTAAAAATAGTAACTTGGTACTACACGTTCTTCTTGCTGTGACATTCTCGTCATCCCTGCTTAGCTTGCTGTCAGAAAAAGAAGTCTCTTTCTATAGTTAGCATAGGAAGGTGTTATCTAGCCAAACGAAGAGTGATCTTGGCTCTAATCTGCCGCCTCCATCATTAGCGCAGTTGGGAGCAAAGGCCTTACTTCAGAGCTGTGCCTACAGGTGCAGGGTTGGGGCATTTATTTCTTTGGTTTGACTTGCTTTGGGATTTTTGACGCTCTTGGCATAGGAGGTGAGCAGAATCAGGAGTGTTTGTAATAAAAGCATTGGCCACCCAGAGTCATCAGAACTCTGCTGTGGCACTCCCTGGGCTTCCCATTTTGCTCCTGTGCTGCTCCTTGAGAGGAGGACATGCTGCTCCTTGAGAAGAGGACTTCTTCCTGAAGTCTATAGTTTCTAAAGCTGTTTATGCTGCTTTCGCTCCACCTTTCAAATGCATCGCTTATTTTCTGTAGCACTAATTCCTTTGGGCCACAGCTACATCATTCCAGTGGTTTTCCTAGCCCCGTGATCTGCCTAGTTTTTAGGCTGTTATCCTTCATCTTGAAAGTCACCTAATAGATGCTTTTGCCAGCTGTTGAGACATCTCATGGAGACAGTGACTAAGAAGAACAGTAAATATATTGGAGTAGAAAGAGGAGAGAGTTCTTTTGTACTGAACAGGCAAAAGCAGCAGTAACACAGTAGATAATTTCAGAAGTGATATAAGTGAGGAGGCCAGTCTTCACAGAGGAAATACAGTCTACTGTACTACATCAATTTAGATATATCTAGCCTTAAGTTAAGTGCCTTCCCCTGGTAGCAATATTGGTATATGTCTGTGGTGGTGGTTGTCTGTCTTTTTCGTTCTCCTAATCTTGCCGGCCTTCTCTAGGAGTACAGACCTGTTGTTTTCTCTCAGATGGACTTGGGAAGAAAACAAGAGTTTGTAAGGCATATGTTGCACAAGGTAAATTGGTACAGGATTGCAAGTGTACCCCCTGCAAGAGTGCCTTGAAAGCTCTGCCGTCTGGAGAACTCCAAGAAATGTCCTTGCTTTGGAAAGAATAGTATAGAGTACATTTCTGCAGGCTTTTCTGGGGGTAGCAGGGAAGGAGTTTGTTCCTGGCTCACCCAAAATTGGTTACACTTGTTCTGCAGTAATGTGCTGAGATGGCTGGGCTGAGCTGTACTGCTCCACGTGGATTTCCCAGCTCAGCTGGCATTTGCCAGCAGTCTCTGAGCCTAACAGTTGGAGCCGTGTTCACAGATACCATACTTGCTAAAACTTCCTCTGTATTAGAACAAAAAAACTTTGTTCTCCCCTGCTTGCTTTTATAATTTTGCTTTCTTTTTAATGTTTACAACATTAGCAGTTGTACTGTGAGGGAAAGAGGTATATATGTGTGTGCAAGCATATTTAAGTGTATCTATAAACACACACAAATTAAAATTTTGACAGAGGCTGGTAACAGTGAAGCACAAGTGATGTAAACAATTCTGCATCCTTTTGTAAGACAATGTAAAATGACAAAGATGAGTTAAAGATTAACGTAATTTTGTGGGTTTATATAACTGCATTTTTCTCTAAAATGTGTTTTTCTCTCTACTGTGAGACTCCCATATACTGAAGCTGTGTACAGAGCAAATTGCACTGTGGATAGCACAGCAAAGGCTGTCAGATGCACAGGAGGTGCCCAGGGTTTTTTTGTTTTAGGTTTTCATTCTTGTCCCATGTGTTGTTAGCAGCAGGGGTAAAACTTTCAGACTAAGTGTAACTTTTTAATTGCTGTTCTTTAAGGTTCACAAAATAGTCAATATAGCTGTTATTGCAAATTATCTCTGGTCAAGACTGCTGTGCTAAGTAGTATCCAAAGGTTTCCATTAAACCAAAGGCCGTAAAATCAGGAGATTTACAAATCAATGGGAAAGACAGGGTGTTATGATTCTGGATTGTTTGACTTTTTTATATATACCAGTGCACTTGTGTGTGATTTTTTTAAAATAGTTGTAACTAACATGTGTCTCCTAACCTTGTGATTACTAATTCCCTTTGGTGAGGAGGTATAGTGGACCTCATAGGAACTGGAGAGGGAGGGCAGAGCAGTTGCTGATGATTGGAGATTGTGGTGGTGTGCTGGGGGACAGTATGGAAGATGAGTGAGAAGCCCTGAGAGGGGGGACATTGCTGGAAAAATTTCAGCCCACTTACATAAAATTTTTTTGAGAAGGAGTAAGAAGAGTAATTACCCTGATGGTGGGGAAAAAACAGTAAACAGACCATAGATAATAAGCTGAAATAATTCCCAGCCATGACTGCATTTTGTAACTGTTCCAGGTTGGCTGAATTACCATTATCAGGCTCTTTCACAGCACCTAAGCCCTTAGGTTTTGGATTCCAGTGTTGTTAAGGGAGGCATTTGACATCTGACTGCTCAGGCTGGAGTCCTTTGATCGTCTGCAGAAGTAGACTGTGACAGGAGCAGTCAGGTCAGGTGGGCAGGTACTGTGGTCCAGAATTAGATGATAGAAATTGGAGGTTCTTTGAACAGCAGTCTCCCAAAGCACAAGCCTTGGCTGTAACCCAGGGGGAGGAGGATTAACTACCCAAGCATCTGCTTAGAAAGGCACTCAGAGTAGAGAGTGTCCAGCATGCTCTTAGAATGAGTTAGTGAGCAGGGTTTTTCATACAGGAGGTGAAATGTTTGATTATGGGAGGCAATTTGGGTGAATGGCTATGAATTAATGGTGTTTATACGGAGCGGGAGGGAGTACAGTAAAATAAAAACAGTAGCCTTCATAAAAAGGAAAGAGTTCATTTTCTTGGTGAAGCTATACAAAGGGCTCAAATGCAAACTCTCTCACCTCGTAAAGACAGGGAATGTAAATTGCAAGCTCTTAATTGACCTAAAATGCAAGAAGGAACCAAACAAAAAGTGAGAACTGGGTCAAATGGTAAAAGACAAGTATAAGCGAACGTAGCACAAGGATGTATGTACAGAATTAGAAAGGTCAAGGCACAAAATGAGATGCAACTAGCAAGAGAAATTGAGAGCTACAGTAAATAATTTTTAGGATGTCAAAGTCTTTGCTTCACTTTCCGAAAAGGAACTAACATGGTAGCTGACTTGGTATAAAATGCTTCTTAACTAAAAATAATGTAACTGTGTCATCCTTAAGTGAAAGTTGATACAGTGGACTCTCTTGTGTGTCACTTGGCATCTATCCCACATCAGAATCTTGAATTTTCTGTTTGTATTTTGGCCTGACTAGTGCTAACCATGGTTATTTGCAATACTGTCTCTGCTTGCTTTACATTTTTCATATCTGACATGCAATGTGCCTCCCAGAGGACGTCTTTTAATCTCGTCTTTCTTCACCCTCAAGCTGTGTAGACTTTTCTCCAGTCAGTGCATAAAGAAGCTACTGAGCTGCACCTTCCCCCAGCATCAATAGGATTTGCCAACATGAATCTCTCATCTATCAATGGATTAGCATGTTTAAAATGCAACTCACTGAGTGGATTAAAGAGCTCAGGCATAGGTAATAAGATATAGTATCTTTTGCTGCAGTAATGCCAGTTCAGATCAATCCAGGATGTTAGTGACTGGGAGTTACATTTGAACTGCATCCACTGAGTACAGTTACAAACTCATGTCATGAATTCCTTTCTGGAATGGGGAGCTAGTGAATGGAGTGAGCTGTGCAAGCAGTGCCTTCCCATTTCAGAGAATAGAAAGATACGCACCCAGATTTAACTTGGACAGATTTTAAAATGTTTGGTAGAAAAAAAAATGTGGTGCAGTGGGATTTCTTGTTTTGTCCTTTTCAAGAAAAGGGGTGATGTTTGCTGGGGAAGGAAGGGCAAAAATCCAAGTATCTTCTTTATTGTTCATAATTTTCTTCAAATGTGGATAATGTTTGCAATAATATTTATAACTTAGTTCAGTTCTGCACCTCAGGTGACATGGCCCAGTGCACTGATTGGTGTCCTCTGGCTATCTTCTTGGGACAGTTGTGGCTACCTCTGCCGCTCCCCTCTGCTGGAGACTGCTCTGTATGGAGGGGGATGGGACTGGTCCGCACACACATGTGGATTTTGTTCTGTTTTTAAAACTCCTGTTGTTTTGTTTTTTTTTTTTTTTTAAGGGACAGTTCCCTTTTGTTCTTCAGCATTTAAAAGCCTTTTTTGCATATACCTGTCACAGTACTCAGCACAACCAACATTTTTGTCTTTAGAAGTACATAGCTGCTATTACAGAACTAATGTGTTTGGACCCCCTTGAGAAGGGAGCCACTTGGAAAAATGAGTCACAGTTTATTTCCAAATCTTGAAGTGATGGGTGTGTGGTTTTTTTTTTCCCTCTGAATTTTTGAAACGATTTGTCAGAGAAGATAAGCTTCAGCCTTGGTTAAAAAGAAGCAATGATGTGGCAAAACAGTTCAGCAGTTCAAGTAAGGGCCAGAGAAACTGTGACCCATATGAAAGGTCAGGTATGCCATTCTCCACCTTTTTTTTTTTAAGTCCAGTCATTCTTTTACTTCTTCCTGGAAGTAGTTGGTAATGCAGAGTTTGGTGATGTGTAGTGTCCTAAAATAGACTTCTGCATTTGGAAAATACATCTGTTAAGTAGAGCAATTAGTGATTATGTATTGGGTTTTAAGATAATTCAGGTGTTTTTCTGTAAGGCTATTACCAAGGTTATAATTGTTCTTACTTCATTTTAGAATCATAGAATCGTTAGAGTTGGAAGCGACCTTAAAGATCATCTAGTTCCAACCCCCTGCCATAGGCAGGGACACCTCCTGCTAGACCAGGTTGCACAAAGCCCCATCCAACCTGGGATGGTTCCCTTCTTTCAGGAAAACCTTACCAAGCAAAATTTATAGCAGAAACTAGAACTCACTCATAACCTAGTGTAGTGAAATGGAGACTATATAGCATCATGATAGTTATGAACAAAAGAGGATCCCAGTTTCTTTCCTGTGCTCGTAATTAACTCTCCTGCTTCAGCTGAAGTCCTGTTTCACATGATAGTTTTCTCATCTGTGTATGTAATTATAATAGAAATAATATTTAAGATTTTCAGACAAAAGATGATGAGTAAATTATCATCATTACCAGATTTCTTGGCTGCCTAATACGAGGTTCTGGAACATTTGTACATAAGTGAATGGAAATGGACTTCAGTGCAGCAGTACTGATTACGCACGTGAACAGCTGGCATAGCAGGAGGTAATTTTGTGTTTAAATGTTTGCATAGGTCCATGAATTTTGTAGCTGGCCTCACGGTAGCTGTGTGGACATTGACTTTTTTTGTTCCATGAAATTCCAAAACTTCCTCACACTGATGTAGATTTAGTTCTTTCATTTCTATAATGAAAATAAATTTGGGGAAATAAGGATTTGTTGTACAGGGATGGGTATTTTAAATAGGATCTTTGACCATGTGGAGAACGCAAGAGGAGAAACACAATGTATGCAGGGCAGCCCTGACAGCTGGTGGGAGGGTGTAATGACTGAGGGACCAAGGGTCCTGCATGTCCAAGGCAGCATGGCAACCAGATCCAAACTAACACTGTCAAGTCTGGGATTTGAGGTGTAATGACTAAATAGCTATCTTGAAAGCCAAGAGGGTCTCTTCTAGGACTGGAACTGTCTGGAAGAGTGTGCTTCATGTGTTCTTGCCTGTTGCTGCCACCAGTTGCTAGTTTTCAGGTATTGGTTTGAGACAGTATCTGTTGAACACTGTTCCAAAGTTGAATGACCCTTGCTGGAAAGTAAATGCAAGTTTTCTGCCCAGCACTTGCCTTTTTAAGGGTTGAAAGCCAGTGCGTTAGGTGTCTGTAAAGAAACTAAAGGCTGTGTGAGAACATCTCAGAATCAAGCTTTAAAAAATAATCTGGTAAAAGCAGCAGTTATGTCTCATTCAAAAGCCCTCAGTAGCTCTGCTTTTCTAGAATGGATGTTGCTTTTTTAAATGACTTGCAACCTCATTGACTTTTTCTTTATCCCCTTTTCTTCTGCTCATCATTATTCTGTGTCCATTGTAAGCCCAAATGCCTCTGTCCCAGAGAGCATCTCTTGCTAATATAACAGTTGCATAGTGCCGGATTAGTTGTTTTGGGTTAGGTGATTTGCTTGGTATTGCTCATGAAGCTGTTAAAATTAGTGTGAATTTACTCTGTTATGCCTCTTGCTATTTTATGTTATGCAGATGTAGATGATCAGGCAAAGTGAAAGAAATGGGAGTTTTGGGTGTCTCTTATTCCTTTTACCTTGTTCTCGTTGACTCTGCTTCTCTCCAGAAAATGCAATAGAGATAAATTAAAATGGATAATGTTTTCCTGCCTTTGCAGTTGTGGTTGTCTTGTGCCTTCTTTTTTCTGCTTCATTCTGTTTTGTTCTTCCTTCATCTCCACGAAGGAAAGCCTTCACAAAGCTCCAGAAATGCTTGATGGGCTGTGCCAGCACTGGGTCTACCTTTATTTAGTTTTTTGTCCTTGAATTCTGAGGCTGAGGAACCACTGCCATAGAATACTGAAGGTCAATGTTGCAGTGACAATGGCTTTGCCACAGATTATTTAATTTGTTTCTGAGTGATGGCTGACAATGCTACACAGTGGGCATGGCTCCTGGCCAGTTTTGCCTTGCTCTCTGTGTGGCAAAGTAAAATGATTCAGCTGGATGCAGTCAGTAGATGTCTTGGGGCATGGGTTTGCCAAGTATTAAAAAGGGGAGGCTACTTAATAAAGAGTGTCTGAGGACCAGACTGATAATGACATGAAAGTGTGAAAAGATGCAGAAAACAAAACTGTTATTTGACATGTGTATGTATCCTTAGGCAGCTAAGTGCCTGTGCAGATTTATTCCCCTTTCACTGAATTTGTTGTTAGTGTTAATCAGCAGATGTCAATGTCTTCCTTGCCTGAATTAACAGTAGGACTGTTTTTTTGTAGCATTCTGTACTACTGCTGAGGAGGCAGCGACAAAAGTCTCCTGGTTATGTGCCGGTGTATTGCACATATTTGGGCTGGTTGAATAACCCCATTAGGACAATGGTTCATCGTCTTGATAATTATCAGAATCCAGTTGGTCTGATACAGGTATTTTTAACTTGAAGTGCTTTTAAGAAAGGAAGACATGAACAGCACCTTTTAATGAACAGTTCTTATTATTCGAAATTGGGTTGTTATCTTGCTATACAGTAAATGCTAATGGGTTGTATATTTTACTATTCATCAAGAAGATAGCTACATATCTTCCAGTGGTATACTGTTAATGTGCCAAACAAATGGCACAGTTGGTTGGCTTGTTCTTTCTCTCAGTCTCTCAAGAGAGGATATTGCGTTTTGTGGTATAGTGTTTTGTTCTGATGGATGTAGAAATGGATGTGCACCCTGCGATCACTGGCAAAGGCAAGAGCGAAGCACATTTTGCCCTTGGAGTGAAATGTGGTGGTGTCTGTGGGAGGGTGTTGTTCCAGGGGGGATTCTTGTCGCAGTCTTGCACCTACCTCAGTAAAGCTTTTCCAGCTGCACATGGCAGCTTGCCCTTCACTGCAGGCAGCTGCACTGCACCAGGGAACAGAGCTGTGGACTTTAGGTGACCTTCTTAGCAGCACGGAGAGGCAGTTTGACGGTAGACATAATGACCTAAGAGAGAGAGCACTTGCATTGATGTGCTTAGGGCCTTTACTTAGTATTGTGAAGTTTTTTGTGGAACACTTGCTATGCCAACTCTGCTGGAGTCATACCCAGAGTTCTTCATGATTGATACCTGAAAGTCAATGCTTTCTCTTTAAAAGTCACCTTTGTAAGTACTTTGGTAGTTAGCAAGTCTTTTATTGAACACCTCCACCAAAAAATGTTTTCCAAATCAAGACTCCTGTTTTTTATTTTTCATTTTTTGTGTTTGTTTTGAGTTTTATGTGGTTTTGTTTGTTTGTTTACAATTTTTTTTAATCGTTTCCCTTGTTTTCTGCCTTCCCTGCCTCCAAAGACTTGACAGTGGCTCCCTCCTGCTTCCCATTTCTCAGTTCCACCTTGATTAACTCTGAGTCCAGTTGGGAAAACATATTTTATTCTTTTTCCTTTCCTATTCTGTTGCAGATTTTGACTTGAACTATTTTTGGCATTGGAGCAAGTTTACAGACTACGTGCAGTGTGTCCTGACCTTCACTTGTGTGACCGGTTACGTCACTTACCTCTGGCTTGACTCATCTCTCTTTGTGGAAACGCTGGGCTTCCTTGCAGTGTTCACCGAGGCTATGTTAGGCGTTCCCCAGCTCTACCGTAACTACCAGAATAGGTCTACAGAAGGAATGAGGTACGGTGTTTGTCTTACATAAAACAAGTAAGTGTGTGCATGTGTGTGTAGGTAAATCTTTGTGTAGTGTGGGAATACTTCCCTAGATAGGTGTCGTGGTTTAGCCTCAGACGGCAACAAAGAACCACGTGCCGCTCGCTCAGACCTTCCCAATACGGGACAAAACAGAAGAAAAAGGCAATACTCTTGGGTTGAGACAAAGGCAGTTTACCAGAACAGCAGAGGGAACAAGAAAAACAGCAACGATAACACAAATAAAGGAATATACAAACCCGATTACGGAACCGCCGCCCCCCGACCGGCCGGCCCGGGACGCCCCAGCCTGCTTATAAGCGGTGACTTCCTGCCCCCTCCCCCGGCAGCTCAGTGAGGGCGTGGCTCACATGGCATGGAATACTGTCTCTTGGGGAGAATTAACCCTATCCTCGCCGGAACCAGGACAATAGGGCAATGTCATCTTTCTAAATTTTAGTTGAAAATACAGCAGCTGTCAGAGTAGATTGTCAGCTGGAGCAGCACTGCCGAAGGCAGTGGAAGCTCTGTTACAGCTCTGAGGTCTGACCCACTGTCCAAGTCCAGCTGGACAGTTCGAAGGTGAAACAGTTTTTAGTAAAATAAACATGTAAAACTACTGCTGTTGCCATTAGCAACGTACTGCAGTTCAACTCAAGCTGTGCTTCACTGGTAATTAGAAATGGACTAAAGAAATCTTGTGTATCAAAAGTAATAAAGAGGAAGAAAACATTTTGAGCCTGCAGTGAATAACTGTCAGTGTAACTCACATATTAGCTCACCACTTTTTCTCATGGATCTACTCATCACCTTCTTGTAATACATTATTATGTAAGTAGCAAATGACATCGGTATTTGTTTTGTGTAAAAGTTTGTAACTCACATTTAAAAATGCTCAAATGAGATGTTTACAGTCGTGATTGGGAATCCCTCTGTAAACAAATGAGGAACAGAAATAATCTTGTGCCCACTGCTGGGGTGTTAAACTAGATTATCTTTTCATACGGTTTACTGGATATCTCAATGATAACACTAAGATTTCCAAATTGCAAAGGCAACTTGTAAAGCTTTTTGAGAGAGAAATCGTTTCTTGTGGTGCATCTGTGCACTGATCTGTAGAAACAGTACAGCAGCAAATTCAGTTCACAGAGTGCTGTGATCATTTGTGACTCTTAAGTGTCTTCTCTTTCATTGTTTTGACACAACTTCTCTTTCCTTGCTTTTAAACTTGCTGGGATACTTTTTACTTCGGTCAAAACAAGTAACCACTCCCCAACACCCCCAAACCACAGCAATTCTGTCCTTCGTCTGTGGACATTTTTCCCTTCACTTGCTGGGCTTGGAGACACTTTCACTAGCTACTTTAAGTTCTTTTCTAGGTTGAAATGTTGATGAGGGCATGTTCAGAAATCTGCTTTGATGCTTAAGGCATTTTCTGATTGGGAGCCCCTTTGTTACAGAGTGAGTCAGGATTTACTTCGAAAATATTGGGGTATTTTTCATGCACACGCTGCCTTGGAAAATTCTGTACTTGGGATATCCAGAAGGCAATTTACCTACTAGACCTTCTTCATGCTTTGGTTTGACTTTTCCCTTTCTGTTTTTTTATCTGTGAGTCATAATGCCACATAATGATAGCTGCTGCCAAATAGTCTTTTGCTTTTCGATAGCTCCTCTCTGGGAATCTGAGTTTTAGTTTTCCAATTTCCTGTATATGCTATTTAGCAAAAGGGAAAAAAAAAAACCACCTTTGTTCTTCACAACAACAGTTTCTTTGTAAAGCATTAAGCACAGAATTGCAGAATTCTCATCTAAAACTGCTTGGCAAGAGAGTGGTGTGTTTAGTCAATAGAAAATAGCATAAAAGCTATTGTTCCCTTGTCATCAAACAGAACCAGGTCCAGCGATAGCCACCCTCATTTTTGGCTGTGTTCACAGGTGTCCCAGAATGCATTCCCCTGTCTGGTTCTACTCTTGAAGCACTACTTTGTACGGCATTGCACATTGGTGGGGCTGAGGACTGATGAGACAATGCACAGCTTATGCTGCTTTACTGCAGTTGGTACTCCTTCTTTTTCAGGTTATATTGCAATTTTATATATGTTGCAGGTACCACATATAGTTTCTAGCACAGTGCAATCCTGAGTTGAATTCATGGTCTCTAAGGATTACCAGGCTGTTCCTACTGCGAGAGTGACTTCAGCTAGTGTATTACCTTCTGTTGAAGGAGCTGTTGGAAATATTTTCTCTGAACTTCCCTTCCTGTGCCTGCTTCTCTTTCTAAAAGCATGTTAGAGGAGAGACCCCAGTCCTGGAAACACTGAAGGGAGCATATAACAGTCCAGCCAGGCTACTCATAGGACTAAGTTTATGACTTACATGGATATTTGCCGTATAGGGGCTAGTTGATTCCCACTGTTCTGTGCAGTTATTTACTTCTCAGTGCAGAAATAACATGCATGTGGATGGTTGCACTGTCTGAAGCAACTGAATTGGTGATCCTCTGCCCATCAGCTGGGCCATAATGGCTGGCTGCCAGGCATGCTCTTAGCAAGCCTCGGTGGCAAAGTAGAATAGATGAATTTCAAGTGTCTTTGTGGCATTAAGCTTAATGGAGAGAGCAGTAAGAATGAACCTGTTCCATTTAGTGACCTTTTGGACGATTATCACATCCTGGTTGGAGGCAGTAACTTCTTAAACCATAGCTCTGTCACCTGTGGTGCATGAGTGGAGCCCATGTCCCTGATAAACATCACAGGCTTTGCTACCACCAGAGAGGGGGTTGTTTGGAGGACCTTGTGACTTGGCTGAGAAATGCAGCACCATGCATCTGTCTCTGAACTGGGGCAGAACAGGACATAGCAGTTGATATGTTGTCTATTTCTACTTTAGCAAATAATTCCTTTCCTAAATGTAAACTGACAAAATAGAAATGGAGAATAAGATGTGGCCACATCTGATCAGGGTATCCTGCCAGACTCCTCAAACATTGCGTTGTTTCTGAAAAAGGCAGCAAACAAATAACCCCACAGCACGTCCCCCACCCCCACAGCACCCCTCCCACAATCACCCCTTTCTGTTTAAATGAGAAATTGAGGACATCTCATGCTTGAGGTGGAAATCATTTCCTGATAAACTTGGAGACCAGAGGCCATGAGAGAGGTAAATGGGACAAGTGGCTGCGGTGGCAGGCAGGATACCCTTTGGGAGTCTGTTGTGAAAAGGGTGCCATCATCTCGCTTCTGTATTTCAATCTGTTACTGCCTGAAAAGTCCCCTACTGAAAATGTGCTCAGTGTCTGTCCAGTCACCTAGTAAAAGAGTGATTTAATGACATTAATTGTTATAGGAATGGATTAGAATCATTAATATGATTATGTTTGCATTAGTTAGAAGAAGGAGGAAAGCAACCTCAAAACTTAAGAACAGAGGAGGCATCCTGTTATAGGGGGGAAAAAAAGGCATTATGAGGTTAAAAGATTGCTTATCACGTGTAAATTTATTTTATATTATGTGATAAAATATTTCAAGATTTTGACATCAAACACAACCCCCTTCCCCCATCTTCCAGGAGGCAGAGATGCTGACTCTGCTAGTTTGGATCTGATGCTCCTCATATTATTAACTGCTCTTGCTTTGTGACAAAACCCATACAGACAAGAACTTCCTCTGTCATTTATCTTTGTGTCCCCACTCCTAAGGTACTTGCCTTCCAGTCTCTTTCCACTTCTAATAAACCACAGTCATGAGAAAAGGTAGTGTTCAAGATGAGGCAGTGGAGATGGAGGGAGGGTTGGCTCTGGCTTTGGATCTGGCAGCCGTGCTGCTGCTGCACACAGAGTTAGGGACCTGCTGGTCAGTTCATTGTGAAAATCTCATCCTTGTGGGGACAACAGCTTTTGTGGAGCTCCTGCAGCGGGGAAGTGTGTGCTTTTGTGCAGGCGTGGGGAAGAACCTCATCTCTGTGTGAGTCACAGGCTCATGCAGGCACTGGTGTTATTATGCAGTCATCATAATCCCATCAGACCTCCCTACACCAACGGAGTAGGGTGGAAGGTGGTCCTCTGTGTGTCTGTGACAGAAGTGTAGGTGTGCTGTCCTACCAAAGGATGTGTTAACCCTGGGACTGCACAAGGGTGGATCTGCTCCAAGGCAGCCTGTTGTATTGTTGATCTGCTGCCCTGTCCTGCTCTGCTCTGGAAAAAGCAAGTGCCCTTTGTTGAAAGTTTTTCACAAAAGCTCATCAAAATCACTTGTCAGTGACTCTTTTTGACTGTCAGCTGCTGCTCCAACCACATGGAGCAACGGTTTCTCTTCAATCAGTGCTTGGAGTTCAGAGCCGCTGGATGGCAGAATCTCCCCAGGTCCAGGAAAGGTCTGGCAGTAGGACTGAGCTGGGCTGCGTGTCTTGAAGTCTCAGAAGCCACAGTCCAGGTGATACCCAAATGTACCCATCAATGGTTAGCTTGGAAGCATGTGGGTCCAATAAGCAAGGTCCTCTTGCAGCGGTTGTTGAGTTCCTGGTGTGCACCGTTGTCTCTTCCCTGGCTCCATGCTGGGCACGAGGGAGCACGTGCTGTGCCTGGCTCGGGGCCGCAAGCGTTGCTGCAGGGCTGGGGGGGACTGAACCAGGGCAGGCCTGTGTCACTCCTCTGTGAGCTGTTTCACAGGTCTCTCTTCTAGCCCGTGGCCAGTTTGCAGTCTGCTTGAAGGGTGCCTCCTTTCTGCACATCTCCTACTGCCGCACTTGGCTGACATGGGGTCAAAGGCTCAAAACTTCGCCACCCAGAGACAGCCAGCACAATCAGTTACTCTGCTTATGTGTTGATATGAGCCTGTCTTGAGAAATCTGGCCTGACAAGGCTGAATGAGGAAAATCTCAGTATTGCATTCAATCAGATTATTGTGTGATGAAATAAAGAAAATAATAATTTAGTCCCTCCTGTGGCAGTACTGGGTCGGTCACTGTGATTGTCCTGTTCTAAAAACCACAAGTCACTGAAGGAGAATCACTCGGCATTCATTGTCTCAGAAGCTGCTGGAGCCAAGAGAGCTTTTCCATTCAGAAGTGTTTTATGAGGTACGCTGCAACTGTGAGCTAGTTATGAGCAGGCGTTTATCTGAAATGTATCCAGTGAACCAAGTGTAGTGTAAAGAGGTTTGAAAGAAAGAAATGATATTAAATATATATCCTGTGATATTATTTCCTCTTTTCCCCTATAGATAATACTAAAAATACTAGAGGACACTATTTCTTAGGGAGATAAAATTTTATTGTGGGGTGCTTTTATTTAGTACTGTTCTATAGCTTTTTCCTTTATGACACATGCAGCTCTCTATATAATTTTTTAATAGTAGCTTTTGACTTCTGAGGATAGTGTTTGTCCTAGAGACAAATCTTGGCTTTATTCAAACTCTGTCAAGATTAATGCAAGCTGCTAGATTTTTCTGCCTATATTGGATTAACTAGGTGCTGTGATGAACAGATGTAGAAGGCTTTATTCAGGACTGGCTAACCAATGTCTATTCAGGACTGGCTAACCAATGTCTGGCCACCTCCTCCAGCAAGATTTCAAATTTAAGGAGATTGGGGAAGTGCTCTAAAAATGCCACTGCTGTGGTTTCTTGGGATTTTTTAGCCGGAGGGAATTTTTGAATAGTGACAAAAATCGTATAGATGAGAGCAAAATCAAAGAAGTAGGAGTAGGGATAATGGATGCCTACATGAGAGATTTCCTTTTCTGAGTATGCCATATACATAAAGCAGACACTGGCAAGTACAGTGGTGGCCTGAGCTAGTAGTGCATTGTGTCTCGTCCCTCCTGGGACTAACCCCAAGGAGGCTGTGTCTACTCTTATTCTTAAAACAGTAGCTGCTTTATATATTAAGCAGTCAAAATAGAGAAGGTGGAAGAGGGGTACGGGAAGTGGGGGCCATTTAGGTGTTTTCTTATAAAAAAGAATGGCTTTGTGGGTTCAAATCATCTGACCCAACTGAAAAGCAGTTTTTCATTACAGAAAGCTTTGTATAGAGAAACATAAGGGACTAAGTTATAAAAGAGAAAGTGGTTTTCAAGAGAGTAATTAGGAACTAAAAGGTAAATGGTGAAATGGTAAATGGCAAATGGAGAAATCAAGGTCTTAAGAGTGAGCCAAAAATACATTGGGTAAATGCAAAATTATTAGCATTACTTAAAAGTGGTTTGTACTTATACTTAACGTTGTATAGGCCATTTCTTAGTTTCACTGCCTTTCCTATTGCATTAAGTTAATCCAAACTGTCTGTCAGTGTGCTTACAAATTGCCTATTTTAAACTATTCTTAATCATTTTCTGTAGTTCTGTGATTGTATTCATTTGTCTTCCTAAATGCTCTTTTTTTCTACTTAGTTCTTCAGTTTTCTCCATGGGTCTGCAAAAATCATTGTCATTGCTTATGTGGCTCCAGCCAGCATTCATACAATTTTCTGGAGAAGTTTTACTTGTTCCATTGTTTTGCTTTGGTGACATTTCTTCTTTCACTACTGTGGTCACTTATCTGGTTACTGTTGTTCTTTATGGTGGCCTTTATATAAAATAGTCTAGAGTTTCTCTTTTTTGGACTTTGCATACACGTCCAGGTTTGCAGGAGTTTGGGGAGTAGTCAGTAGCCAATATTCATGATAGGATGGACCAGGTTTTGATACAACTGTAAGGCTTACCACTTACAGCTTCTCTTTTCCCCTTTTCATTTCTGGTTCTAATAGATACCAGGAACGTTGGATTCCATTCCTGATTCTGTCTGTTTTAAACTTAAGAGGTTGAAGAAAGTGGTCTCTAGTCCTCACCAGATTTCTAGTTTCTTCTCCCGTTGAAGTGTTACTACGTCAGGAAAGGAAACAAGCTTGGTCTCTCTTTAGTGCACTCAGGGTGAGGGCAGAGTCCTGTCAGCATGTGAACAGCTAGATTGGGGAACATTTTGTTCTGATCCCAGGAAGCAAACAGATTCTCTCCTTTTCTCCACACCCTCTTTTCAGTTACAGCAAACCTGTGATCAGTGCTCCAGGTTCAAGGACCTGCACTTTCTGCTTGACTCTCTGCGGTCATGTGGCCTGTGGGTTGCTGTGCTGGGGTCAGCACAGCATTCATCTCCATACTTTCCTCCTGTGTCTCACCAGAGCTGTTCTCTCAAGGCCTGCAGCAGCACAATATGAGGCTCCAAAGACAGTTCTTTCTGCCTTGTGCATTCAACACATTTGAGAATTTCAGGAACTGAAGGAAGAGGCAGGTGGAACAACCCAAGAGGGAGTGGGAGACCTTCCTTAGCTCACCCTCCCAGCACTTCTGACAGTGTGAGCAGCAGTATCCGCTTCCCTTGAGCATCGTCCAGATTGTAGCACGGTGTGGACTGTTAAAGCTCTTGTACATATTGAACCTCTTTCTCATTTCTCTTCCCCTGGCACCTCATCCCACCAGTTCAAAAAGTAAATTCAAAGCAAATAACTTCAAACCAAAAGCATTCATCTTTCACAAATAGTTCAAGGCTTCTTTACAGTAATAGGAGTAAAGCACTGCTAGCGTGTCTAATCAGTGCTCTCTTCAGTTTGTGCTTTTCTCTGTGTCCTGAAAATTTGAAATACAAGAGAAACTTTATCGTACTTCTGTTACAAAAATGTTTTATTAAGTTTAAGCACTCCGTTTTCTGTTGACAAGGCAGTGTCATGCAAGGTATTTGGCATAGTTAAGGTCAGGTCTTGCCAAATCACAAAAGGTCAGAGTTGAGCTTATCATTAAGGTACCTGTACCTGAGAGATTAAAGTTTTCTAAAAATGTCTTTTTCCTCTGTTACCTAATAAACTTAGGAGCAGAAGTGCCTTGATTCTTGAAATTCCAGCACCTGTATTGTTTTGCCAGAGTTCACTGCAGCCAGTTGTGCAAGTGAGATAAGTTATCTACTTGTGTGGTTGCAGAATTGTCTCCCTTAGTGCAGTAGGACTGAGTGGGATTAGAAATATGAAATGGAAATAAAATGAGATTTGGATTTGGAGAAATGTAGATTAAGGTGCAAGGATGCAAATATCCATAATACTGACTGTGATGAAGATATGTAAAGTGAGCAGAGTGCTGAGTAGTTTAAGTGGTTAATAGATGAGCTAGAACAGCAGGAAAAAGAGGTTGGTGGAACTTAGGCAGGGAAGTGACTTTGCAGGGTGGACCCAAAAGACTGTTACAAGGTAACCTGCAATGGTGCATTTGGTCCTCTGCTCCTCAGACAAAGAGGGACAAGAAAACAGAAGAGTGGGAAGTGCAGTGACTAACATGTTGGATGATCTGTCCGAAAACAGACAGGGCAGGAAGTGCTTGTAGTATTCTTGAGTGGGATGCAGAAAGAAACAAAACTTGGTGTCAGAAAAAGCTGTTTCATCAAGGCTCACAGGTAGGGTTTTAATTTGTTCTGGGGAGGATGGCTGGGAACGATATATGTCCACATAAAGGAATGGAATTGTATGCCAAGCAAGATGTCCTGGTGTTGTCAGGTAAGCTTACAGGGTAGTGGTGGAAGCCCTGTCCCTTCAGATAGTAAGTCTTGTATTAGAGAATTTCCTAAAACAGGATTCATAGTGTACAAAGGGGCAGATGGCAAGAGTCTGGGAGTGAAGACAGGCTAGGGAACGTCTGTCCTTTTTGAACTGCAAAGACCCTAGTTGGACTGAAATTTTAAGATTTGTGTCATGCTACTGTGTGTGGGATGTGATTGTGATGCTTTTATTTCCTCCCCACAGCATTCAGTTGTCCACAGCAGGGCTTTAAAGCACCTCTCTGCAACCCCAGGTTGTCAGCTAATGCTGCACATGGGAAGCGGCTCAGAAAGCATTGGTTTGTGGTGGCGCCTTCTGACAAATCACAGCCTTCCCGCTGGGCTTTGCTTTGAGAAACGGCACAGGTGTATGCTGCATCACTGTCATCATGAACTTCACTTCTGTACCTCTGCGCGCGCACGTGCAGGTGGAAGGAAGGGGGAAAACTTGGCATTTCATATGAAGACTTAGGCGCTGACATACCTTCCTATAGACCGTGCAAGGTGGTTATTTCATTATAATGGTAAAGCGGTTTTGAGAAGAATGTGAGCTTCAGTTCTTGGAAAAATCTTACCTTATTTCCAGGCAGTAAGCTGACTGGAAGGTAGGACTTTGTCCCTAAGTGATCACTCTTATTTTACACACTCATTTCTCCAGTGTTTTCTTAGAATGTGAGAAGCATTTTAGTATCTGAAGGATGTAGTTAATTCATGAAAAGTAATGACTGTAATATCGTTAGATTTTGTCCTTGGGGGCGCTGGCTTTGGAGACAACCACTGAACCTCAGCAATGTAAGCACTAGAGCTAGCACTGTTACCTTGTGTATGTTGAATGAAGTGATAATTACGGTTCTTGAATTGGAATACTAAAGGTGTGCTCAGGCTATCTACTGGTTACCATATGAAGATGAAGAGAAGAATGTGCTCAGATTACCTCAAGTTAAATTGGATGAAGAGTCTGGTGATTTCTTTATTGTCTGGGGCAGGAAGAAAGGAATATTTAAAAGCGTTATGATTTGAGCTTTGGTATACACAGCTGTGCTGAAGCAAAGCTCTATTTCCTCCCATCTTTTTATTACCTTTCAAATTGAATGTGTCCGAAGTTATTTAGAACTAGAGAATAAAATACACTGAATAGCGTTCCACAGGGACATTTTGCCATCTCTTAGCCCTGGCCCTGCAGGGTGTAGCAGCAGTGTCCCTCCTGGCAGCGGGCAGGCTTCAGCAGCTGGGGTGTTGGGGGACCAGTTCACCCTGCAGGGAGGTGAGCTATGGGAAGGAGTTCTGGTTCCTGGGATTTGCTGATGACCAGCTGCATGGCGGAAGGACCGTGGGAACAGCCCTTTCACCACCCACACCATGGTGCGGGGTCCCAGGGGTGGTAAGGTGACTGGTTCAGCTAGCTGTGCCAAGTGGCCAGAGTAGATGGGCAGCATGAGAGCATCTAGAGCAGCATTAGCCAGAAACTGTCCCTGCAGCTCCATTGATTGTAATGTCTTAAGCAGGAGGTGAGAGACAGGGAAAGGGGGACAGGTCACAGAATCACAGAAGACAGGGGTTGGGAGGAACCTCTAGAGATCATCTAGTCCAACCCCCCTGCCAGAGCAGGGTCACCTAGAGCAGGTTGCACAGGAACACGTCCAGGCAGGTTTTGAATGTCTCCAGAGAAGGAGACTCCACCACCTCCCTGGGCAGCCTTTTCCAGTTCTCTGCCATCCTCAAAGTAAAGAAGTTCCTCCTCATGTTTAGGTGGAACTTCCTGTGTTCAAGTTTATGCCTGTTACCTCTTGTCCTGGAGGAGGACAAGAACAACTTAATGAGTGAGATGATGAAGGGTGGTGTAATTTAGGTGTGCTCTGCACCATCTACATTAAGCTGACACTACTGTGTGCACTGGCAGCTGACTGTATTACTGCGAGCACTGCAGGGCGTGATTTGGTGCCCTGGCACCTAAGGAAAGCCATTCCCTGTCATCGCAGCAGATCTCGAAGCTTCCAAATCCACTAGCAGCAGAAGCAGAGCCCGTCTCATATGTGTTTGTACCACATGTCTGAGCAGACCTGAGCTTTGCAGTCTGGCCAGCATCCATTTGTGTCTCCTGGCAGGAAGGGCACTGGTGTGCATTGTGGTTCAAATCTTTCCTCTGATCCACAGAAGAGATTTATTTTCACACCTGCTGCACAGACTTAGGGTGTTTGTGGCTGTTAAGACCTACTGCCCTTCTTTCTGCAGCATAAGTTGTAGACTACTAGAAATATTTTATAGCTGTTAAGGGTTACCAGTTTCTGGACCTGCACAGACTAACTTTAGGCATAGCTGCTTGAAATAGCCAGAGGCCATACCAGTGATCCCAGACTATCCACCAGCCCCATGCTGCATGTCTTGTAGTTTCCCTTTAACTCTCCTTTGACAGACATGTTCCAACAAATAGTGGCTTTTGGGTGGGTATGCTAAGCAGGGTTAAAATGCCTGACACCCTGCCACTCTTGAGAGTTTAGAAAACAGATGTTCATGAGGAAAAATAATTGACGAATACCTTTTTACCCTGTTTTTCCATAAAACTTTCTGTGGTACCCATTGCTCATGGATGGGGCTTTAACTCAACTGCGTTAGCTTGGTTCCAGAGATCCAAAATAAATGCCGGATCTCTCTTGCATTGCTCCTCTTAAGTCCTGCTAGCCTTGTGCGGCTGGACAAATGGTTCCCTTTGGAGATGGTCAGCGCTGCTCCAGCCTCAGAGGAATTGTTGAGAAGTGAGGTAAGGCACTCTCGCTGAGGCAGAGCACGTAGGACTGGTGAACAGTTTCATGCTTGGATTCCCAGCTGGCTGTGCAGTATTTAAAAACAAGATCTATGCTTGCTCACACAGTAGAACCTGTCTTAGGGTATGCACGTTTAGTTTTCAGATTTTCAGCCACTTTGAGTATCTGATCCCGATGTTTTCTTCTTCTATTTTTTTTTCTTTTTAATAATTTTTGGCAGGCTAAACAATTTCGTTAGCATCAGGAGAACTCCTTTTTTGTCAAGCCATATGGCTCTTTGTTAGGAGCAAATGCCTATTTATTAATTTTTGTTTGTTTGTGCAGTGTTAAAAATACCATGGCATTCGGGTTTCATGTTTTCTGGTCTGTGTTTCATTGTTGAAGGCAGGCCAGCCTCTGATTGAAGTGCAGTGTTACGGATGCTTGCTGTCTTCTCTAAGTAGACTATTTTTGAGCTGCAAATGGGAGCTGAAAGTTTTCCAAAGTCAGGATAACTGAATCTGCTTTCCCTTCCAGACGTTTCCATGCAAATGGGTTGTGGGATGTAACAGCTTATAAGGTTGCAGGAGAGATACCTTCTGTACCCTCTTTCTCGCTTCCCAAAACCAAATGTAGTGTTCAAAATACTCATTGACAGGCTGTTTTGATGTGGACCTTATTCCTGAAGGAAATACTAGCTTATCAGCTCTTAAAATGTTTTTATTCTGTTTTTATATCCCCAGTCACTTAAGGAACTGTCACCATTTTTTAACATATATGAACATCAAGTGCTAATATATGAAGAAATGTCTGAAACTGTGGCAGTCTAAAAAGTCAGATTTTTGAATCTGGCATCACCCGTGTCTTGGTCTAGCACTTGGCCATGATGTGGGGAAGTTGTGGTCAACTTCCACTGATTCTTGAACAAAAAGAGTCCAGCTTAATGTTCCTCTTTTTAGTTCTAGTTGCCTGGGATAGAAAGGAAAAAAAAAAAAAGCAACTTTCAAAGTAGATAAAGGTCAATAAAGTATACTAATTTTTCTGTTATTGAAAAAAAAAACAACTTAGGATTTTTGAGTTCATTGACTGTCTGAGCACTAAGTTTGTGACTGTAGCAGGATGTAATTACATCAGGGCAACACGTACCTCCTGTTGCTATTTGTGCTGAAATGTCTGGTCAAACCACTACAGAATTTCTGAACGGAAGTCACTGTCTAATGCCTGATTCTCTTTGTGTCTTCCAGCTTGCAGGGTATTTTTGGATTTGTGTGTTAAGCTACAAACATGCAGAGTCATAACATTGATGTGAGAAAATCTACAGCGCAAACAGAAAGCGAGTATTGCTGTGTTTTCTTCATGTGTAGGTTTTGTGCTAAGTACCAGCCCGTGTTCTGCAGCCTGCTGCTCTGCAGCTCTGCTAATGTGCTACTGTTTCTAAGTTAACTAGTCTTAAAACAGACTTGTTTACCAAGGAAGAGAAAGAGCGGGCTTGACATCTCATATTTTTTTACAAGATCCTTCTTTTTTGGTAGTTTTTGCTCTTTCAGGTGAAGGAAGAAGAAAGGTGCAATGACCAAGAAGTGACTAACGTTGAGCAGAGTGTGCAAAGACTCCAGTGAAAAATCAGAGACTTGAGACTGTCGCAGCCAGGTTTTGAGCAGAAGGAATAAAGATGCTGAAAAGCTTTTATTTGAGTATGATTAGTCCTGGATAAGGGAGGTTGAGCCTAAATATCTGGCTAATCTCATTGTTCTGTAAATTACTTTGCCTCTAGTAAAGTTCCTCAAAGAGAAGCAACAGAAAGTTTTTTTTTTTTCTTTTGAATGCACTTTACAAGCTCTTTCTACATCTGAATAATTTCAGAAGTATTCTGTAAAAATTATGGTTCATTGGCTGACTTCTGATACGCTGTACTAATAGGTGTTTTTTACTTCTAGTTACTGTCACTTCAGAATTAATACACAACATATATTGCTGAATGAAGCAAGTTGTTCCTTGAGAAAAGTGAATGCTCTTTTCCAGCATGCCATTTATTTATTTAGCAAATGAAGATTGGTGCAGTGTCTTTATGAAATCTACTATCAGTGGTAGAGAACAGCAGCACCGTAGGGCATTTTTATGTTACCATATTAAAAAATAGCATTTAGCAACCCACCCCTAGCCTAGTGTCTGATCAGAAGTGATGGTGTCTTTCTGAGAATTAATTTCGACAGCAGAATAAGTAAGTGCTCTTTCAGATTTTAAGAGCAGTTGAAAAATACCAGCTTTTCCTCTTTGTGGTCAATTGCAATTTGCACGGACTTGACACTGACTGCTACTACATTAGCAACTCCATGTAATGAGCTCAACTGTAAGGAAGGAGCCTGCTTTTAGGAGGTTTGTTGTCATTGGATACTGCAGTACTGATTTACATTACTGGGAAGTGCTATTTTTACCGCAAGTCTGCTTCAGCCTCTGGCAATACCAGCTATTTCAGCGCAGTTCCTGCCTCCTGCCCCTCCACTTGCCACCTCTGTTGTCACACAACCAGATGCTGCCATTTGTTTATTTCTGCCTCCCCAAATTGCTCTGTGGCACTGCTCACCCCTAACCCGCTCACTCCTTTGTGCTAAGAGCAGTTGTGCTGTCCTACTAGACCGTATCCTCCATATTAACAAGGTGAGCATTCCCTGCCTTCCACGCCTCCCCAGCTTAGCTTTGGGCTATTTCCGGAAAGATATCAGTTTGTTTACTCCTAAATCCTGCTTTGCTGTGTAGCCAGTGCTGCGAGAACAGCTTTGCTCACATGGCTTTGCAGATGTCAGGAAGATCTTGGGGACGGACTCTTTACCAGGGAGTGTAATGACAGGATGAGGGATAACGGTTTCAAACTGAAGGAAGGTAGATTTAGATTGGATATAAGGAAGAAATTCTTTCCTGTGAGGGTGGTGAGGCACTGGAACAGGTTGTGGATGCCCCATCCCTGGAAGCGTTCAAGGCCAGGCTGGGTGGGGCTTTGAGCAGCCTGGTCTAGTGGGAGGTGTCCCTGCCCAGGGCAGGGGGGTTGGAACTAGATGATCTTTAAGGTCCCTTCCAGCCCGAACCATTCTATGATTCTATGATGATTCTAAGATAGAGCATGAAGTTGGGCTTTGTGAGATAGGTTGGGAAATTTTTGCTGCGTGCAGCCTCTGTATGCTGTGCTGTCCAGTTTCAGGCGGTGTTGATGCTGCCTCTTGCAGCGAACCTTCATCTAGCTTAGCAGTGCAGTTTTCTATTGCACGGTGAAGCCAAAGGCCAGACATACACCAAAAGGCTGCGATCTGCCAGCCAGCAGCACATGGCATTGCAAAGGAGCAGAGCCGCGCAGAGCGCTTTTTCCATCACCACTGGAAGCCTGCATTGGAGCCGCTGCTGCGTCATGTGGTTCCCTGGGAGACTCATGCTGTTGCTGTGATCCCACAGATTTTCCATCATGTGGCATGCAGAGTCCTGCAGGGGAAGAAAGCTGAGACTAGAGGGTTGCCCCCTTTGGTGTATTGGTAGCTTGTTAAAAATGAGCCTCACACATCTTAGAGGAATGGACTGGAACTTCATTCAGCAAATGGAGGTTATAGCAGAGCAGCAGCAGAATGGCTCGGGTGCGCCCCGCCGTTTTTCCTCTTTCTTCCCCACAACCAACTGAAAACTCCATTTCTCTTGGGCAAGAAAACCCTGCCTTTCTGCACAGAGAGTGCTCTTTTCTCCTCTGGGACAGGTAAGAGGCAGCTATCTGCCCAAGACAGGCTGGTTTCTTTCTTTTCTACCCCAAAAGTAAGAATAAATACAAGAATTACCTCTCTTCCCTAAGTGAGTGGGTGAAGTTGAGAAGCTGTGGACAAAAGCTTTTCTATTCTGTGTGGCATCCTGGAACGTAGGAGAGCAGTGATGGTGTATCCATGTGATCAGTCACGCATAGTCATGCACGCACTGTTGCATTGTTGCAAATGGCATCTGCATATGTAGCGAGGACAAGGCAATTGCACAGCACAAATAAGAGGGGAGGACCATTACTATTGTACCTGAGTGTCCGGAGATTAGGATGTGGCAGAAGACATGCTGATGGTGTAAACTTCACTCAGCCCCTCTCACAGTCTCCTGAAGCATGGGCCTGTGGTGTGGGGGCAGGGGCAGCTCTATTTCCCCCTGAGATGCCATGCAGACACTCAGTGGGTTTCTCAGTGAGCTGAAACTTTCGGACTGTGTGTGCAAACGGCTGCTGGTTGAGATGGAGGGGAGCTGACAGCAGTTGTAGCTTTTCCCCTCCCTAGGGCGGGCGCTGGAGGTGTGAGACGTACTTAATTGGAGAGGGCACTGGGGGCATTCAGGGATGCTTGCGGACATTACAGTGATGAGGCAGGGGTCCTGGGCCACCGCACACCTCTTCTGCTCATTCCCTAGCTTCACCCTTGTGGTGAGTTAACCTTGGCTAGGTGCCAGGTGCCCACCAAGCCGCTCGTATCATTCCCCATCCTCAACTGGACAGTGGGAGAGAAAAATACAACAAAAGGCCCATAGGTCAAGATAAGGACAAGGACATCACTCACCAATTACTGTCACAGGCAAAACAGACTCAACTTGGGGAAATTAATTTAATTTTATTGCCAACCAAAATCAGAGTAGGATAATGAGAAACAAGAATGAAGAATGGGAGTTGCAGTCAGTTCATGCAGTCAGTTCATCACACATTGTCTCGGCCGCTCCTTCCTCCTCATGCTCTTGCATTGCTCCAGCGTGGGGTCCCTCCCAAAGGAGATGTTCCTTCATGTACTTCTCCAACATGGGTCCTTCCCATGGGCTGCAGTTCTTCAAGAACTGCTCCAGCGTGGGACCTTTCCATGGGGTGCAGTCCTTCGGGAACGGACTGCTCCAGCATGGGTCCTCCATGGGGTCACAAGTCCTGCTAGCAAATCTGCTCCAGCATGGGCTTCTCTCTCCACAGGTCCACAGGTCCTGTTGGGAGCCTGCTTCAGCCGGGGCTTTCCCACTGGAGGAGGGGAAGGAGGTCACAGCCTCCTTGGGGCATCTGCCTCCTCTGGTGTGGGGTCCTCCGCGGACTGCAGGTGGATATCTGCTCCACCATTAACCTCCATGGGCTGCAGGGGGACAGCCTACTTCAACATGGTCTTTACCATGGGCTGGAGGAGAATCTCTGCTCTGGTGCCTGGAGCACCTCCTCCTCACCCTCCTTCTTCACTGACCTCGGTGTCTGCAGAGTTGTTGCTCTCACATATTCTCGCTCCTCTCTCCTGGCTGCTGCTGTTGGTGCAGCAGTTTTTTCCCATTCTTAACTATGTTATCACAGAGGCGCTACCACTGTTGCTCGGCCTTGTCTAGTGGTGGGTCTGTCTTGAAGCCGGCTGGCATTAGCTCTTTCGGACACAGGGGAAGCTTCTAGCAGTTTCTCACAGAAGCCACTCCTATAGTCCCCCTCCCCCCTTTTCCTCCCCCCCGGCTACCAAAAGCTGCCACGCAAACCCAATACACACCCTGAATGCCTTTGTCCCAGGCTGTACTCCTGTCATTCCCTGTCTTGGTCCAGCCTCTTTTTCCTACCCCTTCTCATCTGACCAACATCTCTGCTCCTCTGATGTCTCCTCATCTTTCCTTTGGGGCTCTTCATTGCCTCTTCTCACTTGTGTGACACTATCCCCATTTCCTTGCCAAGCTTTTTTTGGTTACCCCACGAACAGTTAGGTCTGTGCTAGCCATGCTCCTTTTTTCCAGTCCCAGCCTCTCCTCCGGAGAGCAGCCGGCACTCCCACAGTTGCTGCTTTGCATTAACCCTGGGCTCCGAGAACCTCGGTGCAGCCACAGTACTAAGGTTTTGTGGAACATCAAGCGTTTTGTGTGTTTTTATTTTGCATTCTTGTAGTTACCTTGGTGATTTGCAGGTTTTCTCTACTGTTTCGTCCAAGCTACTGGACAGAGGAGGATGTATACTTTCTGATTTTTTGAAGACCGGGGCTCTGGAACATGCAAAGGCTATTGGAGCATGCACTAAGTTACCCAGTCAGTATTGCAGGCTGTTGAGTTCACAGGTGGCTTCCTAGCCAGAATTACTTTGGCAAACTCAGCACAGCGTGTCACACAGCTAGAGGTGTGCTTCTAGTGCTTGACTCCTCCGGTGCTGCTGAACTGCATGTCTCTGTAAGGTTTCCCTCAGTGACTATTCTTTCTTTGGGGGAGTAAACTCTTTTGTAGACTGTGCATCTTCTGACAGTGCCTATTTTCTCCTCCACATCTGCACTGCACTATGGGGTCACTTTTAAAACGCAGCTAGTTTTCTCCATGGGGAACATGTGACAAATATCCATTGCACATTAAATTCCTATTCAGATATTTTGTGGCTTCCCTGAATTGCCTTTCTGTCAACAGTAAGCAGATAGTTTGACCTGCCAGGTTTAGGATGTGCTTTTAGTGAGGGTCCGCAACCACGTCAGGACAGATTCACAATTAAATTGTGATCAGTTGCCCAGAAAACACTGATAAGCTTAAAATCAGAGGAGGAGGAATGTTGGCTGCCTGCAAGCAAGGTGCCAGTTTTATTACCCTCAGAGTTTATCGCCCTTCCTAATTAAAATCCCAAACAATCCCACCACCGCCTGCGTCTGTAAACTTCCCGTAAGTGTGATGTAAGGTGACTCAGTGTGACACGGGAACATGCAGGTGGTACAGGCTGTTTGCACTGAGCACAAATGACACTCTATGAGTTCAGCAGTTGTTTTCCTTCTCTGATGATTTATTTATATTTTCAGAATGACCTTGGGTGGGGAATGACTGCTCAGTCAACCCCATGTCCTTGCTTGCACTTACGTGCAGGGACTCTCTTTGGAAGGTCCATAGGACTGTAGACCTGTTTCACGCTCTCAGACACGTGACATGAGTTACAGAAAAGTGTGTGTTTCCATAGTGCAATGGGGCAGCATCGACTGAGGCTTTTGGCCACTCTTCCCGTATGGGAAGAGAGTGGGCTGCAGCATTTGGCTTGAAATAAATAGCATTGTGTACTTGTATCCAAAATACAAATTGTACTAGCTCCCTGCCTGAATGTTTGAGAAATGAACATTAAGTCCTACCCTGCTGCATGGGCCTGACTGCATTTGATGAATTGGAGTCAGTGCTGGCAAAACGTAATTGCTCATAATTATGACAAATCATGCGCAATGCTCATACTGTGAACTACAAAGCTTTTGTCCGCTACCACTTATCCATCTGTTTAAAAAGCTCTCCTGTTAAAGTGCATGAAGCTTGGAAACAGCCTTCAGGATGTGGTTGTTCACATTTTGTCGAGGGCATTGAAAAAAAATTTGGTCTGTTTGAAGAACTTGCTTCTATTCCCCAGAGTTTCTCCTGATGTGGAGGAGCAGGAGCTGGACTGCAGGACAGGGGAAGGCTCAGCAGTACAGCAAGATGAAAGCAAGGATGGCTGTTAAAAGGAAGTCTGAGCATTGCTCTTGATCTATGTCCTTGATAAAAATCCCTAGTGATGTTCATCCTTCCAGTAACAGCTGCAGGCATGTCGTTTCCCCTCTTTCTGTATTACTGGACAATCTGTCTTTCTGGTTTTTTGGTTTTGCATTGTTTGCAATAAGAAGTGGCTTCTTGCATCTATCCGAAGAGTTTGTTTCAGCAGATGCTAAAAAAGCATAGATGCGTGAGAGAGCAGGCTGTGTGTTACTTCACCTTGCACGAGCACAAAACGGCACGCACAAGAAATAACTGCTGGGATGAATTGCCTTTGTTTTCTATGCACTGTGTTACTTTGGTGTATGGTCAGTGCTGTCAGCATGTGGCAGTCATGTATACAGAGCACCACTGAGTCAAATATGCTAGCTGGATATTTTAAAATCTTGGATACCTTCATGGCCACAGGCATTTGGAGCTGTAATTGCTGAGATGAGTGCTGCAGTTTGTGGGTTAGAGAATTTGATCCTCCCTTCCAAGTACAGTGCTGCACGTCTTGGCCAGGCGCGCTGTCTGCCCTCGTCGAGGGGAGTCCCAACCCACTGTTGAGTGTAAACCCTCACTGAAGTAGGTGGGATCCTCTGGCACAGCAGGTCTAATCGCAAGCCAAGTTCTTCTCAATAAATACTCTTCCCTTCTTTTCTGTCTTTTAGTGTCAAGATGGTGCTGATGTGGACCAGTGGGGACACGTTCAAGACTGTTTACTTCATCTTGAATCAGGCCCCTTTCCAGTTCTCCATCTGTGGACTCCTGCAGGTTTTTGTGGACATCGCTATCCTATTGCAGGTTTACTTGTACAGCTACTACCCTCAGAAGCCTGTGTCCCACACTGCGCACCCAGCCAGCACCAAGGCCCTCTGAGGCACTTAGCTGGACAGGTTGCAGGTCAACGGGGCTGCGGAGTCAGGCATGGCAGCTCCTCTTCCGCTTGTAAATACTCCTGTGTTGCCAAGTTGAAAGCAGAAATGAGAACAAGGATTGAAAATCTGGCTGCTCTTCCAGCTCGGGAGGTTTTATTTCAAATAACTTGCTCTCTCTATTTTCAGACTTAGCTGTACAGAACTGTTTCTTGGTGGGGGGAGGGGCACTTTATTTTTGCATATGTACCTATGAGCCTTATCAATTCACAAATGTTTGTATATTTAATCACAAGGGCTGGATGGTTCGTGTTTTTAATGCTATTTAAAAATGTTACACCACAGAAATTATAGGATATTTTACCTATTTATATACTATAAAGTCTGTATATTGGCAGGAAGTTTGTGGCATATGCTAGCATTCAGTATCTCCACGATTTAGGAAGAAGTATTGAAGAGCAAATGCAGGAGCTTTCTCTTTTCCTTAAGAAGGTTTTCTGGTGAGCAGAGAAGGTGAGGGCAGGAGGCCCTGCAAAGAGGTGAGTGGCCAGGAATGAACCGGTCATACACGGTGTAAAGCATCAGCGTACTAAAGAGTGAATGGCAGGTGTTCACCCCTGCTGCGGGATCAGTGTGGCGGGTGGACACATCAGTAAGATGATGAAGGGGTTCTGCATATGGACAATGCTGGAGCCATGTTTAGAGCAGGCACAGCCAGTCAAGCGGTCAGCCAAAAGGAGGAGCTAACAGGAGACTGCAGGTAACTTCGGTAGTTGTGCTTTGAAACAACTGGGTTTGAGAACAGCCTGCCCTGCACTCAGGGGGCGGCACTGCTCCTGCACCTGTGCACAGGACAGAGCTGGGCTGTGGGACATCTTTCACAAACCAAGGGGCCAGCAGATCTGTGTTGCCAGTACTGCCAGGCAAGTATTTCTAGATGGCGATTGAGCCACAAAGGTAGAACCAACTCCGCTTCCATCGCATCAAAAAGAGAAGTGAAAAAGTTTGAGACAGAGAAAAAGCCATATCCTATGGAGTAGGACTAGCATGTGACAGCTTGATTTGTTGAGGCGGAGATTCATGTTTGTGTTGTTTAATGCCAAACAAGAACCAGTTTATGTTTTGGGGTGCTTTGTGCATTGACCCAACAGGAAAGGAATCCATGTTTTCCTTTTTCTGTTGCTTTAGATCTTCTAGGCTCTTAGAAGAACCAGCAGCCTGTACTTAGACAGGGGGACTGAGAAAGCTGAAAAGGCAGAGAGTTTATTTATAAATGTAGATGTTGTCTATAATGGCTGTTTGCCAGCATAGGTCACCGTGCCCTTTCTGAGAACTGCACATGTCTAGCAGCTGCAGGTGGTGTGGACCCACGGGGGGCTGTGACCAAGCCCTTGGGCTTCTGCCAGTTGCTGTCATGAAACCGCCCTGGTTGGTATGAGACAACCATAGCAAGACACTTAGTCCCAGGAAAAGCTATGCCTGCGCTACTTTCTTCTTCATGAGGCTCCCTCCCTGCTGCTGGGTGAATCCCGTCTGACCACAGGCAGGGTGTTAGAGCCGGGACAGATTTGTGAGAATCATTTTTTCTCCACGATTAGCCTGAGAGCTTATGTTTTCTTACCGATTGCAGCAAGTCTGAGGTTTAATAACTTCCGTGTATAAATCATATGCGTCCCCTAGTTTGTTCTATATGGTAACCTCATGATTTGAGTCTGGATTGTCTTCATTGGTGGCAAACTGTCCTCCGGAGGGGGAGCATCAGCAGGCTGCAGCAGTGGTTGCGTGATGCTTGGTTGGGAATATCCGTCATAAGACAGGGAAGAGTGGTCTGTCCCTGTCTGCTTTACAGACTCATGCCCCTCTCACCCCCTAGGGAGCCCCAGGCTGACACTGGGGCTCCCACTGCGCATGCGTTTGGTTTTGGAGATGACATGTTGGTGACGGAGGGCTGAGGCCCAAACTTGCGGATAGAAGTCCTGCCCTGGGGCTGGGGGCACTGCTGGAGGTGGAAGGAAGGGCGTCCTCAGGAAGCCCCTCCTGCCCTGGCAGATCCAGTCGGATCTGCATGAGTAAAGCAGAGCCAAGGAGAGCTGCTGTTTCTGAGGGCTGGGCAGAGCATGCTCTTTGTTTGATACCATCCTCTTTTAGGCCTGAAGTGACCTTACAAAGACGATGTACCCGGCATGGCAGACTATGAATGTTTTGTTCTTCTCTTTTGTCCAATGTTCTGGTTGTGTTACAGGAACATCTGGGCTTTTGTCTTTTTTAATTGATAACTTACTTAACAACTGGCTTCTCCGGTATGCTGCTTTAATGAGGATTGTATTTCTACTGTATGCAAACAAACACTTTCTTGTGTGTTTTAATGGTCTGAAGTTTTTTTTAAATACCTTGTAATGATAAGATTTTTGTATATGGTGGTCTTTTTCTAATATTCTATGAAACGGGGATATAAGAAATAAATGGCTCTTAAGAAATATACTTCTGTATGCTATAGCTTCACCTGGGAGTGCATGCTTTTGGCCACCTCTTTGGCTTTGAACTACAGGTATTACTGAGGATAAAACAACTGTTGGTTTTTCCTTTTGGGACTCTTCCCTGGGCAGATTTTTGAGTCTGTCATCAGTATCCAAACCAGTGAGCTCTGCAGACCAGTCTCATTCACACCAGAGCTGCAAATGCTGGGAGAGAAGCCAGTGAAACCATGTCTAAAGTTATCTTCTGTATGTGGCATTTAGCAAGGTAGGACTCTTGGCCAGGAACTCTTGAACTTCATCTTGCAAGATGCTTTAGGGACAAAATGTTACAGAACTTTGTTTTTGTTCTTTAATTGTCAGGAATTATCTGTATCAATGATCACCTCAGAGAATATGAAATCAATTACTTTAAATACATCTCTTTGAATGTATGGCACATTTCATGGAGTTTATTTTCTCTGTCAGTTGCAATGTTTTTTTTAAATAAAAATTGCCAATTATATATAAATTGCAGTGTTGCTTTGTTTTGTTCAGATACAAGATGCATGCTTCTTAACTCTTATTATAACTTATCTTGTCTAGAGCACTGTCTGTAGGAATAATTCGCATGCTTTTTCCTCCTGATGGCTGGGTGAGCACAAGGCAAAAATTGTCGTGAGGTCATCATGCACGGCAGGGATTCTGGATTTCTGTCCCCTGCTTTTCTATACATCCTGGGGTAAACTTACCCTCATGACCACTTAAGTCTTTTATGCTTGTGATGCTCACAGTAAAAACAAAGTACTAGCAGATTATTACGTAGCTTTAAAAAAAACCTGTATTGTGCAAACTGCACAATGAGGTCAAAGACGGGACACAGCTGAGGGACATGCTCTTTGCAGCCTCTGCATGGAAGATGAGGAAACTGAGTGTGTCATCTCATGGCCAGCCGCTGTGCCAAGAGGAGTCTTGACCTCCCTCCGTGTTGATTCAGGATGTGAAGACAAGCCAAGACAGTCAGGACCAGCCTTGTGGCCAATGTGTGGCTCCCGGGCCCTGCCGGGCTGCTCCAGAGTGGGGAGATGGTTTGCTGTTGTTGCCTGCCATGGTTGCAGAAGCTGGAAAAGGGGAGTCGGTGAGAAGAGAGGGCTGGAGGCACAAGAGAGAGGGCCGGGAAGGGCAGGAGGAGGGAGGTGGGACTGAGCTTACTCAAATAAGGGTCTGAAGGAAGTGGCTCCTGGAGAGGAGCGAATGAAAGAAAACCAAGACCTGGAAGGGCAAAGGTAGGTAAATCAGTGAAGTGGGGATAAAGAAGGAGGAAAACGAGGCTGGGGAGTAAAACCTGCCAGCCCTGTTACAGTTTGTGGGCAGTGGAGACCACAGGGGGCAATGGCCCAACCAGTCCCCACAAGAGCCGAGCCTGCTCTTTGCTCACAGTGGTTGTACCATCTATCCCAAATAGTACTGGTGTTACCGGCTGCTGCTCTGTCACTCACTGAGGGGAAGCTAATAGTGGGACTGGCCCTAAATGAAACCATGTGGAGCCCCGTTACTGAAGGGGAGGTCTCCTGGCCACCTCTGGAGGCTGCAGCAGCAGGGCCCTGGTCCTGGCCGGAGGACAGTGCAGGGCAGGCCGTGCTCTGCCCCACAGCGCCATAGGGACACAGTTCACAATGAGGGCTTTGGCTGCATGTATCGACATATGTAGTTAGATGCAGCTAAAACATTTTAAGACAGGAGGCAAAGCTCAAATTCGGCACTGGGTAGTAAAGGAAAAGTTGGCCCACAGCTGCTGTTTGTTAAATTTGGTTGTGATCCTTAGCTTAGGCTTGAGTGCCAAGAAGGCTTCAAGGGCCTGACTGATGGCTGTAGCTTTTTGGTGGCTTTCTGTAACAGAAAGAAGACATTAATGTATAAGTCAACAGTATGCCAATAAATAAACACACTGCCTGGATACCTGTGCCAACAGCCATAAATAAGAGGCACGGACTAGAACAAAATGTGAGGCACACGCTGGAGCAGGGGCAGAGCTCCCTGTAAACAGCTTTGTCAAGCAGCCAGGTCCCAAGCGGACGTCAGCATCTGGAAATGCCCCAACAGCAAACACAGACAGACAGAGGTCTTCAGACCCCTCACCCTGCCCCTTCTGTGTCCCAGTTTACATGGATTTGACTCTCATAGGTGCTGGCTTAGCTGTGCGGGGAGACCGAGGGGCTTTGCTCAGCCTCAGATGGGCCATCAGAACCATGCTGGATTTCTTTGCCCCTCAGCCCCTCCATCCGCTTCTTTCCTCTTCTGCCCCAAGGCTTCATCCTCTTCTAAGGCTGTAGCTTGTAGGCGCTAAGCCCTCTGAGAGCCAAGGGTACTTTGCCCCCGTGAAGCATCTGCTGTGAGGCTGCTGTAGACCGTGCCTGTTCTGTCCCCATCAGTGTGAGACAGCAGCCTCCATCTGGCTTACTGCTGAGGGGAGGACACCAGTGTCATGTTTTTCTTACAATTAGTGCTCCTTCGTAACTGAGGTTGCTATGAGATAGGAGATTGGCTGTGCACGTGCTGTGGGAAGCAGGAGTTGTGTTTGACTTTGTGCCATTCCCTTTAACTCTGTGCCTTTACCAGTTACTGCATCCTTAGTTCTCAAACATAGTTACGGTTTTCAGATGATCGTTGTTGCCGACTGCCAGAATTTGTATGCCCAGGCCCATGCATGCTGCCACCAAGACGGCTGTGTATTGCTCACGTGCATTTTGAGTTTCTGTCCCATAGGAAAGAAGAATATTTTTTTTCCTTGGGGCAAAACCAATGTGCTACAATCATGAAGCACTAGACTGTGTTTCAAAGAAACAGGTATAACTACCCCCTGGTACCGGCATGCACGCAAACAGCAGTGTGGCATTTATTATAATTAGAGCTAAATGGCCTTAAATCATGAGTGTGCTGTGTCAAAGAAAAAATAACAACCACCATACACAACAAAACCAGTGGATGATCAAAAGTAATAAGCATCACCCGTAACAACAGCTACGCTGCATGAAACTCACTCTCCTCTGCATATCTTTTAGGTCTGGCAATGTGTGCATCGCAACTTAATACAGCTTCCAAAAATAATTTGTTTAAAAGGTTCCTGTTTTATATTTGTTTCTTCATCTGTCATCTCAATAGATAAAATGAAACTTTATTAAAAGCCAGGCCTTGACTAGCAGGCATAATGAGTGGGTTTTGACACTTTATTAAAACTCTCTGTGTGCTGGAATTAATTATGTGCCTTTTGAAAAATATAAAGAACTCACTATTGTAGGACAATAGGAACTTGATGGAGCACAGCAATAATATGGTGTGTGTCATCACTCTGTTTTCCTACACAGCTGCTGAGCTGCAGTTAGCTGTCCCGGTCCTGTTTTTTTCATGCTGCGGGGTCAAAAGTGGCATTCATTCATGGTTATTTGCTAGCACTGCAAGTGTGAAACTCTTAATTCTGCAAGGATGTCTACTCCAACTAAGAGTAGGCCAATGCTGCTGCTCACTGATGGGCCTCACCACCTTGAGGAGATGTATTCTGCATCCTCTGTGCATGATCACTGCATTCACACCACAGATGTAGCACTAAACAGTACCTGGTGTGCAGAAACCAAAGTACCGTGAAAGGTGAACTTGTGGGTTCACCTGGTGAATCCGTTGGGTCCCATGTGAAGACTGAGTACCCAAACGCCACCATAAAATGCTCTGGTGCCCCACAGCGCCGTGCCACACCTTACCCCCACACACCGCTCACTTTGCTGGTTTGCATTTAGCTGGCTGAAAAGCTGTGTCCCTGATGCCAAACCTTAATACGCCTTAGTGCAAGAAATGCCTGCATCAGGATTAAAAAAGTAATAAAATTAAAAATCTCTCATGAGTCACAGCAACTCAGTGCTGGTATTGCTTTGCCAGGAATCTGAGTCAGCCCAGGCACCATCCACCAGCCCTTGGCCCTCCTCGCCTGGCACAAGGAGCGGAGGTGCTCCCGGTGGTGCTGGTGGTCTGTGAAGGACAGGCAGAGCCCTGGCGCATGCAGCTGTGTTTGGTTTGCTTGTAGTTCAATGCAGCTGGGGGTATGGAGACCCAGATGCAGCCTGCAAGGCAGCGGGGCTCTGTTTTGCTGCCTCCATCTCTTGCAGCACCCACCAGTGAACTGTGTGTGTGTAACACACCTCCTGCTCCGAGCCAGTGACCCTGCTGTGCTGCTTGGCACTGGCTGGCCTGGCTGTGGCTACAAAGGAGCAGTATCAGGCCTGCTATGGGCCGGAGAGGGCCAGTAGCATGGGACCCTGGCTGGAGCACCCGCACGCATGGCTTCACATCAGCATGGCGAAACACACCTCTCTCCCACCCCCCCAATCACCAGAGGGCGAGCATTCAGCAACAAAGCTTCTAATTTTTATTAAAATAAGTGTTACCTTTTATTCTCCCTTCCTCCATTCCTATAAGGAATGGCTTAATGCGGGAGTTTGCTAATGTAGGATTGGTGTTACAACATATGCTGACGCAAAAAAAAACCCCAAACCAGACAAATCCCATCTTCAATGCATCAGCTTTTTTTCCCTTTCTGGCAGGAGGAGAATACGGAGGGTGACACTGCATGGCTTTAATACAAACGGGGGCACAGGTACAAGAGTAGTGCTCCATTTCCCTCCGTCCCCTGATCGTATCCTACCTGTAGGAGCACTGAAAGGCCCACACAGCTGCTGACTTGGAGCAGCTGCACAGCTCCTCTGGGGAGGGGGCTGGAGAGCTCAGGGAGCTGGCATCAGTAAACAAACATGCCGACGCCACCATATGATTCATTTTCCCTTTAAATTGACTTAAATCTCTTGAGAATTAGGAAGAAGAGCCAGAACAATAATTCCAATTTTTAGATGACAGGATTGCCTTTTCCTTAGTAGGGGAAAAAAAAAAAAAAACCCACAACGAAAAAACTTACTCCTAATATAGGGCAGAGCTGCTGCGCTGTGGCTCGGGCCAGAGCCCACTGAAGGTGTCTCATTGACTTCATTGGGTTTGGACTGCTCCTGTTTGCACATGACTGCAGTCAATGCAGCCACCGCTGCTGAGGAAGAGTATGCAGAGCTGGGAGTCGCTGCTCGTTTCACATCACCCTCCCCTTCTTGGGCTGTGCGTAGTTCAGGTTTAGTTGTCTGATAAACACATTTTTTGATACATGAGAGATGGAAACAGTTAACAGAAAGTGGCGAAATGGCACAATTTTGTAAAGATATTTGTTATATTCAACTGTTAGCAAAGGAAAAAAAAACAAGTTAACATTCAGTACCATAGTCAGGAAGATTGTCTATGTATATATCTGTCATGGGGCTAAGATACAAAGCTTAGGGTGGTAAATACGCATATTTATTAAATAATGCATACTGTGCTAGCGCACAAGTTAAAGCTGGCAGCTGGCAGCCCCGGCTGCGCTGCCTGATCTGTAAAACAGACAAACCCAAGCCCCTGGGAAAGCTGAAGTGATGTTTCTGCCCTTTTCTTGCCCTCACACCTTGGCATGTCTGAGGTGCGTGTTCCTTGGCAGGGCTGCTGAAACAAACCCCCCGCACATGGGGCACTGCAGCACGGGGAGCCCCCTTGTTCAGCCCCTCGCTCGCGGAGTGTCACCGAGCAGGGAGGAGGCGGCGTGCTGGCTGCTCTGCCGAACGGCACCCCGGCACAGGCTGTGCTTCACCTTACGTTGTCCTGGCTGTCTATGTTCAACAGCTGCTCCTTGGGGGTTGCCAAAAATACTTGTTCAATAGAAAAGAAAAGCCCTATGAAAAGCGATGAAGCAGAGCTGTACTTGGTAGAGATTCTAGGGGCACTTTTCAGGGGGCCCGTAAGATCAAAAGTTGGTCTTTAGCGACAACCTTGTGTGTGTCTGACCCTCATTTATGTAGTTCAGGAAGATCTGCTTGCAGAACTGACCCCCCTTGTCCACTGCTTCTTGTGCTGCCAACATATGTCTTCAGCTGTTCAGAGTCAGCGACTTCTCCTGGCTTCCTGGTTGACCACAGGCTGACCCTCCTGCCCAGTAGCATTTGGTGGGAATGTGACACCGAGCCCCTGTGTACTGTCACCACCTGGGAGTTTGGTGCTCTCTTCTAAGTGGCGCATCTGCCTGCTTGCTGCTCGCTGCTGCTGCTCTTTCAGCTCACTGTAGGAACGGGAAAAGGTATGAAAGATGGACGTGACTGGGAAAGCCATCAGCAAAATCCCACTCAAGATACTGCTCAGGGCTACCACCTGTCCGGGGATGCTACGAGGCACCATGTCGCCGTAGCCAACAGTTGTCATGGAGATCACAGCCCACCAGTAACTGGTGGGGACACTTGTGAATTCTTGCTTGGCTCCTAGTTCGCTCTCAGCTAAGTACACCAGCGGCGAGAAGAGGGCCATGGCGACGCAAAGGAAGAGCAGGAGGAGCCCAAACTCCCTGGTGCACCGGCGCACGGTGAGCCCCAGCGTCTGCAGCCCCAGCGAGTGCCGTGCCAACCTCATCACATACAGGATGCGCAGAGCCCGCAGGAAGCGCAGCACCAGGCCCACTCGTTCCAGGTACTTGTTCCCAGCTCCCCCACTGGGCTTGCTGCTCTTTTTTGTGGAGAGCATATCCACAATGAGAGAGACATAGAAAGGCAAGATGGCCAGGATGTCGATGATGTTGAGCGGGGTTTTCAGGAAAGCGCACTTGTTCTCTGCCTGGATGGATCGCAGCAGGAACTCAAATGAAAACCATGCCACGCACACCGTCTCCAGTACAAAGATGTCATAGCACTTCCGTGAGCATTCACCCTAGGGGGAAGAGGAGCGGGAAACACAGAAAAGGGGGAAGAAAAAGATTTAGCCAGGGAGCGAACCAAAGAAACAGAGAGTGGCAGTTCTTAAAGGAAAGCACAATGTGAAATTGGTAGAACTGCAAGGTGCCAAAGTAAAATCGTCACTTCTAAGAGCAGCTGGAACAGATAACTAAACCCAGAGCTACTAACTACATGTTTGGCTGCAGGACAGGTCAGCGATGCTCAGGAGTATCCTGAGGCTGCCAAGAATTTGCTGTGATGGTATCAGCTGTCGGCCAGACAGCCCACTGCTGAAAGGCCAGTGGCTCATACCTCATTTCTAACCGAGCCCTTAACAGCCTTTAGAAAGGATTAGTAGAGGATTCGTGGATTTTAATAAAAGGGTGATCCCTCTCTCCCTTCCTGATCAATAATAAATTGCTTATAAATGGCTCATAAACACCTACAGCATTTTATTTTATGTGCTTGGAGTCATCTACAATCTGTTATTCACAGAATATAGAATAGTTTTTATATTCCAGTGAACATTTACTAACACGGTAGAGTCCTATAGTCAAAAGCTTATGTAAAGTACTGACAAATATAGGTATTTCTAAAAGAAAAAGTACCACAAGAACAGAGGAAGGGTCCAGATAGATAAGCATTTTCAATTACCTCACCTGTAACAACTAGTGACCACGATGCACTCCCCAAGCTTTCTGAGGCACTGGAAGAGGTGCTCTTCCCTGCAGGCTCACTTAGAAAATAAAGAGAATTCTGGTTCTTTAGTTACGATGCCTGTAAACAAGCCAGCCTTGGTGCTTTGGAACAGCAATAAACAATAATGCTGATGATGGCTGCTCTTTGATTGTTAATTCAACAGTACAAATACTATGGCAATTCTCTGCTACATCACTGCTAGTAACTCCAGCTGAATAATAATCAGCTTCTCTAAATAAACAGATTTTGATGTGGACAATTATAGGGCTAGTGCTGTTTCCTCTCTTAAATGCTCATATAAAAGTGCTAATGCTCTGGGGGCTTTGAGTGGAAGGCAAATGTATATTTATTTAAGGGAAGTGTATATTTATTCGGTGAGCCACTTTGACTCTGAACAGTTCATGAAAATTCTTGTAAGTATGTAGGAGTCCGTCTGTGGTAGTGGAGTTTGTGACTTGCACTGGATGCAACAGGTATTAGGTACCAATGTAAAACCTCATTTTCTCTGCCTATGCTAAATTATAGCAATAAGGTAGCACTCAAGAGTGGTGAGGCTGTGTCAAGCTGGTCCCCATTTCACCACTGGAGAAGCTGAGAACCTGGCACATCTATAAACAGTTCTGCCCACATGCTCACCACAGGTGTCTTTTGCTAGGCAGAGCCAAGGAAATTTTTACCATACAGCACCACCTAACTCCATCCTTCTCTAAGTGTTTATGCACAGTTTTTTCCCTGTTGTGAAAAAAAAAAACACCAAAAACCCAGCAAAGGAGTGATAAGACTTTTGTAAGACTTTTTCCCTCTTCACTGACTACAGTGCTCCCCAAAATGTGGGGGAGTGACTGAATACACGTTTCAAGGGCTGCTGCACTGCTGGCAGTAAGAGCAGTGTCATCACATTGAGTATAAAGCCTTGTGTTACCTCAAGATGATAACCAAAATGCCAAGGCACCCTCCCCATTTCATGCTTAAGAAGAGATTGAGACAATGACTAAAGAGATGTCAACAGGAAAAAAAAAACTGTGAAAAGGAATCCTCAGAGATGGTGTTTATGGTCCTTGTACTAAACATGACGAAAGGTTGTACTGCCTTGTATTTATAGATTATTCTTTTTTTGTATTCCGCTTTCAACTGGCATATGATGTACCTCCCACTGTTTCCCAGGGGGTCATGCTGATATGGAGGGAAAAATTACTTGTCCCATTGAAATTGCTGTCAAGATTTTAAGTATATTGTAGGGAGGAAGGATAATCTTGTTTTACTAGTGTAGCAGCTCAGATGATAGCCTGTCTTTAATGTCCTAATTTTAATAGGTGTGAAGACTAGAAGGAGCTTAATTTATGTCTCCCTCACCAAACTAATTTGGTCATAAATGAGTATTTTTGTCACAATCATAACATACAGGACAAAACATTCTGTTTTTAGGGATTTCGCTCCTATCACAGCATAATTAAGCTGTCAGGCTCTCCCATCAGTTACAGAACCAAGATGCTTTCACACCACCGCACAAATCTGGCTCTGTGGGCCAGAGCCAAAGCTCCCAAAGTCAGTGGCAGCACTCTGCCTGTGCCACTGTAACTTCTCACCTTGTTACGAAGAAAACAGCCATCAGACCCGTATTGTCCCAGAGCCCTGCTGCCTGGGAATCTCTCATCGGGATACGCTTGATCTCACACCTAAAGGCCATGGTTGCAGGTGATTTGCAGCTCCTGGTGCTATCCTTGCACGTGCACAAAAGGATCAGGCTGAGATGTTAGGAAGATAACACACAGGAAAATAGCTATGGGTTGAGCAAAGCAGCAGCAATGGCAAGAAGCAAAAACCCCCCGAGGTGCAAATTTGCTTTCTCTGAAAGGTACATCACTACTTGGACCACCATGTATGGGAAGTAAGATGTAGCTTGCCTTAAGAGACCTATCTGGTAGGAAGCATTCCGGATTCTGATGTGCATGTATATCATTTTCGGACCACTAAAAGTTTAAAGAAACTCAGTCAAGCCTATGGAGAATTTAGCCTTGGAATAGACCTACAAAGACATTAAGGCATTTAATAGCTCATTTGGCACCTAATTGCCCCAGTACTCTCTCTTTGGTGCATAGGGAAAGGAAACTTTCCAAAGTCCTTCTGTGTATGAGTCTGGTTTGAGAGCAAATAGGAGTGAAAACTGTTCCTCATTAATGGATTACCAGCGGTGATGACTTTCAGAAGACCCTATCTGCCCTCCCACACTCTGACATGTTTATCCTGTGTAGGTTCACAAACCTACAGCTTTGCTATTTCTGTCTCCAATCTTCCTGCAGAACTACATCAAAAAGGCAAGTGCGGGAGCAGCCTGGCAACCTTTGCTCAGCTGAGCACAAAGGGCTCAGTGATATCTGAAGCTCGGGTCATTCAATACAGCAGAACCAAGCTGACATCTTTGCCCATCACTGTAATGAAAAGCTGAAATGTACTCCATACAGAACTGATGTTGGGCCCTGGCTTTTCCCCGCGCTTCCCACTATCCGCAGCTGACAGCTAATATTGTGAATGCCAAAATGTTTACTTTCAGAAGAGTGGAACGATAATGCTATGCCACACAGAGTTCATTTTAATGGGATGAAACAATCCCCTCTTACAGCTAATGCATAATTATCTTCAGCAAAGTGCTAGTCTTTCTCAGTATCATTATTAACGTATTGCAATCTGAACACGCCAGGCTCTGCCCAAAGCCTGTCCTGAGAATAAGAGGGTCTGAACAGGCTTTTAGAAAACAGACCCGTGTGTCAATTAACTTGCCATAGGCCTTTTTTTCACTAATTAAATGTCTTCCTGTCCCCTGGACCATGTTTCAATATCATCTAGGTATGACCTATTATTATCCTCACATGAAATAAAAAACAGTAACAGCAAAAATGTGTTTCATGCTCTTTGCTTCTTTCAGCTGCAGCTGCTTTTCATTGCAGTTTTTCCCCCTTGATTACAGCATTGTAAAAAAAAAAAAAGCAATTTTTCTATTTCTAAAACTTTTAACTATGTATTCGAGTACAATCAGATGCTGTTACTTTGCTTAGGGTTTTGAGGTTATTTCCATTCAAGAAAATAAAACAAAAATGCACAGAAAGACACACACAGATGGAAAAAAGCAATCAAGAATTAATCAGGTATTGGAATAAGAGAAAAACAAGTCCTAAGAGAACAGGATAGCATCCCACCCAAAACAGGTCCAGATCGAATTTGTTCTCAAAAAAGACCAAGCTATAACAGCTCATGGTCATAAACATGTACATTAACAACTAAATATTGCTTTATACTGTATGTAGGCAAAATAGCTAGCTCTCATACTAACTAACCAGATTTCTTCATCTTGTAAGCTAATGGATACATTTTTATGATTACATTTTCATATCTAGCTTTATGAAACTGGGCCACAGGAAAACTTTTTTAAAATTTTCATAATGATTTGATTTCTTTTTGTCTTTTAGAGGTCTAAACAAACAATAGCATGAATGGCAATCACAAAGGACACCCCTCTTGCACTTTTCCAGTATTAAGAGAGTAACATTTTTTTTTTAATGTGCATATAACCATGCTTTTAAATATCTCTGGAAACAGTTGTTCTTTACAAGATGCGCATGTTTGTTTATGTGTGTGCATGTGTTTCTTTCAAACAGCAAGTAGATTTTTTTTCCTGTGCAGAAATTACTTGGCTATGAGGAAATATCTGCAGTTGCACAGGATTTTGGGGCCATATACTAATGTCAACTCAGGGCACAAGAAAAGAAAAGAAGAAAGATCTCAGTAAGTAATTCTATGCAGTCAAATTAAAGTGAGTCTCCTTCACTAGGACTTATAGAAATTTGCTGTCAAAAAGCCAACTGCAGTATCTTTCTTCTGGAGAAACATTTTCTTTGCCAAAGGTTCCTTTGGCAAAAGGAAAATTACAAAAAGAAAAGCTGGTGTCACTGGAGTTCAAATCCAGCTGTACTCATTGCTCTGTATGGTCTGTCTAAAAATTGCAGGCATCTTTCAGAAACGTTTTTGTTTGGCTTGCAGGGTCCCTTTCACTGGTACTTCCCTGTACTGTGCCTCAGTAAAAATCTCCACTGTGTGTTGGGTGACTTCTTGACCCTGTCTTTGTCCTCTGGTCTCCTGAGAAGAAATTCTGACTCTCCTCTTGATTCTTGCAGGCTTTGACGCCACGTCCCCCCCTCTGGCATTAGAAGATGTCAAAAGCCAGATCACCTCTAACCGCCCCAGTTCTTGTGTTGCTTTGCACACACGTTTTCGTACGGTCAGCAGCTCCACAGTACTTTTAGGGAAGAAGTTTCAATGCTGCCCACTTCCCCCCTGTAGTGAAGATTTCCCTCCCTGTCAAATGTATATGTTAGGAAACAAAACAAAACAAAACAAAACAAACATGAGAGGCATTGCATACAAAAATACTTACATAAGCTTTAAAATAATGACATTTCTAAAACAATATTTTTGTTCTCTTCCACTTGCCACTTGTTACTTGAGCCTTTCGGGTCATGTATTTCAAGTGTTTCTCTGTGCACATCAGATCCAACTCCGTTTTAACAACAACAAGGAACTTGAAATTCTGACATAGCCGAGGTCTCAGCACCAGAGATCAGCATTAAGGGACCTGCAGACAACGTCCCTGGAGATGCCACACAAGGTCTGCCCGCAGCCTGGACGCAGCTGGGGGCTGCAGAGAGCGACAGCCCCCACCCCAGCAGCTGAGCGTGTTACCCTCGGAGCTGGTGTGAGGCTGAGCTGCCTGTTTCAATGAACATCTGTGGGGAGATTGAGAGGACAGACCCCCCCCGACTTCCAATTATTCATCAGCCTAACACTTGGAGCACTTCCCTGGTTCGGGAGAGACCCAGCTCCTGCTCCGAAGCCGGCAGGGCGGAAGCCTCCACCTGGCCCTGCCCCAGCCTGCAGGAGCACCTGCAGCTCCCGGTGGTGGGTCACCGCCCTCTCTCATCCCAACTATCGCTGTGAAATGAAGAAGCCTTCCCTGAGAAAAATTCCAGCGAAACAGCAGCATTCCCAGAAATGTGCCTCCCCAACAAAACCCAAAGATTTTGCTCATACTGGTGCTTTCTGATGAAAAGCAATTTTCTGATCAAAAGTGATTTTCTGAGGAGAGCATCCAGCTAATTTTCCCAGTAAGGATGAGCACATCACTCCTGTGATGTGACCCGCTGTTGGTCAGGCAGCATCACACTCCGCCCTCGGGCGGAGGCACGCTCCCCTCACCACTGACCACCTACAGGCTGGCGGACTGTAATTCAGCGCATCTGCCATTAAAGCTGGGGTCAGGCTGCACTTGCAGCCAGCCCGCTCTGAGTATTTCTTGTGTTCCTGAGCAAAAATGATTCAGCTACCGCACAGTCTGTCCTCAAAGCTGGCTGGCTGTGAATTCAAAGTAACGGCTTCTGTTTTTAAAGTCGCCAAGGGGCCATGAAAGAGCTCTCTGCTTCTTGCTGTACACGCTTTGATCTGTAACTAGAGCTTAGTTCATGCTTCATCTTCAGCCCAGCTGCTAGAAAAGGTAACCAGAGCCTTGCCTTCAGCGGGGAGGGTTGTCACTAATGGTTTGCAGTCATATTATGGACACAAGACAGCTCTTGCACAGTCGTTCCTGTACAACTTGTCTTTGTTGGAGCGAAAGGGCAAGGAGCTGGGCAGTACTATACCTACTTTAGACTTAACTCTCTGGATTTCCTTTGATCTGAAGACAGCACAGCCCCAAATCACCACTTTTCAAAACCTGTCATTTTTATTCTGCCAGTGAAACTGCAAATAAACATGAAACACCGTCAAGAACAAAGGAGATGCCAAAAGACTATGGCAACTGCTAGAAGGTAATTTCAGGGTGTGCTAAAATCCACAGCCAGAGTCTAATCAGCTTGTGAAATAACATGCCGTGCTATTCAGTTGCAGTCATGTTGCCAAGGGATTACTGAGGTACAGCTACCTGCATGTGCCTTGCATTTCTGTCTCAAATTGCTCTTCTGACATGCAACTACAACGGCAAACGGCTGTGTTCATGGAAAGCTCAGGAAAGGGTCTGGGAGTCAGCGGGAGGGAAGAGAAGACCACGTGGGTGAGGAGTTTACCCATGCACCATGGTAGCCTATGACCACCCTTGCAGACTAAATAGATGGGAGACACAGATGGCAGTCGCGGTCGCAGAGGCTGCAGAGGGAACCAGCTGTGTTTCCTTGAGTTACTCTGCCCAATCCACAAGCAGCCTGCCGCTTTGGGCCACCTCAGCCCCAAACCGCGTGACCAAAATTAGATACTGTAGGTAACACTTGGGTTTCTAGGCCATAAATATTGAACCTTGAGATCTGTTTAACTCTCACCTTTTCCCTGCAAATGCTGTAGATGTCTTAGCAGCTGTAGTCTGACCGCATCAATATGGCATATACATCTGAATTGTGGAGAAAGACACAGACTTGGGGGATTCGATCACCAGCCTACCAGGCAAGACCGTTGTTGTGATCCTAAGGCTGTTCTCCATTTCCCTGCCTCCTTCACTTACTGTCCCTGCCACATGCAGATATATTCTTCAGTCCACTGTCCTGCTTCTTTTTGCCCCAGTAGAGTTGCTGGGAAGAATGGAAAGCAGGTAAGTAGTATTACAGATGCACAAACTGCCCTCTCATTAATATCTTCTTCTCAACCAGCTTTTCTCACACCTACATCTACTTTTAGCACACACTTCTCCAAAAGCAACAGTATTTGTTAGAGGGAAACAAATGTTATCTGGCTCTACTTTATGGAAAGCAAACAAAACCTAAAATCAGCAAGAAGCAAGATACATATAAAGAATAAAACAGACCATAAATACCTATGAAACAGAACACCATCAACTTGTCTTTTTTTCAGATGCCTATCAGGAACGGCACAGTACCTCACCCAGCGAGACTGGGGGGGGGGAATGTAAAGATATCTAACATCTTAAAACTCCTTAGACTGTGACTGCGGCTGGGAGCAGCTTAGGGAACAGTATGTGGTCCAGCAGCCAGCTGCTGCTATCTCCCAGTCTGATCATACCACACACCAGGAGAGAGGGCCTATACTGTAACTTAAGGAGGAGAGATGTATGCTGGTTAACGTTTTCCCTGAGGATACTTCTTAAGTCTCTGCTCCATTCTCACTGCCTTGTGACTTCCTCGTGGGCTAGTATTCCCTTCACTTTGTATTTCTTTTTTTTACTCGTGTTTGTAATCTGCTTTGCTACAACGAGGGCACACAGATTCTCACAACCTGTGCTCTTCACCCTTGAAACAAACCTTGACAGTAATTACTTCTTGCTTCCCAAATAGACACACACACACACACACACAAAACAACCAACACTTGTATCTGGAGCTTGCTGATACGTCCAATATGTAAGTGAAGGATTTGATTTGTTCAAGAACCATGCATGTTCAAGAAAGATGATTCAAACTAGAATGAGTTGGGACAATAATCCAAGGCTACCTGGACAGCTAGTGGAATGGAAAACCTATCTTAAAAAGACAATTAAATGCATTTTACTTGTTTGCCATCATCAAATGAAGGCAGAGAAGAGGCATGTTTGTTGTCTATAAATATACCAAGGGGATTAAGAGAAGCACTTTCTAATGGTGTGGTCAAATGCTCTCATTCAGGTCTATCTGGACCCACTGAAAGTACTGCTGTCTCCATCTACTACCTGCCTGTTTACAATTCGCAGCTCAGCCCACAGAATGGGACATATGATCATTCCTTAACCCTCTTCAGTGCAAAGCCAAGCAGGATAACTCACTGGTTGGTTATGCTACAACAGCTGACTTTGTTCAGGAGTGGCTGGGAAGGGCAACATCATCAGCTAAGTAATGGCAATCGGCAGGGGAGGTAGGAGTGGGAAGGAGAGGGACACAGAGGGACCTAACATACTCAGTGTTTGCACTAGCTATTTGCAAAGAGAACCCATCACTAATTGAAAGGACATAAGAAATAGCTACACCAGCTTTCAGCATCTGGATTCTAGAAGACACATGAGGTTCCAAAAGAGCCCCCCTGCAAAAACAGGGAAGGACAGAGACCTTTTAAGATGAAGCTTCTCAGTTTCTGGAAATGGTGGTATGACATAACAACATGACAACAAGGCACTGCACTCACCTCATAAGACCCCCCCCAACTCCTACCTGCCCATAATGTTCAACTAGCAAAGGAAATGATGCGCTTGATACTGCTGGAGCTGGGCCTCGGGGGGTTCTGAGATGCCTACCTGGCTTGTCCACAGCTTTCACCTATGCATGTGTGTAAGACACAAGTAGGCTGTTTAGAGATACAACCTATATGTACAAGAATAGGTTTATTGACATTTGTCTGAACAAATATTCTGAGTCAAAACACTGGTTTTGTATCTGGGGTCTGCTTTGGCAATTTTACAACCTCTCCAACTACAACCAGTGTCTGAAGACAAACAGCTATACAAGAAGACACAGGTCCCCAAGAACAAGATATTATATTTGAAACTCATTAACTCCCGTGGCACTGGAGGCAGAATGTCACAGGCCACCACCCATACGGCTTGCTTTCTGGCAGCTTTGCTCTGCAGCAGAGCCCATCTGTGGGAAACACCCATGGGTGACACAGCCATCCAGGTGTGTCCACGGCTCACACGCAGCCTGCTGTGCTTGGACCAGGCACGACCTGCACAGTCTGACCTCAGGGGGCTGCTCAGTGCAGAGGGCTTGTTTATCAGAGTGTCTGCCACCGACAGAGGCAGTAACGCAGAAAAAAGAATGATGATTTCACCAAGAAATGGTGTTCTCCAAAGAACAGCTTTGCGTTAGAAACACTGATGTTCTTAGCATTTCTGAGTAAAAATTACCTTGGAATTTTCTATTTGCAGATTTCCAGAATGTTTTTATTGGTTTTGGCCCACTTTTTCACTGAAATTCAAAGTAGAAAAACCCCAAGAGATTAATTAAGCACCAGCAGCCTCCTTGCTGATAAGTGTTCCCCTCTCCCCCTGATTTCACATGAAGTAGAAATCTTCCTCCTCAGCCCACTCTCTTTTCTAGCTCTGATAGAGGCATCATATCCCCCAAGGCTTGGAAACTACAATGCTTTTTAAAAAATCCATTCTCTGTAATCCTAAGCAAATGCCTGATTCTGAGCTTTTACATGAAGCAGCCCAGCTAGCTTGCGAATTAGAAAATCTCCTGATTTCTGAAGAATAATCCTAGCTTGTATTTTCTATCCTGGTGCTCTGAAAACAAGACAGACTCAGCTGGTGCTTGAAAAAACTTGAGCAATGGCACTTGGCACTTACAGCACACTGCTTCTCATAAACATGGCAGGACTGCAAAAATAAAGATGGGGGTTATCTCCCGTAAGTGGCAGCATAAATCAAAACACTGCAGAACCAGAACGGGGCTGAGTCCTCACCAAGGGCACTTACGTGCAGTTCAGTTTCCCCAAGGAATGACAACACCTAGACCCAACACTTCCCTCTGAAAGGACCAGCCCAAGAAGGACTGGGTTACAGGGGGCTGCGTTACAAAGCAATGGCATTCCCAATGCTCTCACACCTACCCAACGCCTGGGAAAAGACAATGCTGTGGTGGCACCTGGCTGTGCTCACAGGCACACACAGGTATAGAGTGTCTAGAACTGTGGTCTTCCTAAACCCAGCATCCTCTTTTCCTCTTCTCCTCACTCTAAAAAAGAATCTCAGACTTGTTCTCTCTCTCTTACTAATTGTATTAAAAAGAACAACTGATTCTTAACAGCATTTAAAAGCATATTTTCCCTCTTATTTCCCCCAGTTTTCCCCTTCTTTCAATCCCTGTTTTAGAAGCTCTTCTCCTGCCTCCCACTCATTGCTGGTTCTATTTTACTGACCCACATTAGTTTTACTGGTTCCGGCAACCCTGTAACCTGCTATAACAGTTGGGGGGGTGTCTATTTTTTCTCTTGGAGGAAAGGCGGACAGAGTCAAGCTTACTCTTTTCCTCTTACATTTTTTTTTTCCAAACCTGTTTTTTTTTCCCCGTCTCTTTATCCTATTATCTGAAAGCAAGTGAAGGATTTGCCTGTGTTGCCTGTGGGTAGATGTGGTCTCCTGCTGGTAGTGGCTGAGTCGCAGCTGGCAGCCTGCTACCGCATTGCCCTTGCACTGAAACGCTCTAAGCTGTGCTCCTGCGCTTGCAAAGTGGATGAATTTTTGCAGGGTGGCTCTGACCACTGCAAAACCCTGCACTCTCTCATAGTGTCTCTTTCTGCTTAAGGCAACAGTAACAGTGTTTTCCGTGACAGCAGTGCAAACTATTAGAACTGCACGACTGACTTACCTTAAATTAGCCAATATTTCTACTGTGCAAGAAGGCAACTAGCTGTGGACTGGGAGAAAATATCCACAGCTTCTGCCCACAGACAGTTTGTGGACCTTTCAGGAGGGTGCTGCAATTTCTGTTCTGTCGTCGTTTCTACCCAAGTGCAGCGTGTGCCAAGTTTCCAACACAGCTCAGGATGTATTGGATGGCTGGGACCTTCATGCTATTCTATCTATTTCCTATTTGTACTCAGGCTTGGAAAACCAGCTGGAGCAGAGGGGAAGGGAGTGTGTGCGTGTGTGTCTGCATGGGAAGGTGAGGGTATGAGGGCCCTGCCAGTGAACATCCAGACCAGCTGGTCTGGCTGCTCCTGGTTAACAGCCCATTCCGGCTGAGGCATTCTGCTCGCGAGTGACTCACAAGCTCAAGTCTGAACAGCAGCTAATACTGGGACTAAGCCCTGCTGGTAACATGTCCCAGCCCCTGTAGCACCCTCCACAAACACAGTCAGTGCTGGACAAGATACCTGGGTCAGGATGCTCCCTTCACAGGGCCAGACTCACACCATGTCACTCCTTTTCACGAAGCTTCCAGGCTTCTGAGGTTTTCTGGCTGCCCTCGCCTTTAATCACAATTACGAACTGCCACAGCTCATTTTATCTTACTGATGACTTCAGGTCCAAATATACATGAGGGCCAAGGAAGCCCCAGACCTACAGCATCGTGCACAGGGGCACAGTGCTTCTGCACCAGCAAGTCTGGGATGGGATGGCAATTGCTCTCCTACCTGTGGGGCCAGAAGGGGCTCTTGAGCTAATCACCTGCTGAGCAGAGGATCTCACCAAGTGGCTCATGAATCACACACATGGTTTCAACTGAGCTGAGATGTAATGCTTAGAAGGACTGACAGAATGCACTTAAAAACTATCTATCTATCTGAGATGATCTGACTAGATAAACGGTTTCCATTGTTAATTACCCACACTGTAATGCCCTTTATTTAGAGCCTGAGTTTGTCTAGCTGCAGGTTCCAGTTATTGTTCACCATTGTCTACAGACATTCAATTATTCTGGTGTTTACTGCATTAAAAACTCTTCTAGTGTCTCACTATAAAGTAGAATTTTCAGATTTCAAATAATTATTTTAACTTTTTTTTTCAACTTAGCTGCTTAACGGATACCAATCTGGAAGCGCTATCTCAAGTCTCATGCTTTGCCTCTTAACTAGCATGTCAGATGGGAAAAAACGTACAGCCAGTAGTACATCAGGGTCTCTAAATTCCTTCTGAGTCCCCACTTTCCAAAATAGTCTTTTGTCCTGGGGTCTCCACGCTCTCTACACTTACAAGTTGCACTCCCTGCTCATGAACATGCAGTTACCTCCCCATGTTCAAATCAGTTCAGCTAAATGTTCCAGATACTTCCAGTCCCTGACAGGTGTGTATGTTTCTCTGCTATATGTAAATTTCTTTTACAATTGTTTTATATTTTTGCCCAAATCACCAGCAAAACACCTAAGTAGCTCTGGGCCAACACCAGAGACACTTGCATGCCTTTTGGCATACACTGTCACTGGATGATGATTTCTGATGTTAGTTTTCTGCTACTTCGAGATCTAAGAAAAATTCTAAAAACATTTAATAAGGGAGGTAAGTTTTTGAAAAATGCCATTTTTATTAAGGGTGGATGTTGTGTGACACTAATTCAAATATCTTACAGAAGTATAAGTACCTACATCAGGGTCTTTTTTTTCAGAAAACTTTATAAACTCATAAAAATTATACGAAGTTTGACTAATGAGTGGTGTTCTACATAGACTAGAATTAATTATGCTGTTGTCCTCAAAAATGTTGTCGATTGTACTCAGTACCATCTTTTTCATGGTTTTACTTGGATGCTTACCTTTAGAAAATCCAACAACCTTATAGTTTTCTTCTGGTCCTTTCTTAAGCCTTTGATAAAAACCTATTGCAAAAAAATGTTTTAAACTTTTTTTTTTTATTCATGTGTATACCACTCTTCTGCTTAACTTGTCTTGAATCTAAATGTCTCCACGAACACTGCAAAAAGTTCCCAATTTTAAAAACTTCTATATTTCATCTCAATCACCACATGCAATGAAAATGTAAGCATTTATAATGTTAAAGGATTTAATGCAATTAGTTTCTAAGTGCTGTACACATGAATCAGCTCATTACCTCAGCCTAGCTATATGAGGTCTAGCCAAATGTAAATCTGGTTGCTTTCTTTCATTCCAAACATCCAGAATTAATGGCAACATACCCTGGAGCTCTGAGATAAAATTTCCAGATTATATTTTTATTACAAATAAATTAAAGATTTCTCTCTTTCAGAACAGTAGGACAGCGCTCAGTAAGCCCACAGAGCACAAGCTCTCTTGCAAAAGGCAGTGGAGCAATACCGTCAGGGTATTACAGAGCAGGCTATACGGAGTAGCTGTAGTAATTTTACAAACGTGACTGGAGGCCAAGCAACTATTATCATGAGATTGCTTCAGAGAGTCCCTGGATGATTCCCCTGGAAGTTAGGAGAATAAACCCACTGGTAGGTATAGATAGTTATGGTGGTGGAACCAGAAAAATATTAAAAGAAATTAAATACGGAGCATGTTTTGCTGAGTGAGCCACATTGCACAAAACATAAACCAGTTAACAACGTGACAAAGTTACCAATGCTTTTATGGAAGAGTCTTATCTGTTTAATTATTTATCACTAATGTTATATTGCAGCATATTTATACAATATTTAAAAGAAAACCTGAGCCTATTTATTCATAAGAAAATATCCTTTAGACTAAAAGGGTTCATTAGCACAGCATAAAGTTACTAACAAGTCAACAGGAATTTTATCTTATTCAACTCTTGCCTCTTGCCCAAGCTAACAGTGCAGAGAAATACTCTCCATTTTTTGACTTCTAAGCCTGAAACACTGCAAAGAGTCTCAGGTGGTTCCCAAAGTCTATGTTGTAACCTGCTGTTCTCAAAATCTTCCAGGGCAGTTCCTTGTCCCATAAGGATTTCTCTCTTTACTTGGGAAAAGCAACTCAGGAAAAGACACTGCAGGGAGACCCAAAGTTGGTAAGAGCCCGGCATGAACAGCTGAGGCAGTAACTTTGCTGCGATGGGGAATTTTGGGCAGGGGGTCTGCAGGCTCACTGTGGGACTCTGCGCGAACCTGTTCTGTAGTGCTGTGTCCCCAGCCCCCGATCTAAAGGCAACTCTTAGTGAAAGAAAATACAACCCTCCTCTTGATACGACAGAGAAAGATTTTCTTACTGGGACCATGTTTCCTTTATCTTCTCTTGAAGGAGCTGCCATGACAGAACAAGTAGATATGTCTGCTAAAATTTAAATGGCTTCAATTAAGCAAGAAGGCTGAATTTTTAATTTTTTTTTTCAGGGGAGGAAGAACTGCAGAAAGTAATTTATTTTTTTTTCCAAGAGGAGTAAGCAAGCCAAGGAGAAGAAATGGCAAGAGCTCTCCAAATGCAGTCACGACTAAACCCAACTAGCTGTTACCCAACACTCTGTCCACATGACCAATATGAAGAGTAACCAGTCATTCTTTCAAACTTTTTCTTGTCATTAGCAGCTTAAGGTAGCCTTGCAAAGGGGAAGGACTATCTCTGAACAGAGCTGCCAAAGCTCGCACGTGGTGTGCTATTTGACCAGGGGGTTTGCAGGCAGCTGGAGCCCTGGGCAGCGGTGGGAAGAGCAGGTGCAGTGGGCAATGCGTTGTGCAACAGCAACGCCGAGGACTCACAGCACCAAATGTTTTTCCCTAGTGAGTGAATACAACAATTCTCAACTTGGTAAAAAAACCTGATACCAAGATATGCTGTAACGCTAAGAGCTGGATTTAGACAACCAGTAAAGGAAAGATTTAGATTCAGATCCATGTAAAAGAAATACATCTATTTCTTTTACATTACGGACTGTATCATTCAGATGGTTCAGAGACAAGCACAGTAAAATGATCAAAGGACACGATCACCGCTTCTTGATATTTGCAAAGAACATTTTGCCATTAGTCTTACATTTGCAAATTCCATGGGAGTCAGATAAAAGATGCACACCGCTCAGAAACCCCACACAACTCAACATTTAAGGTTTAGCTTGAGCAATGCAGAGGTTCTTGACTCCTCGATTTTAAAGCTCTCTGTGTGACCCACAGAAGCAACATCACTTTCACCTTTCAAACCTCATCACTTTCAGACAAATCTGAGCTGTCTGAAAGGGCACATGCACAGCAAATTTCTCTGACCAGACTATGATGACTCAGACTTACACTGCAGAACTCTGCAGTTACTCCTCAGTTTTGGACTCTGAGGATATCATACAGTAATTGCATCTTACATCAACTAAGTTGGTCTCACTTATGAAAAGAAAAAATTTTCCTCACCTAGGAACCTAGCTCGCAGCCTGAGGCATGAGGAATGGGCCCATGTACGTGAACAGCAGTGTAGATGTAATTTTTATTTCTGTTATGATGATGGTCATAGACGTTGTGTTTAAGATATTCTGTCCCAAAGCATTCACAATCTAAGTGCAGGACTACACAGAACAGGCAATGAAACTACACGAAGCAGATTGAGCACATAAACAACAAAGCAAACTTTTGCTTATTGCTGATGACTAAAGCTGTGGGTAAAGGGTGCTCTCAAAGCTTGTGATTTGTAGTGTGTGTTATCATTTTAAGTACCAACTCATCAGGAAACTTACTTTAAGCTTATGAATGAAAAAAATAAGAAACACCTTACTTTTAGTTAAAATACAGCTCTGTAGTGCTGTGAGTCCTACATCCCTTCAGCAAGGGTATGGGAATGTGAAAGCGAACACGAATCTCATATGTCTACAGGAACTTCCTTGTGCACAAGGTGGTAGAAAAGGCAGGTGACAATTGTTACTGAGTCATTTGGTCTTTCCCTGGCCTCCAGCCAGCTGTGGCCTGAACTGCCTGGAGCAAACACAAAATGCAAACTGGCAACGTAGGGAACGTGTACATCAGTAGATCACTTCAGGTGCCATAACTGGTGATACCGTTACAGCTCATGGTTTTTGCATTTAAACAGCAGAGCTGAAAGAATGGTATAACAAATTCTCAGATGATCCCCAGGGAAATTAGTTAGTCCAATTCCTCAAGATTCTTTTTATAAAAAGTCACCCTGGTGCCTATATACTATAAATAGTTATCTGTAATACCAGCAGGGAGATTTTTTTAAATACAGGTTTTATGTTGGCTGTGTTGTAATTTCTAGAACAGTTTATTCCACAAAGAAAGGAAAAACACAAGCTGCAATTTTATTAAGGCTTTCATTCATGAAAACAAACCATCTATGCATCACGTAAACATGTGGCTCTAAGTCAAAACCAAGAAGGTCTCAGTATCACATGCAGAAAAACAGCTGAACAGTCACAAAGGAGACAAAGTACTAAAAACAAGCTCTCCAGTAATGAAAAGCTTCATTGCAGAATCTCAAGCACAGTGCCATCTTAGGATAGAAAGCACCACCACCAACAACTGTTTTACTCCTTTACATTACTTTTCACTGAAATAAGTAAAAGGTTTAATGTAAAAATGACAGTTTTCCCCACCCAGAAGTACCTCAAACTGCAAGAGTTTTGAGACAAGATACCATTCATTCAACAAAATCTTTGGCATTTCTGACACACCGAGGCCCTGAATACTTATATTTCTTCCTATTTAGCTACTTATTTAGTTACAAATCTAAATAAATTGATAGTTATAACCACAGAATCACAGAATGGCTGAAGTTGGATGGGACCTCTGGAGGTCACTCTGGTCCACCCCCCTCCACCCACTCAAACAGGGCCACCTAGTTGCCCACGACTGTGTCCAGATCGCTTTTGAATATCCCCAGGCATGGAGATGCCACGACCACCCTGGGAAACCTGTGCTAGTGCCCAGTCACACTTAACAGTGTAAAAGTGTTTCCTGATGTTCAGAGGGAACCTCCTGTGTTTGTGCCCATTGCCTCTTGTCCTGCCAGTGTGCACGACTGAAAAGAGCCTGGCTCTGTCCTCTTTGCACCCTCTCTCAGGTATTTATACACACTGATGAGATCACCTCAGAGCATTCTCTTCTCCAGGCTGAACAGTCCCAGCTGTCTCGGACTTTCCTCATATGTGAAATGGTACAGTCCCTTCATCATCTTTGTGGCCCTCAGTTGGACCTTCTCCAGTATGCCCATATCTCTCTTGTACTGAGGAGCCCACAGCTGGACACAGGACCCCATGTATGGCTGCACCAGTGCTGAGCAGAGGGGAAGGATCTCCTCCCTCAACCTGCTGGCAATACATTGCCTAACGCAGCCCAGGATACCAGTACCCTTCTTTGCAGCAAGGGCACATTGCTGGCTGATGGTAAACCTGGTGTCTACCAGGATCCCCAGGTCCTTTTCTGCCAAGCTGCTTTCCAGCTTGGTGGTCCCCAGCATATACTGGTGCATGAGGTTGTTCCTCACCAGGTGCAGGACTCTGCATTTCTTCATGCCAAACTTCCCAACGTTCCTGTCAGCCCATTTCTCCAGCCTATCGAGATCATTCAGAATGGCAGCATGACTCTCTGGCCCATCAGTCACTTGTCCAAAGTTTGTATCGTCTGCAAACTTGCTGAGGGTACACTCTGCTCCATCCTCCAGATCACTAATGAAGATGTCGAACAGGACTGGACCCAGTATGGACCCCTGGGGTACACCACTAGATACAGGCCTCCAACAAGACTTTGCGTCACTGATCACCACCCTCTGGGCCTGGCCATTCAGTCAGTTTTCAACCGATCTCACTGCTCACCCAGCATCTACATCAACAGCTTGTCTATGAAAAGCTGTTGAGAATCATTATACAAGACTCTCTTAACCTTGTCTGAAATTACTTTTGTGTGTACCTTTGTGAAATGAAATCTTTAGTCACAAGATTGTTTAAAACGCACATTCACAATTTATCTATTCCCCATCCTCACCAATATGAAAGTTGAAGCACAGTGTATAAATTAAGCTTAGAAGGTTAAATAGTTTCAGGCTTCTTTATGAGCTATTATTAACTTCATTATTTATGAGTCTCTCTCTTTGTTGTAACGTTCTTCAGCTGAAGGTTATTGAACTGTAACTTCCTATCACAGCATCTTTAATTAGACTAGGTTTTCCCAATACATTATACAGCACGGTGAAGAAGGAAGTACTCGCTGATCTTCTTGTGCTGTTTTACACTGTGGTACTACAAATGATTTTGCTCAGTGGGACTCAGGCCTGTCAATGTTGTTGTGAATCAGGACAAAACGCTTGATGTTAATCTCTGAGTTCACCACCTTTTTTTTTGTGACAAGGAAGCCTGTCTAACAAAAGAAAGAATCTTTCTTCTTCAGGTAGAAATGGTCAACATTTCTGTTTTCACCAAGAAAAAAAAAAGAAGAGTCTAGTAGGATGACCATTTGGCTTTCAGTTGAATCTCTCAATGTCTTTCGGTTGTTCAGCTCTAACTCTGTTATTAAAGCTTTTGCTGTAAGGTATCCCCAACTAGTTTAAGACTCCTGTGATGCATTAGCTGCTTTCCACGAATGACTCAATGCCTGCCATTTGTTTAGAGAGTTGAGAATCCCACTTTAATGTATCATATGCCTAAAATGCCTTAATGATACTCTGTGCCTCTGGCTATTTTTATGCCTTGGAGATCAGTTTTGTGGTGGTCTTGAAAGAGCTCAGTGCCTGAGGGCTCCTGCTATGATTTTGTCTTAGCAGTATTTTGCCTTAAGAGGGGACTTTCCACCATTAAATCTAGACCTTGCATAGAAATCTCCCATTCTGAAAATTTTGAAATTAAAAATTAATTATTGCTTTGTAACTTTACATGGAAGAACCTGATTCTCTTCACACGTTTATTTATTTTCTTTATACATTTGAAGTGTCCCTTTCGTGATGTTTCCAGAAGCAGCTATTATGTGAATTACTGGATTGGTGGGTTTTATTAAATTTAATCAGTAAATAAAAGCTAAATGAGAAAAAAAAAAAGACAAGATAAAATATATGTCCTAATTTAGTAAGTATAGACTAGTTTAGGATCTGATTCTGTTAGCTTTATTGATAATTGTGCAGCATCTGAAATAGATGATACTACTTCTGTCCTGGTTTAAACAACACAGGATTAATTTCTCTTTCAGTAATTTCACTTTGCAGTAAGGTCTCTTCTAATGATTGGGGAAACTGCATTTTTAGAAGACTCTAGTGTCTGAATTTGTGAAAATATTTACTTTATAGCTAGCTATGCTATGCGGGTTTCAAGGTCTCAGTGTTTTTGAGCTTGCCAGGTGCAGTGATGAGGAGAAGCAAGACCCAGGCACTTGATCCAGGCTGGCCAACAGGATTATTTCATACCATGAACGTCACATTCAATATAAATTAGAAAGTTTGCTGAGGAGTTCTCTCTCTTCCATGATGGCTGTGATCCTGAGAACTTTTTGCCCCAGTGCTGGACCCCTGAGCCCTTCCCTTCCTCCCAAAGCCGCAGCGCTCACAGTGTCCAACATCTGCTGTCCACTACTGGGAGTGCACGGCTTCTTGCTGATATAATTGGCTGAGTATAATCCTTGTGTATTTTATATTGGTATTGGGATCAATATTGGTTCTTTAGTATTATTAATGTTTATTATTTAGTCTTATTCTATTAAATCTGCTTATATTTCAACCCTCGGGTTTCCTTGTTTTTTACTACTCTCCTTCACAGAATGGTAGGGGTTGGAAGGGACCTCTGGAGATCAGCTAGTCCATCCCCCCTGCCAGAGCAGGGTCACCTAGAGCACGTTGCACAGGAACACGTCCAGGTGGGTTTTGAGTGTCTCCAGAGACGGAGACTCCACCACCTCCCTGGGCAGCCTTTTCCAGTGCTCTGCCACCCTCAAAGTAGAGAAGTTCCTCCTCATGTTTAGATGGAACTTCCTGTGTTCAAGTCTGTGACCCTTACCTCTTGTCCTCTCACCGGGCACCACTGAAAAGAGCCTGGACCCATCCTCCTGACACCCACCCTTTAAGTATTTATAAGTGTTGATAAGATCCCCCCTCAGCTGCCTTTTTTCCAGACTGAAGAGACCCAAATCCCTCAGCCTTTCTTCATAAGAGAGGTGTTCCAGTCCCCTCGTCATCACCCTTCCCGGGTGAGGAGGGGTCATCGGGTGATAGAATAATTGTATAAATGACAATATATTGTTATGGGTTCTTCAAATCATAACAGCTTCAGATGAATCGGGGTGACCAGTAGTATGAACAAGACAGCTACGGTACATGGGAACGTGATCCTTCCCACTCTTGCTAAACCACTAGGGATTGCCGCTGTCATCTAGAACATCTGGAGCAGTTAATAAAGTTAACAAAATGTATGATTGCTTCTTCTTCTGTATTTTAAAAGAGACAGGCAGGCACCTAAAATAATTATTTCCTCACCCACGTGGCAATTACTCCTAACTTTTAAGGTCCCATGTGTACATCTGTGTGAGGTCACTTAAACCTCTGCAGGACATCACTGGGTGTAACAGCTGGTTCATTCAGGTGACATTAAAGGACTGGGGTATGAAAAATTGCTCTCCAGCATGGTTTTTTTCATGACTGGTTCCTCTTTCCCTGAAGCAGTAGCAGGACAAATAGGAGGTGGCACATAAAGCTTTTGTTTTCTGGAAAACACCAGCTCAAGGAAAAGACCACCGCTTGTTAGCCAGAGTATCTACGATAGCTCTGACATGGAACCCTAACAACAGTAATGTCAGCCAGAAAGCCTGGAAAATGTACACACCGAGTACAGTGCGTCCTTGAAATAATATTTACTGTTTATTTGTTCCTTAGCCAGGGGGGATGCACATACATTTTCTGCTTGTTAGGAGGCTGCAAAACCAGACCAAAGAGCTATCCCTGGGCATGAATTTTAAACTAGGTGCTAGGGGTACAGCTCAGGATGGTTAACGTGGCTTTGAATTCACATAAGCTCTCTTCTCTCCACACCTGTTACTTGATGAGCTGCATCGGCTTGCTAAGCCGTGTACAGATGACACGCAAGGAGTTTGCAGCCTAGGTCTCTGATTCTACAAGCAATTCTATGTGGGCAGATGCCTGACTCCTTGCCCAGCTTTACTGATGCTGAGAAGATCTACATGGGTATTTACATCCATTTGTGCAGGACGAAAATCGGTCACTGTGTATGACTCCTGGCATGACTAATTACAGCTCAAACAGAGTGTTGACCTGCATTGATTCAGGAGCAGGCGAGGAACATTGGGGAAGAACTAAGCTGTGTAAGAAGCGATCCCTCACCTGCCCCCTGTGCTAGAGGGCCACCTTTGTCTCAAGCAAAATAACCAGTTCCACTCTGTCCACAGACCTTCCCTGTGCAAAGGGCAGAACAAAGCCTATTTGCAGGAACTCTGTGCTTTTAGAATTTAAGGGTACAGAAAAACATCAGATCATTTATTCTGATCTCCTCTGTAGTGCAAGCATTTCACCTTTGTAACTTGAACTGAAATCAGTTAATTTACTTTTGAGCGAAGCTGAATGTGTTTAGCTGAAGGCTGCCTTCCAGGATGGCACTGAGCTTTGAACTGAAAACATCAAAAAATACAAAATCCACTAATTCTCTTCCTAGTCTCCCCCAGTAATTAATCACCGTGGTATTAAATATTGGCACTTAGTTTCCCATATGAATGCATCAGGATTCAGCTCTTAACCATGCATCCTTTCCCTGCTTAACTTCAAGGTCTTTCAGATGACACAGGTCTCCTCCCCACATAAAACCCACTTCTTTGCTTAATCCACTCACCTTCCTTTTGATAATCTAAAGAAATGGAATTGTTCAAGTTTCTTATTGTATGGCATTTTCTCCAGGTTCCTAATATTTATAGGTTTTTTCATCCTCTCCTATTTTTCAAAACACCATTTCAAAACATCATTTAAAAATACGAACGTGAGAGCTGACTGCAGTATTCTAGTGTCAGTCTCACCAATGCTGCATACAGGCACAAAATCATCTTCCAGCTTCTGATCACTACTCCCCAGCTTATGTATTCAAGGATCACATTAACACTTCTGACTTTATGCTGCAATAGGAACTGACGTTCAGTTGCTTGTGCCCTAAATCCTACTTAGAGTCTTGTTTTGGGAATCAGACTCTATGCTTTTGCAAGAGCAAGTCTGCATCGGTCTTTATTGTACAATTTTGCATTTGACTACAAAATGCTCCTTTTAATGGCCCCAGCTTACAAAGAAATCCAGGCTTGTCTAATATGCTTGCTCTATCCTCATTATTACCCTGCTCCACCCAACAAATATTATTAGTCTATTATTATGAGTCCCTATTTATGTTCAGATCACTAGTAAAAATATAAGGGGCCTAAACTCTGGTAATTCTCAGAGCAATTGTTCAGCTCTCACTTAGACCCAGAAACATCTAAACTCTAAATACATCTCAGTTTTCAACAGTAAAATATCCCTTGTGCTTAAAAGTCCAGCATACTGGAGCTCTGTTGGTTAATTACAGTAAAAGGCATGTGTTTTGGAAATGATAGTTTTAAAAAAATTATTAGGACAATATAGTTTTAACTAGTACCCAGTAGTACTAACCTCAAATTTTAGATCATAAAAAGCCTTTAAAACAAAGATCTTATGATAAATCAAGTATCAAACAACATACCAAATGTTTTGTCTTTTTTCCTGGCTGCTACTGAATGAGTCTGATTCCAAATCAAAAACTCGGCTGACATCTAACCTGAGCATACCTCGCAAGCAAAGGGTGGGTTTAACTGCATATGAGGTCATCCGTCAAACGCAGGAGTCTCTCTGGAGTTGCCGGACCCATTTTCCATCAGCACGCTTTTCACTTTCAACGCTACAAACCAGTAAATGCCTCCTGTCAGGTAACGACCACCCTCTTTTCTGCTAGTGGCAGTGAGCAATGAGCCATTCAGCGCGCCGGTGATGGCACACACGAAGGGTTCTGCTTTCAGGAGAGCTTAGCCTTCGTCTGAGAGGCAGAACTTGACAGGTGAAGTACTCTCTTACTAACTGAAGTTCACAATCACATTTAATGACCATGGGGCTGGAAAATAAGCCCAAACATTTAGTGTCAAGCGTGGATTTAAGTAAAAATAAAGAGGCCATGAACTCCTCAAAAAGTCCCCACCCCCCCAAACCCTTTAGATTGCATTTCAGCACATATTTAATGAAAATGTGAATGTCCTCCTCTATTGATCTTTAGATGAGCTCTCACTGGCCTACATACAGCTAATCCTGGGAAACTGAACTGCTTGCACAAATAAGGGACTAAACCCTTAGGAAATTTGTTGAACTAAAGAATAAACAAAATATCCATAAACTTGATTTTCAAGGGCATGAAGCATCCACAGCTTACACTTGAGAATACTAAGCACATCTGAAAATTGGGACATTTGCTTTGCTTCTGCTGTTAAATTGCTGCCTCAGCTTCCCTGTCCTTTACCTGATGTATAGCATCAAAATATTTTAGATGTGGTTTTTACAGTGGGGTACTGAGAGTTCATTCAAAGTGGTATGTTAAAGTACCTTGAAGGAAAACTGATCTGTTAGCTCTTAACCTACCTTCAAACATGAAGCCTCAAGGAAGGCTGATTTTTATACCCACAACAGCTAGTTTGTCATCTGCTTAGAGATGTCAGAAAACAAATCTGTTGGGTAAAGCTGTCTGCTGGTGTGAACTGGCAAGGCTGTGCTGGCAAGGCAGAGCTTGGCCCAATCTTCCCTCAATATTAAGTGACATAATGCTTTCTGTGCTATACACCGGCCAGCCCTCCGCATCATAAATACTGAACACAATACCTGCATGATTGCTGGAGTGACTTTGCCCGTCACCTTCCCTGAGGAGACAACAATGCAAAACACGCTGAGAAAAGCTGCACTCACCCGATCTTCTTCTTCTCTGACATCTGGCATGGTGCTGATGCAGAGGCTGACTGCAGTGATGGCAACAAAAGAGACTGAAATACAAGCAAAGATCTTTCCTGGGATCCCTGAGTGGGGGTTCTCCACCATATCCCTGAGCTTTCGCATGCACAAACTCAATCGGCTATTGTCCTGGAAGGCACATTGCGTAGTTTCACTAAATACCATCTCCCCTTCATACAGCCTGGCCTCAGCTGCCTCCTCCTCTTTCTGTCGCAATCTCTTTTTACAGCACCATTCCAGGTGGTCCTCTTCTATCCCCCAGTACACAAGCTCCTCCTGAAAAGAAAGAGCGCACATCTCCCTGAGAAGCCTCAGCTTCCCAGCTGTCAGGAAAGTCATGATTGTCCTGAAGGCACTAGGATTACGGTCAAAAAAAAATTCATTGCAGCTAACATCATAATCGTCGCAGATGTTCATGATCTCATCGTAGTTGTTGCAAGATTTTAGCTTCCCAAGCCTGGTCAAGGGGCAGTTCTCCAAGGTAGTCCATGGAACTTTGTATTTAATACCACCTACGTTGATGATCACAAACCTGGTCCGGTCATCCAGGCGGGCTAAGCAACACAAGTCTTCCCCGGGGTGCAGGAGCTTGGCCTTTTTGTAGAAGAATCCTTTCTTGGTTTGCACTTCACACAGGTTTTCCAAGTTATTAAAGGAGTAGGAGCTGAACTCAGGATCTGCATTCCCAGTGAGCAATGCCATTTCGTGACACATTTGTTGAGCCCATAGGGAGGTCGAGGCTACTCAAACAAACGCATCTGGAGCTTGGCTGGAGAGTCAATCTGTAAAACAGAATTTTAAAATTACAATAAAATGACAGCATTGCTAGATGAAAAGCCATCCTACGCTTTCAGTCCCAAGAAATTTTTCTCCATGGCATAATTTTTTTCCCTATTATTTTAGGACTATCTTTGCTTGATAGTTGCTGGGGAAAGAACTTAAACTGCAATAAGGTCAGAAGCCATGTTGATACTTCTAGAGGGTTTAGTCAGTGAAGGAATGGAAACAAAATCAGTGTACTATAATTTTCAGAAATTTATTTTCTAGAGGTTCGAGCTAGAAACATCAATGGATACTGGAAGGGAAAATGTATCTTTTGGATACATGGCAATTTACATTTTAGCAACTTAATAAAGAAACTTAGTTGCAAGTGCTTTTTTTATTATTTTGGTCCATCTACATAATGCTTCTATTACAAAATACCTATAGTGTGAGGATAAAATGGATATCTACAGTACCGTCAGAAATGTGATTTCAGGAATGCTCGTAATTCCTAATTTAAATTCACCAAGCTTAGATACCCATAGCAATGAGTATGTGGCGGCTGAGAGTTCAGCCTGCAGCCAGCACCCAAGCTGGTTTGGGTACTTGAGCACAAAGCGTGTACCACCTGCCACTGGTACCCCAGCTAACTGGATTAAGGCTATATTGGGCATATCTACCAGAAGAGTCACACTTCTAAAAGGTAGGAAAGCTTTTGCTCTCATGCTGTGGTGCCTGCTACCCAGGCTAGTGACCTCTCCTGCAGGGAGGTGCGCATCCCAGGTCTGAGTGGAGTCCAGAGCTCATCTGGGACCCCGGAGCTGCTGGAGGCTCTGCTGCAGTTTTGACTGTGGGAGGTGGACAGGGTGCCCAGCAGCCTGGCAGCTGCTCTGAAATGGGAGACCGAACCCAAGAACAAATCAGAGCTGGGAACGACTCACTGCTGCTCTTAATTCTGGATAATGCAGAACCCAACCAGTCACATTTAGCAGGAATAATGCTCATTGTGCATAATTCCAGGATTTAATTTGTGCCTTCTGCTTACCCCTCCTTTACCACGCTAGAATCCGCAGATCTCCTGAATGCATTTTTTCACCTGCCACATTGCTTCCTCATTTTCTCTAGAGCTCTCCACCCAGGTTCTCCAAAGCTATCTCTCTATGTCTTGAAATGCTACTATGTAATTGCATTAGCGAATCACTCCAAACTTCCTGAATTGCTCAAATATGAAGTAGGAAACAAGAAATCTGCGTAGGACTGCTGGGACTCCACACAAAAGACCTGGACTGAAAATGGTGGCAGTGATGGGCAACAATCTTAGGTAGGGGATGTAGAAAAATTACAAAGGAGACAAAAGGAGAAAAAGCTGAGTTGTGAAGGATAGTCTGACATTTCTGATGACAGGACGGTAACCATGAGGCAGTAACTCCATAATTTATAAGCAACATTCTCCAGTTCCCTTTGAATCTCATGCCTCAGCCTGGAGAGAACACCGAACAAGTGGATGCCCAGAAAAACTGCATAGCACACACATTCAAACAAATTCCTAGAGCAGCACCTTCCTTTATCCATAATAACTCACTAATCCTTGACTCATTAGTCAAAAGAATCTCCAACAGAAAGTGGCAAATACTTGCTACTCACAGCCCTGAGTCACCCTCTAAATACTCTTACCAGCCACACTCAAACAACAGAATCACAGCAATAGCAGTGGTACTCCTGCTTCAACACTTCTATGAGGATCCAGCCACTGAATTTTAGAAAGGCATTTACGTTGGATGTTTGTAAAAAGTCAGAGAAAGGTTGGTTTACATACAAAAAACCTGAAGTCACCTAAAGATGTTTTTCGGCACTGTGAAAATTTCAGAAGAACTAATGATGCCAAAATCCAATTTAACTTTGCGCAAAAAAAATTGTTTAAACACCCGTTTATGTGAGGCAACGGGAACAACAGAGAAAAGCTCCTTCACCTGGCTAAGGGCCAGTAAAGGGTAAGAGGGGGCAGCACGCATTCTGCGAAATGGGGGCTTTTACAGCGCAGGCTTGAGTGCAGCTGGGATTGCAAATACCATTACTGTCATAACGAGAGCACGCTGTCAGCACGGCATATGCTTTAAGGACTTAGTCTCTTGTTGCTTTTTGTTGGTAAGATAAAATATTCACTGCCACTACTCAGGGCACTGCGCTTTTGTTTTCATGCCTCACTTGTTACGCAAGTCAACATACAAAAAGTAGTTTACATTGTTTTGACATCAAGGCCTGGATTTGCTTTTCTCCTCTCCCCTGCATAGCAGGTTGTTTCATAAAGGGGCCAGATACATTTCACAGAATTATTTGGAATATAATCTTACATGCGCTTCTTCCTTCCTCCAAGAAGCAGCTAACTCCATGTGAAAATCAGTAAGCATGTTGTTCATTACAAAATCTCTGAATTATAGAGGGTTAGTCTTTTATTTTGTGGATATGAAGTTATGTTGATTAGATGTAAAGCTTAAGAAAGCAACTACTCATTTTCTTTTGTATCATCAGTGGATAAATAGAAAGTGATAACAGAAGTATTTACAGATAGTATTGCCTGTGGTTTAACAGGTTGATTCTAGACAGCACTGGTAGCATCAAATGCTGGAGTTTAGTTACTAATTTTCTGACCTCACAATTCAAGATCCCAGAATTCATAATAGTATATATTATTCGTTGGCAGCATTTGTTTTTGAAATCTCAGCTATAAACATAAGCATGTGAATACATGCTTATTGAATACATATTATTCTCCTTGGCACCTCTGTCAGGTGGTTGCCTTAGACCAGGGCTCAGATGTCAGTGTGAGAGCATGGAAAAGCTTGTTGTGCCACTTTAACTGTCCTACAGAAAAACAATACATCACTGTGGGCTCCCAATTTGGCATCTATCTTGAGAAGTAAAATAAGCCTGAAAGGTCTGTTTCTGATCTTATGTGCGTGGAATGTATCATGACCTTCACTGAATATTAAAGGATGTTTCAAAATTATGTGGGTCTTAAAATACTCTCTGCATGCCAAGGTTATCTAATGTATGCACATGCCTACAGTAAAGCATCCCATTGAAGATTAACTTTAAAAGCCAATACTTCCAGAAATGATAGTACATTATCATCCAGTTGGCATTTCTACCATTTAACGTGACACATGGGTGCAAGAAAGACTATTAAAACACTCCCATTGCAGGGACACAGGACAGAATTTGACTCTATATTTGTTGTTCATCATTTTAAAATGCTGTGGGAGAAATGCTGTATAAATGTTTCAGTTTGATGATCACACACAGGGTGGGTCATACATATTGTGGATTCATTTTTAAGTACAGTCAAACAATTTTTATTCACTAAGAAGGACTTTCTTTGGCCTTCTATGCATGCGCATGCACACACACAAGTTCAGCCAAATTCTGTCAACAGCAGACAGTTGAGATGTTTAAAATACAGATATACTGAACATGAGGAAAAACTCCTTTACCCTGAGGGTGGCAGAGCACTGGAACAGGCTGCCCAGGGAGGTGGTGGAGTCTCCGTCTCTGGAGACATTCAAAACCCACCTGGACGTGTTCCTGTGCAACCTGCTCTAGGTGACCCTGCTCTGGCAGGGGGGTTGGGACTAGGTGATCTCCAGAGGTTCCTTCCAAACCCTACCATTCTGCGATTCTGTGATTTCTCATCGAAGATTTTACAGATTAAATAAATGTCAGAAGCATACAATTGCTTCATATTCTCCTTTTTGTTGAATTATTTTCTCAATGGAGAGGGGACTGTTTCCCTACTTACTGCCTTTTCACCTTGCCTGCTTCCATCACCTGCTCCCCACACAAACATTCTCCATCAACCTGTTGTATCAGTATTGTTGCATCTAAGTCATATATGTTTTGTATGTGGCTCCATGGGTCTCAGGTTGCCTTGAATATGAATGAAAAATGGGGCAAAAACATCCCTGCCAAGAGGCTGGCCAGCCTGGTGAAAGCTTTAAAATAGTGACGGTGGGGAGGAAGCGGTGGAGCAAAGGGTGCAGGTGACGTGGCCAGGAGAGACCTCATGATCCGTAGAGGGCTGAAGGGTGACCACATCAGGCATATGCACATAAATGAGGGTATGCCTATGGAAAGTGTCATGGGCAGAGCGCTCACATCTTTTCTGGGAAATCACCATGACCCGGTGCCTCTGAAGTGCCTGTGCACTAATGGAAGCAGCCAGGGGAGCAAACAGGAAGAATTCAGAGGTCTGTGTGCAGTTGCACAGAAACTGGCACTATGAGGGTGGTCAGACACTGCAACAGGGTGCAGAGAGAGGTCGTGGAGGCTCCATGCTTGGGGACATTCAAAACCCATCTGGACACAGTCCTGAGTAACTTGCTCTAGCTGATGCCGCTTTGAGCAGTAGAAGTTAAACTAAGATGAACTTCAGAGGTCCCTTCCTACCTCAACTACTCCATGATTTTGTGAACAGTCTCTTTTTAACTGCTGCTGTAAATTACAAAGCATTGGTTTACACTTGTACTATGGTAGCAAGAGGAAGCCACGAGGCTTTTTAGTGATTAATGTTTTAAGATTTTCCTTGTGAAATGAAACACACTTTGACAGAGAACAGGTTATTGTGTCATAATTTAAAGCCACAGACATGAAACATAGATTAGGGTGACCACAAGACGTTTTCTCTCAACTCCAATGAGAGTTGAGTCAGTGAATCCATTCTGCAGTGCTCAGCCATTTCCAGTCAGAGACGTGCTGGAACCTGACATTGCTGCCTAGGACCAAGCAATTCCCATTTCTTACTGTGACATGATTTATAATTTACAAGGCACACATTTATTTTAATAGTAAAGCTTACACATGCAATTGACCACACATTTGGTGGTATTACAGCTAATGCTTTGGATGAAGAGGTTCAGAAGACTGAGGTTACTCTTTTACTTATTACATTTCAGTAGAACCTGGATTCCCAGCTATGAGTCCCTGCCAGCCACTGTGGAAATATGAAGAGAGGAGAGCACCTGCCCATGAGGCATACAAAATACAAAACAGATGGGGTGCAACCAATACATAGATTTAAAACAAAACAAAACAAAACCCAAAAAAGGAATATGAGACTAGGAAGATATGGAAACAATAAAACAGTCACAGCTTAGCAAGAAGGCAGACTCTCCACCTGATTCAGGGGAATTAGCTTCCGAGTTTGTCCACACTGAACATGGCTCCCTATATGCTCATTATCATAGAATCATGGAATCATTTATGTTGGAAAAGACCTTTAAGATCATCGAGTCCAACCACTAACCAAACACTACCAAGTCCACCACTAAAGCATGTCCCTAACCACCATATCTACAGGTCTTTGAAATCCCTCCAGGGATGGTGACTCAACCACTTCCCTGGGCAGCCTGTTCCAACACTTGACAACCCTTTCGGTGAAGGAATTTTTCCTAATAGCCCATCTAAACCTCCCCTGGTGCAACTTGAGGCTGTTTCCTCTTGACCTATTGCTTTTTAGTTGGGAGAAGAGACCGACAGCCACTGCGCTATGACCTCCTTTCAGGCAGTTGTAGGGAGCAATAAGGTCACCCTTCAGCCTCCTTTTCTCCAGGCTGAACAACCCCAGTTCCCTCAGTCGCTCCTCATAAGACCTGTGCTCTCGACCCTTCACCAGCTTCATTGCCCTTCTCCGAACACGGTCCAGCACCTCAATGTTTTTCTTGTAGCGAGGGGTCCAGAACTGAACACAGTATTTGAGGTGCAGCCTCACCAGTTGCCGAGTACAGAGGTACAATCACTTCCCTGCTCCTGCTGGCCACATAAAAAAGCAGGCTCTGCTAGTCTAGTTACAGCATGAACTGCTTCTTGCCCTGAAGTTAGCACATTTTGACCTGACATCAGCACAGCCTGATGCTTTTCCGTGCAGACAGAGCACTCATAACTTTAAAGGCTGCATTACACTACCTCTGGCAACCACGTCATGTCTATATTCAAATTCTCTTTCTAAGGGAACCATTCAACCTGTGTCCATGTAGAACCAAAGGACACACCAAGATGTATGCAGTGAGGTTGACAGGGGACTGCAACTTGGACACAAAATTGGGAAGAGGTCAACCACAGCTATATAGATCCAAGGCTTTCTACCTCAGCGCTCCAATCTATGTTAAAGCATCATTATGCAAAGATACGGACAGTATTTCTCTCACATTTTGCTTCCAATTTTTGTTTCAAGTTTTCTAAGCATATTTGTACCTCACCAAGCACAACAGGAGTCTGAACTCTGCCTGTTGCTTTGCTACTTTTATGTCATGAAAGTGTTGTTTCATAAGGAATGAGACTGAGTAACATTGGTTGAATCGGAAGCATCAAAGCATTCTCCTGCAGACTTTCTGAAGTAAAGGAATCAGTGCTGAAAGCAATTTTGAAAAGAGTCTAGTTTTTAAAAATCATGAAGACATGTAAATACAATTTGTTTGCTATATATGTTGCCAGCACTCTCAGAATGTTAAAAAAAAAAGAAATAGAAAATGACAACAAGGTAAAACTGCTATAATCTATAAAAGGATATCCTGCAAAGGACAAAGGGTTGATTTCACACAGAGTATTTTCTATGTAACCCCAAAAAGTTGAATTTTACATATTTCTGTATTTATTATCAGTAAACTTTAATATCCCTACTTCTTAATCCACCATCATTCCTGCTTAGAAAAGGAAATAGTCCAAGAAGTTGAAAAGGTACTGGAATTTTCAACAGTCCTTCATTTTGTCCATCTCTTCACCAGAGTTACAGGAGGTGGGGACACGACCTTACACACCTAGCTGGGATGGCCCAATCTAACAGAGAAAGGCAGGTTTCTTGTGTAGTAGTGGAACAGAATAGCTAAGATACGCTTCTCCAGAGAGTAGTCTGGAGCTATGAGGATGCTGCTGCATTGGTCAGTTCAACAAGAAGCCCAGGAAGAGTCATGCCATAATGGAGGCTGCAAAATTCAGCATGTGAAGCTGGACATTGTTTCCATAGTCTGAGTGTACATTTTCCTTAATAGTTTCATTAATTTAGTGGAGGAAAAAAGGAGTCATTTTCTTCTCTGAACATCCCTCATCGCATTTATGCCACGCTATGTAATTAGCTGAAACAATTCAATTTGTTAAATGAACAAATCAAATTAACTTGACTCAACACCAATTATTCTGACATGCATCCATAGCTATTTGTCTCCATTAGACAGATTATGAGTTATCTAGTGTTACTGCACTTCCCAGAGCTGTATAGTGAAAGTATTAACACATCTTCAAGAAATCAGAGATCTACCTGAGGGTATGGAATCCTTATCTGTATCTTCATAGCACAAAACAAACTTTTGCTGAACTTCCACAAGCTTCCAGCGCCCATTTATCTTTGTACCCTAAACAGAATGTAACTATTGTTTCTATGAAGCTATTTGCAGCCTTCAGTTGCACAGCAGACAAAGGCAGCTGTGCTAGATAAAGGACAGACAGAGGAAGCACCGCTTGCTTTTGCATTCTCCCCAGAATTACAGAATTCTCTTTAGGCTAGCGAGCATCAAGATTTCACAATGTCCTAAAACTGAGAGTGCTTTCACAGTGTATTTTACTAGACAGAACTACCTGTATGCTGAGCAATAAAAAACTAGCAGAGCCTTCAAGGTTTAGGCAGATCCTGCAAGGATTAGGCAGGAAAGTTCCCCCCCCCCGAATCATTATTACTTACAATAAAAACAGAGCACCATGTCCAAACCATGCTTTATTTGTTTAGGTTACAAGAAAAACACACATTTCTAAAATATGCTTACATCCTCAATTCATATTTCCTGAATATCTGATCAGGGACACTAGATTATGCACAAAGTGAGTGATGGGCTAAAGCGAACAGACTTCAGATCAGGAGCTATACTTCCCAGGCTCTGAGGAGATCAGATTGCACGCAGAGATTTGTTTGACCCAGTTCCTGTTAACTGCAACCACAGATTGAGTATACAGTCCCTAGAGCCTAAAATTAAAACGTGTCCTGTCTGCACTTCCTTGGGACAGACTGAACCCTGCTAACAGGATACCTTTGACCCCAACTGGCAGCCAAGAGTTGGTGAAGTTTCTATCCCTCCATGAATCATACATAAGTTTATTTTAGGAGCCTTGACAATCCTTTAGTATCCTGTTTAGTCAACCAGTCTAAGAAGCTCAGACAAGGTACTAAACTTTGCTACTCATGATGGTGTTAGCTGCCAATATGAAATATTTCTTTCCCTGTCCTTAGATTGCTGTATTTCAGAATAACCAATCATCAAAATCCAGTTTTAAAAATATCTACTCCAGTCATGATTATGTGCCCACAGCTGGCCTAAGGTACAATATGAACGGCACTATCAAATGCAAAAGTGACAGACTGTGTAGTATGTTATAACAGCATTGTTTATTCCTCTCACCCAGGAAATTAAACAGATTGTCTCTTTTCTGTTGCCAAAATTCTGGAAGCGTGAAAAACCAAATGAGTTACGGTGTCTTTGCAAATCACAGAATTATCATTCAGGTGTTCCAGTGGATCTGCAGATCACTGTAGGGGGGAAGAGAAGTTTTTAGCATGAGCTCTGCTGCCTCTGTAACACTGATACCAGTATCTTTTATTTCTGATCTATCCTACTGATTTTTGCAATTCTATACTTAGGAGCTTCCCACTCCGATGATTAATATGCTTGATTTAGTACAAAATGTAGCAACCTGGTTTCTGACTGGAAATAAGAAGGTTTGACTGTGTGATGCCACTCCTGGCCCAGTTTCACATTCAGATGTTCATGATGATTTGCTGGGGCACTTCTCCTAATAAATGGATGGGTGCAGCTGTCGTTACGTCTCTTTCAGAGCCATTCACAGGTTTATATGAATGGTTTTTAGATACACATGTTCAGATATGATAGGACGAGAGGAAATGGCCTCAAGTTGTGCCAGAGGAGGTTTAGATTGGACATTAGAAAAAATTTCTTCACCGAAAGGGTTGTCAAGCATTGGAAGAGGCTGCCGAGGGAAGGGCTTGAGCCACCATTCCGGGAAGTCTTGTAGACATGGCGCTTAGGGACGTGGTTTAGTGGTGGACTCGACAGTGTTAGGTTTACGATTGGACTTGATGATCTTAAAGGTCTTTTCCAACATAAGTGATTCCATGATTCTATGAATAAATGCTTTTATCAAGCTCTCATAGGTTTTAGATGTAGATCTAGGCTTTCTAACTTCTACATGAAATCCTTCACAGAGAAGATAAATTGTATACAAATGAATCTTGCTCCTTATGTTAGCTTTAATTAGTTAACACTGGATTTTATGCATCTTCTTTTTTTTTGGCAGATGACGTTCTTGCTCTTGTGTGTGTTTCATAAGTCAGTTGTGCATTGACCTAAAAAATACTGCCATCTCTGTTTAAACACAAGTCTACCTTTGAATTCAACATTATTTTAGTTAACTATTAACATCATCGCATAGAATACGTTTTAATTTTAGACTCTTAAGACTATATACTTAATCCATGGTTGCAGTTAACAGGAACTGGATCAAACAAAACCCCACATGCAATCTAATCTCCTCAGACTCTGGTTAAAGTACAGCTCCTGGTCTAAAGTCTGTCCACTTTAGCCCACACGCGCTTTGTGCACATCTGGTGTCTCTGTTCAGATATTCAGCAAATATGAACTGATGACAAAAGGACATTTTACACACATATGAGGGTTAATACAGTTAAGCAAAACATGGTTTAGAACATGGTGCTCTGCTTTTTTATTGTAAGTAATAATAATTCTGTGGGGAAAAACTTTTCTGCCTGATCTTTGCAGGCTCTGCTAGCTTTTTATTGCTTAGGGTACAGCACTCCGAATTTTAAGACACTGTGAACTCTTCAAATTCAGCCATTTGAGCAGGGTGTCAAATCAGCACAGAGAAAAAAATGGGCAAGATAGGGATGACACACAGCTGTTTCAAAGTGAACCCACCCCGTGATAATCCATCTCACAGTCTACTCTTTCTATTGTATCAAACCCCACTCCAGAAGAGAAGTGGAGATTCATGAGACAAAGGGACTGCAATCCTACTGCTCTCATTTCTCTGACCACTACGAATGCAGAGGAGCACAGACGAAACAGAACACAGGCTAGAGAAAAGGCCTAGAGAAAAGAGTGGGATGGAAGAGAAATATCACATATGACTCAAGCATAGGTGAGATGAAAAAGAAACAAAGAAAGTAGAACAAAACCAAAGGTGATTATGGTAAGTCTTCATTTTGATGTCAAAACATCGCAATATACAAATGGCTTCTACGGTCACAGGGAGTTATACACACCTTCTGATTTCAGACACGTTATTTCAGCAACCGAATATTGAGTGACCAGTTTGTATGTAGTCAGTGAAAAGCAAACTCTCAGCTTACGTGTTCAGAAACTTGATTTTGGGGAAGTCGCTGTGTGACCATTGCCTCTATGGCTTGGCCTGCATTCTTAATTCTGACTCCTAAATTAAATGCCTACAGCATAAGGATCCCACTGAGAACTTGTCGTATTAGCCTCAGCTTTTCATTCAAGCCCAGGTACAGACAATGTATATTATGGACACCACAAAAAGGATCGTGGTAAATCAAGAGATCTAGTCCTGCAGCAGAAATCATTCAGCCTCAGGGGACCGAAAGCTACCACCAAAATAGTTTCCGTTCTTCCAGCTATAGTTGGTAGGTTCAGGAGAAGATGTAGGCTGTGTCAGAGGGGGAGGAAAAAAGATAACCCGAAGCCTTGGGAAGACACCTGACATTTGACATATGTGCCACTGGGGTCCCACTGAAGCAGCCCACTCACCTCAGTGCTGTTTTGCTGAATGACAACTCGCTACGGAAATGATCACATCTGTCTGACAGACACAGACCCAGGGACCTGCCATCCACTCTTCTGTGGTAGCATTCCTGCGCCTCTGATACAGACATCATGCATGCTCGGTCTCAGCACTCCCACCAGTCTGCATTGCGTGTTTGGATGCATGCTTCCAAAATGCTGGGTCTCGATTCCCGATGCAGAAATGCTAGGTTTGCACTGACTCACTGGGAAGAAGTCAGGACTGGAAGAAGGTTCCCAGACACAAACGTGCTTAGGTATGATGAAATGTCGTGAAATGGTAAGCCCTTCCCTCCTCCAAATCCTGGCTGAAAGAGCAGGGAACCTTAGAACACATTTTTTAAAAAGGGAAAAAGGGAGAAAGGAGAAAGGAGCAGATAAACTCTCTAGAAAGTACACATGCTTGAAATCCTATGCTGTTTGGGGAGCTGGAAGGGAATTCAAACAGCTTCAGGTGGGCAGGACCTGCCAGATGCCAGTTCACAAGGAAAAGGAGAAGCTGGAGCTGACAAGTGAGCTCTGCCACTTGCTCTGACTCATCCACATGTTGACCCTGTCTTATGTCCTTGAACTGAATGAAGCTTTCCCAGCTTTTCTACTCTCTGTCTTCCCCTTCATCACATCTCTGTTTATCTCTTCACTGTACCAATCCCTTTCCCCTTTCCCTCCCTCTCACACTTCTTTCCCATCAATCATTCTCAAGTGACTTAGGAGAATATGAGTATTTTCTACATTTCCTGGTGTGCGCAGATTACGCCTCCTCTCCCTCCAAGAAAAAGCATCAACAAATGAAGACTGGAGTTAGACGCCGTCCAACCACTCAACATCTGACAAAATCAAAACCAACATCCACGGAACGCGTGGCAGGTACAAGCTCTACTAAACAGCATGTTAAAGAAGCCAGCTCAGAAGAAAAAAAGCTAGGTGGAAGCCCTTGCAGCTTGGCAGACTAAATACACCAGTTAGGCCACCTATACTAGGCACATACCTGTAACGGGAGCAAACTTGTTGTTAAATGTCAGCACTGCCCTTTGAGGTAATGGACCCCACGTACTAGGCGAGTAAAACCTCAAGCAGCTGAAACCATCGGTACATTACCAAATCATTATTTTAACCTGGAGATGCTGCACATGCGCACTAGCTGAATCTTGTCAACATCAAAAAAAATCTGGGATTAGACTGCTCTGTCTCCTGAGCTCATTGCTAGCTCTGCCTTGTTTATCCCAATAACCCTACCCATACTCGCAGGGACACACACATATTTTAGCACGAGATAAATAAGGCTGCAGTTTTACAGCCCTTGGATGAGGTGACCTTTAAACAGAGCGGGGTTCCTAACTCTATGGCATGGTGCCACACAGAGCACTGGGAATAATGACAAACGGCCAATAACTGCTGCTTGATGCAGTGAGCATTGCCTGTCCTACCCTCTGCGGGCAGAATTCAAGACTCGTGCCCTCCAGACATGGTTTTAAATGAGGAGGCGCTCCAGATCTCGCCCTGCACCCAAGTTGCATTTCCACAGTGAACAAGCTTCCCTGCCTGGAGCGGGAAGCGCCCAGAGCCCTTCACGTCTATTCTGTGCAGTCTTTACCCAGGAACATCTACGTTTTGCAGCTTTCAGGTGTGGTGAACTGGAAATACTGCAGCAGCTTGAAGTACATTAAAAAATTAATCTTTTTGCTGAATTAAATATGAAAATTAGTAACTAGCAAAGTACCTCTCAGGTATTTATATTAATTTTATCACAAAATTCTGTTTTGAAATGTCAATTTCATGACGGCATCTACTCTGAATTCCTCCTATGCAGAGGCCTGTAGTGGCAACATCAGCCTTCCCAACAAAAGCTGACAGGACAAAGCCAGAGCTTCTGGGTGGGAGCATCAATGCTTTTGGCTCCTGGAAAGGCAGGATATGGTTCAGGTTTTTCCCCTCAAACACGTGATAGCAGAGGCCTTTCGCAGTTTAGGGTTACAGGTACATTTCCCAATTCTTCCCCTGCTATTGAAGAGGATGAAAATGACCTAAAATAGTCTAAGGCATCTCTGATTTCTCTCACCAGCAACCCACTTCCTCCTACACCGAGTTGCCATTGCTGTATTCTGTAGAGAAACGCTTAAATTCACTAAACACGCTTGCTCACTGAAAGGATCATCTGATAATGTTATCAGAATTCAGTTTTAATGTTTAATAATGAATCGAAAGGATTAGAAGACTTTGCACTTTCTCTAATGCAATTATTTCAGTCAGCTCACAGAAAAAGGGTGTTAGCATTTCTAAGACCTGGTTCTCTATAAATTTGTACTTTCAATGCACTTACCTATGCAATGCAGTGGGAATGAATGGATTCCACTGTGAAGATGATGGCTTTAAAATCAAGTAAAATATGACTGATCTGGTTATGTGCAATATCTTCAATAATCATGCTGAATCCTTCAGAAATCACCCCCCCTTTCAAAAACACTGGAACAGATAGGCTGACGGGCCAATTAATTGTGTGCAATAGATGAAAACATCTCACTGTCGTCTTGCTGGAGAACACTGGTAGACCAGAGGTCATGAACACACACTGATGTAACATTTCCAGAGAACTGCCGGAATGTGATGTGAAATGAAGGTGACAGAAATGTGAGAAGCTCAATTCTAACAGCAGTCCTTCCTGTCCAGAGGTTTTTAACCCAGTAAGTTTATATGAACCATGAATGAGGTGAGCTCTTGAGGCAATGAAAGCAGGTAAGAAAGTAACAGCAGCATTAAGAAAACAATACAGGTTTTGAGTGATGCTCAGGGCAGTTATTTATTTACTAATTGTTTTCGCAATTGGTCTAGAAAATGAACAGTTCATGCTCTCCCTGAGAAAGCTCTCCTCTGTTCAGAGCTCCTTCAGCTTCTGCCAGATTGCTCACCATCATTCTACTTGCAATACCAGCAAATACACAGAAACATCGGGATAAAAATACAGCTATGGAGTTCCTTGTACGGCATCACTACTACTGACAGGGTTTTGTTTCTGAGCGTTTATTTTCATGCTGCAAAAGGACATGCTGTTACTCATAAAGCACACATTATTCTGCAAGTGCTACAAACAATAAATCACTCTGCCAGATCCCAGGATCTCTGGCACGCTCCGAGCCTGCTGGTTTCTTCCCCTGTGTTGTCATGCTTTAAATCATATTACCATCAGAAAGATGACCAGGAATTTCAAGCTAGTTCAGTTCACTGCCACCCAGCCTTCCCCTTCCATGAGGAAGGCTCCATAAGTTGCACTGTCTGTGGTGCTCACGAGTTAAAAACAGAAAATTAGAAGGTAATTAACTCAGGAGGTGTGTAAGACTTCACTACAGCATCCAGAGCTCATTCAGGATTGCCAGTGGAGCGGCTTCTTCACTTCCACAATCTCTGTGGAGATTGGCTAATTACGTGGTGCTACGTAGACACACAAACAGGCTTTACATCAGCAAAAGTAGTATAACCACATAAACCAATTTACCCTGCATCTGGATTGTGCTAGATATCTGTGCAGGACTGTCACTCCGAGTGCCTGCCGTGATGACTTTGCTCGCAACTAGATCTACAAGAGGCAACAGGCTGGTGGCAACTCCATTACCGATGGAAGAGAGGAAGGCAACCAAGATGTTGATCTGGGCCAGCAGAGTTGAGGAAGTTGCTGCTGTAAATTCCCTCTTCCCACCGTGCAACACCAGGATGTGTGCATGTCTTCTTCATTCCACCTTCACCTGACAGGCCAGCATAGTAGCTAACCAGTTCATGATGCAGCGAAGAGGATCTGCATGACTATTTCACTTTCAGCAATGGAAAGCTGCTCTAACTTTCTTGTGTTGCCATAAGCTCCGACAGACTCTCAAAGAAGCTGGAGACTGCCAAGACTAGGAATGATTTTGCACCTCTCTTTCTTTCAGACTACGCTTCCTGACTGCCAAAGGAGGCTCCCTAAAAGGTGCTCTGCAGTTGAATAAGCTGGTCTAACTCATCAGGTCACGGTTGCCAGAGCACTGCATTACCGGCATAGTGCGGGAAGAAAAGCTTGATGTTTGGCTAAATGAGAAAGACAGTGGAGGTACTAACAAAAAACTAGGCCCCAGCTCAGTTTCAAGTCTGTACTTTGGCAAATATTTGGTATGTCTTGTCCACTAAAGAATCTAGAGCCTGGTCTGTACAAAACCCCTTTCCTCTCCCTCCATAGTGGCAGCACTGAGTAGATGTGTTTCTAAGGCACAAGGCTTATGTGCTGAACAGCTCTGTGATATTTGTATCATGCAATATAACAGAATACCCCAGATTTAGCTACCTCCATTTTACTTATCCTAGGGCATTACTTCCAAACAAAACTTCATTATTTTATTATTGTTTTCTTGCTAACAACCAACCTCTACTGTTAACATAAAAGAGCCATTGAAGAAACGCGCACAAAAATAACTTTCATTCTCTCTCCTCCTGAAAATTTTCAATAAATAACATCTCATAAAATATGAATTCATATCCCATTTGCTTTCTCATCAAGTAAAAAGTAAACATGGATATCAGCACCTAAAAGTCTGAATAAAGATCAGTAAATAAGCAGCTAACAGCTCCTTAATGAGGATGCTTGAAAGGAGAGCATGTAATCCGATTTGTACTGCGTAATTCTTTTTCTATTATTTATTTTACACTTTAAATGACCTCATTTTATTTAGTGCATTCAGCAGTCTCAGTAGCTCACTGACAGAGAACCATTTAGCTTAAGCTCTGATCAAGCAGCTGCTCTCCGGTTCATTCAGTCCCCTTCCCAACAACAAAATTTGCTCTCCAAACACAATCCCATACAACTACAGGAAATAAGTATTTGGCTGCTGAATACTTCTGTACCATGACAGGAACTTGCAGCCCCTATTGGTTTCAGAAACTCTGTGCTGAAGTGTATCATCACACCTCACAAGCCCTGGCTTCAACTGAGTCAACAGGGATCAAAGGGGCTATGGAAGCCAGGTCTTAGAGAGGGCAATCCTCAGGCTTTTGAGGGGCTGGAGCAGAGGGGACCCCTGGGAAGCCTTGCTGGACAAATCTGGTCAGCAGGAAAGATCCCACCGATGCTATACAGTGAGTCCAGTTGATAATATAAATCTCTATGTCTCCGTAGTCATTACAGGGATGTTTTTGTGGCCGTAAAGGATAGCTTCATGATCTAGAAGGGAAACAAAGTGTGAAACAAATATGAGACATGAGCAAACACAGATGGGTTTATAGAAATAGAGTGGGAGAGAGAAAGCACTTAGCTAAACCTCTTGTGGTCAACTAAGAAATGTAAATTGTACTGTTTTCAGATAAAATATGATAATGAACTGAGATCACTTGGTGGCTTTATGCTTATAACAACTAATAAATCAAAAAGAAATACATAACTTCCTGAAACACTGTGAAGGAAGAGGAAAGAAGGATAAAAGGCTTTGAATAGAGACAAATATGGTATAAAGCAGATACTTCATTATGTTAGAGTCTAATCCAAGCTTATGCTGGATCTCTGCAATTTTCATGTAAGTTAGCAAGTGCCAAGCAGCTTGTAAGAAGCTCTCTGCCTCTCTCAGAATCAGGACCCTTGTCTGCTATATCACCTAAAAAAAACACTACCAAGTAAATGCATAACTGGTACTAATGCTTAAATATATATAAATGTATGTAAACACTCCCCTAAAAATTTTGTATTTTCCCCCATAAATATCCCATACACATATATACACACACACACATATGTGTATGTATATAGATACATATATATATTCCCCTGAACAGGCAGGAAAATGACAGACATGAGATTCAAGACTTGAAATGCTTGTGGGTGTCCAAGCACAGCCTTCAGGAGTGCAGAGCCAAGAAGCACCAAGGGTCAGATCAGCCATCAGCTCTCACTGGCTTCCAGTGGAAATGCGGAGCTCAAATGAGGTGCCTGCACAGAGGCACCTAGTACAATCTGAGACACCCTGGGATACCTGAGTATGGCAGATGTGACACAATGGCAACAGCTGGATGCCAAGCAAGATGCGCTAGTAGATCTGAAAGAGCACTGGATGCCCATCTTCAGGCAACCAAAACTGTCCTAGGTAAGTAGGGTCCTTTAGGTCCTTTGAAAATCTCTGTACACAGAGCCCATGGGGATTTATTTTTAATTTCTTGGCAGCAACAAAAGACCCTCCATATTCATAACTTCATAAAGTATGGCACTCTTACATCAAAAGTCATCACTGTGTATCAACTGATCTCTCCATGGAGATAAGATACTCACTGAAACAGCAGAAGTGCTGTTAAAAAAAAAATCAATGGATTTCTACCATGTTGTGGCGCATGTAAACCTGAAATGTTCTGTAATTAAAGTTAAGTACTTTTCTGGAAGAAGCTTTCCATAATATTCACATTAGGCGGCTATATTTATTACTAAATGCTTCCTGCTTTATCCAAGCTGAATACGTTCACCAATTTGTATTATGGAGCATAACTCCTTAATTCTCAAGTTAAATGTGATCACTGCAGATACTGGTTTTGCACGTACCCAGCCTCTGCATGCAAATTCCTGATGTCCATACCAAAAGGGCTGCGGCTTTCCTTTCAGAGTACTCACGTGCCCCTTCTAAGGCACATACACACGCAGGAGAGCCAAACAGCCAAGCCAGTGAAAGGGCCAAACAACGTCAGTCGGTGTTACCTCTTCTGCTGCTGGATAACCATTATTGTCTAAAAACAGTAAATAGCCATCCTGATCCTGGACTGGTAAAGTGAGACAGAAGGATTTTAAACAAAACTGCATTCTCCAGGAATCACAACACAAAAATGCCAGTTTCCTCCAAACCCTATAAATCCAACTATTCATTATATTTATACAAAACCAAAGCCCAGCTGTAAAAAAATAAGTAAAGCTAAAGTAAACCTAGATATCCCTTTTTGTAATACATATGCTAGGATCTCATGCTTTTGTCCTCTTGCCTCTGTTTTATGTATATTCTGTATTCCCACTGGCTTAAGACAACTTGGGAATTTGTTACAGCAAAAGGAAAAATCACCAGTCCACGAGAGTAAAGCAAGCTACTTTTCGTAATGTATGTACGGGCATCATATAAGCATTAATTGGTAGCTATTTCAGAATGGCTGGATATTGTGTGTTTGTCACACTGTCATAAAATGCAATAAATACACAGCTAATAAAGATGCCCCAACTGTAGATGCAGTCTTGCAATATGGACAGCCTACTTCCATCTAAATTAAAAAGACTCGTTTTAATTCTGGATACAGAACAGTGTAGAACGTCCTCACTCTATTTTGCATGTAAACCTGTTAAGATTTTCAGACTGATGCTTATTTTGCACACAGAGAACCAGCGCTTCCAGCACACCTACCGGACCCTGTGTGGTTCCACTGAATGAGAGGAAAAAGAGAAAGCAAAGAATCAGCAACCACTAAAAAGGAGCCTTCCAGAACAACGAGTCCAAAATTGTAGGGACAGGATGGGGACAATGTGAGAGAACAGACAACGTGTATCCTCATTTCCACCCCATCTCACACTTCTAAATACCTTTATTTCAACCCAAGAAAGACAGCAGCTCCACTACCCCCAGCCAAGCCGTCCCAGACAGACAGCGGGAAGGAGTTTTACAGATGCTACAGACATTTTCATTCCAAATTCTCCTGGATGTGTCATAGTCGTTGCTGAGCACCGCCCTTATGGACATCGGCTCTTGCACCCCTGCCAGTGTTTAATGCTTACTCCCCTCAAAAAACTCTTGAGCTCTACTTTTACTAAAGGATGAATAAAAGACCTTCATTTATTAGCCTCCTTTCAGCTACTTTCCTAACAATGAAAAGGTGAAGGAGTCACTTCTGCTGTCTTTTCTTACTTCTCATAATCTGGCAAATCTCTTCTCCTTTTAAGTAATTTCTTTACTCTCTCTCCAAGTTTTTCTCCACTACAGCAACATACTTTTCCTCTTTTTATGGACCCTTTCATCCCAAATAAACATCTCACAATATCAACTCACCATGCATCACGTCCAGCTCCTCATTACCAGGTCCATTTTCTCTTCCACAGAGACATGCATAATTACACTTATGGGGTACAGCATACATAAATCACCTATCATGTGGTCATACGTTCTAAAAAATTGACCTGCAATTGTTATCCACCACAGAACTTCATCCCAATTATTTCTACCCATGGAACCTAAGCTGCACAGTCAAAAGTTGACAGAATATGGATTACTGAAGCTGGGTTTTGGAAACAGTAATTTGTCGTTTATTTACGTAAGTCCTACTTTCAAAGCTACTGTGATCTCATCCCCACAGGCCTTGAAACTGTTTTTTGAAACAATGTTTAAATCACTTTTTCATCCGGCAAACTTTTCTTTGGTACTTGGTTCAGGAGTTGAGGTTCACCCTGCGTTTTCACATCCTGCTCTGTGCACCGACGTCATCTGCCCTCCATCCCTGCTTACTGCTGTAGGCTCTGACGCAACAGCGCTGCTGAGTTACCGTTACCACCCAGCGAATACGTGGGCAACAAATGAATTTTTCCTGACACTTTCAATAAGCAATGACTAATAGCTTTTTTAATTATCAAAACAGTGACAAAAATAAATTATATTTAAGGTTACATTTTCGCCGCCTCCTTATTTGTGTGTACAAAATATGTCCACGTGATTGTATCAGCGAATTAGCTATACAGCTATTCCAATGTCTTTTCAAGTGCAGTTGTATATGCTCAAATGTAGATTTTTCATATCTGAATGATGGTAAACACACAAACCAGAAGCACGGTGAAGATTTGGTTTCTAGAGGATATTGCATATTAAGTTGCGCATTCTAAGTTTTAATATTGTAAATTACTGTTATGATATCCCTCTATACATCCACAGTTTCTGCATGAAAAGAATCACACTTGATTCATTGAAGATAAATCTGGTCAGAGACTATTATAAAATTCAGAATGTGCTTACGCACCCATAAACAGAACAAGCAAACCTGTATAGCTGTTGCATTCACAATTTATTTCAGAGTCATTCTGTTTTACTGATTTATGCTCCTGCTGTTCTTAAAACCTTTTCCTATGATTTATTTTACACTCCAATAAACGTTACTTCAAATCCTCCCATTCCTTTTGTTTAATTCTGCAAATTTTACTGCTTGAAACTTCCAGTAAGTATCTGCAACAGTTACATTTAACCTTCCATGAGCCTCTCTTTCTCATATAATCGTTCATCTTCTAGGACAAAGACTGGTATCAAATTTCCTTTCTTTTTATTAGGCTTCTTTCTTACTGCTAGATAGCATGTGAACCCTTAGACTTACTTTAGGTTTGCTAAGGTAACTAACTGTCAGCACTTCTCATCTTCCCTCAACATTTTTCCCCTCCACAGGTTTATCTCGATTACCCTTGGCAGTTCTAAGACTTTCAAAATTTGGTCTGCTGAAATTCAATACTGGTGCAAGATAACATAAGGACAGTCTATAACCTTGACAAGCAATAATAACAAATTTTGAGCACACATGTCTAGTTAGCCTTGACTAGTCTTATTTCATCTGCCATTCAGTGCCTAGAAGTATAACTGCGGCATACTATATAAACCATAAAATCAAAAGTGCATTCTTTTTATAGAAAAATATGTATTTCCTTTCCTAGTCAATGAATAAACAAACATTTCTAAGTTCTCCTTCTCCTCATCCCTTTTACAATACTCCAACTACTTTGAGTGAAATCACACCATCTGACTGCCTTCCCTAAGATGGACACAAATTATTTTAACCTCTCTCTATTTTCTTTTTTTCTTCAGGAGGGTGAGGCCAGCAAATTTTATACCAGACTACCAACATGCTGGAAAGTCAAAATTTAAACAAATACTCTGTATGCTTCCTGCTCTCATTTTTGCTCTGAAAATAAGTATTTCTTATGTTGATTTGAAACATAAGAAATAATCACGTGTGGCCATAAAAGGGACACATATATAGGAAAACAATACACTGAGCTACTTTTGTCATATCTGACCTTCTGGCTCGACTCCAACCACATCACTCTAGTTACATCAGCAACTTACTACCATTTGCTCACCAACTCATGGCAGTGCTCCGTGACTTCTTCAAGGTGATTCACAGAGCACGAGATGGAGCTTAAGGTAGCTTCAAATGAAAATAAAATGTGCAACTTGCCAGACCCAATCTCATCCTACCTGTGCTTCCCCTCCCAACCTGCAGATCTTTCAGAGCAGAAGGAAGGAGGTTATTTGAACCATCAGCCTGCAGATGTTTCCAACATGTGTCAACGGTTAAAGGAAGATTTTCCTTTGATTTTTTCCAGCTCAAGAGAGCATGAAAGTAAACCAACTACATTTTTCATAATTCTTTCTTCTGCATTTAGTTACTTATGAAATGCTTTCCAAATGTTTTCTCAGAGTTTGGCCTAAAATCTTGGTCTGCTGCCTTCTAAAATTCTCCTCCAACATATGTTATTTGCCTGGAAGTTGATAGTGTCTTTCCATTTTTGGAAAAAACTTCAGTCAGAGGAACCATGAGATTCTCTATTTCCAGACCAAATCCATTCATTTATCAAGGAAAGAATTAGGTCTTCTACAAAATCAAGTTAGGGCACCCACAGAGGAAGCTGATCTGCTAAATAAGGAGGTGCCATTTTGCACAGCGCCTTTTCAGCACCAAATTGCCATATGCTGCTGTGTACCTCTTTCACTCGCATCCTCTCTGAAGGAAATCAGCTCTGTGTTCTTCAGCCCTCTAGCTCAGTCTTCCCGAAAATTGCGTGTACTTTACGATGTGTATCTAGTTGCAGCCTAATGTCTTCTCACCCCACCCCAAGGTGCTGAAATATGCTTTCAGTGCTTTGGGCTCCCTTGAAAGGAGCAGACGCATCTTTTCCACACACGTTGCACCAAGTGATGCAACAGGGACACAGGCTCCTCGGGGGGTCCATGGCAGGCTGAGTCACAGACACCAAGCGGTTGTGGAGAGAAGAGAGAAGGGAGAAGTGACAGTCTCTCGCTCCACGTGTGACACTCTCTTTTTGTCTCACATTCCTTGCGAGTAGCACGTGGGGTTGAGGAGGTGGAGGGAAGCCACAGTGGCATTCTGATTCCCTTGCACTGCATCAAGGAAGCAAGGGAGAGAGGCAGTGGGAGAAGAACTAAAGCTCTGCTAGGCCAAGCCTAAATCTATCCCACACGTAGCATATGTTGTAACAAAACAACAGCTTCACTACGTGTCATGAAGACTGAGCAATACCTTCTGTGTAAAGACAGACTCTTCGAAGTGCTCTACAACACCATTGCCCATAAGGAGTCAGGACTGTGTAGTGCAGGAATACTCAAAGCTCTTATACCTTGTTCCCTATCTTCTCTAGCCATGCATTCACCCAGCCACTAGCTTCTCAGCCCTTCCTGGGTGCAATAAACCTATTGCCCTCAAAAAGCTTTGAAATGAAAGCTCTAGCCAAGACCTCCCTCTTGCAACCTCACCTAAGCCTTCTCTCCTGCCAACTCCCACGTGCCAAGTCACAGAAGGCGCTCCTAACACCACCTCCCTGGCTGCCTGCCTCGTACTCCCCTCCAGAGGGACTTCGGCATCACTTCCTTGCACATCTTGCCTCCACAAAGCTCCAAGGGACTTCCTCTCTCTCTCTCGCTCTCAGTGCCATGCCTGCCACTCCAGTCAAGCAAATAAAAAAAAAAAAGACGGAAGTCAGGGTTCAGGTCTCATACTTCTTCCCTCTCTTCCCCCAAGAAGCAGAGAGTCTGCTCCTCCAGGGAAAGGCAGGCACTGGCAGCAGCCAGAACTGTATCAGAGTCAGTAAGTGCAACTGCAAGGAAGAAACCACCCAGTCTGACGCACAAACACACATTTCATTAAACATTTTTAACAGAAAATGAGACAAAGCTCACTAGTTTCCTTTAGGGCTATGGATTTAACAACCTCTACTGCTACCATGTTGTTTGTTTCAGAGACACTTTAAGGCATCTGAGAACAGACAGTAAAAAATGCAGGTGGGAAATAAAAGCTGATAAATGAAACTGCTTTTACATAATTACAAAAACCTAACCATAACTGTACTAATATTGTACTTATTGCTGTGCTGTTGAGAGCCCACTGGTGTAGCAGAAATGCAATATGGGTGAATAAGCAACATAAAAATGTTTTTAAATCCATCCTCAGATCCCTGGAAACATGCTGTTTCCTGGCACTCCAACACTTACCAGTTGGCTCAGATAAAATTACGGAAGTGGCAGAGGGATACCCATTCCATTACCATATTCATGCATTACCTTTCATCCTCATTTTCACTGTATGAGAAGCAAGCTATATATCGCCACCTATACAGGACACAGTATGATGCTCCCTCTTGCCTTTGCCTTCTCAATCCAGCCCCAAGATTTTCTGGCACGAATGGCACAGCTTCAGCACGGGAGTTGAAGGGAATGCCCAGCCAAGAAGCCAGAGCACTGCCCCAGATGTTCAGAACCAGAGGTTTTTCACTCCAGGGGGCAACTTAGTTCCCAGTCTCATGGCTCCAGCTCAAGCGCACTGTTGTCCCACCTCACTGCCCTTCCAAAGAAATCAACGGGCTCAGCTCCGTCCTTTCAAAGGACTGAAGGCAACTACTCCATTTAAACGGGACTCAGGGAGGTACTTGACTCACAGCTTTGACTCAGCCTTGGCTATGTAGCAGGGTTCAGAAATACTCCTGTGGAGAAAAAAAAAACCCCAAACGATAATGACGATGTCTAATCTGGAGTGCTTTCTGCCTTCTGCAAACAGGTACAAAACCTGGCCATATCCTGAATCTGTGCTAAAGATATCTAGATGCCTATTTTCCTGCCTATTCCCACACTTTCTAGTACTCTAGTTTCCAGAGAATGGAAACTCAGCTGTGCAGGCTGCAGAAAAGCTTTGGGTCACGCTACAGAACTCTTCGGTTGAGCACCTGGGAAGCAGGATGGGAGGGCATCACAGGGTCTATTCAGATCCATTCAGAGACTCACCTGGCACCGGCAGCACAGAAACCAAACCGGGGCCTTAGGAGTTCATTCAGAAACCTGAAGTCAGGCATTGCTGAGCCTAGCTTGTAAGGACCTACACCTTTTTTCAGAGATAGCCCTGCGAATATGCAGCTGATGACTGTGACGCCACTTTAGGCAGCTCTTTGAGACATCTGTTATCCCTGTGAATGGGTAAGTGAATGCACAAAACTCACGCTCATGACAACAGGGCACAGAAAATAATGCCAGATGTACAGATAAACAGCCTGAACACTGCGGTTCTACTTTGACCTAGTACCATTTTAAGTCAAAATACCAGTCTGTGCAATTTTACACTAACTTATTTTAAGTGAAAGTGGATCATTATGCTTATATTATGACTATTTGAATACATTTAGAGGCCAGCTGAAATTCCAGCAATGAATGGCTCAAAGTCAGACCACCTCTACTTGCTTTCATAAATGGAAATAGGAAGGAAAAATTAGTGGCTAATACAATTCACTGGAAGGTTCAAGGACCTCATAATGCGCAATCATGACATATCCTGCTCTTAGGAGCAGTTTGCTCCTAAACCGGAACACTGCATTTTCATTTACATTCTGAAAATAGAGGGTCTGATTTCTTTTATACCTTTCTATGCTATTTAATATAACTGCAGCTGTGTCTCTTGCTTCATTATTTTGCACTGAAATCTCCAGTGATGCAGAGAATAACTTAAAAATTGTAGAGTAGGATCTTTCTTTGGTACAATTACTTTTTCTTTCTTCTTTTTAATAATGGTCCACTTTTGAGAATGCCAAGAATGGTATAAACTGACATACTCCAGTGGATTCTCGAGATTCACGGAAAAAGATAATTAAGAAAATATTGCTCTCTGTCAGGATTGCAAATTATTTCTGTGAATTCCTCTGAGATCTGTACTCTGTCTCCTCAACAGTTCCGCCTGCAGTTGAGGTTGGTTGAGCTAAGGAAGGTACACAGGCAATAACTAGGTTATTGAGAAGAAAAGCACTATCAAAATCCTGTTAAGTAGGTCATTATGGGCCTCATACAGCTCTTGTGACAAAGTTCAAGGCAAGGACTGCAGTGTACGATGCCAGGATCCTGCAGAGATCTCTGAAGTGATGGTGGCAAAGGGTACTGGAAAGAAAGATGAAACTTATCCTGTCTAAGCTACTGCTAACACCATGAAGGACAGGATGGTGGTAATTGGTTTCTTTCTTTCTTCCAGGGAGTTGCAATCAGAGTTTAAACAGCTCACCAACGGGACACACCACCGTTAAGCCTACTGTTTATCTCACTCCTTGTGCTTGTTAGCCTACTATGATAAACAGTACTCTTAGCTTATAGTTATAATTGGTTAATTTACCCATACTTCCAGGCCTAAAAGAAGAACAAATAGACACTGTCCTTTTTGCAAGGATATTCAAGCATGAATAATCAGAACAAAGGATGCCAAGGAAGCAAACAGTGGGAGGGAGAAAATCATGTCACTAACTCTCTTTGATCTTTACATCATGCTTGAAAAATCTTCTCAACCAAGAAGGAGGCAAGAAAAGCCCAGGGAAATGCTCACTCCAGAGGATTCAGAAAAGAATCAGGCTGCTGCCATTATACACGACAAATCCTCATCTGACTTTGTTTTTTCACACTGATATATGCATATAGCCCCCCTTATAACACTTTTTTATAAGCAGTTAAATTAATCCAGTTCATTAAAACATACTGAAGTATGAGTCTTGGATCATACACTGGTCTTGTCTCACTTAAGCTAAAGGTGGATCCCTTCATTTGGGGAATAAATTAATTCTAGACAATCTTAAAAAAAAAAGAAGGAAAACAAATACAGCATTTAGAATTGTAGTAGGTTGTTGCATAAGGCGTCATGTTTGATGTGAAACAAAAAAGCATATTTCTGAGAAGCATGCACATACACATGTACAGCATTTAAACAGGTGTTATTTGTCACAGGCTACCACAGACAGTATCAGAGCTTACAGAGAAACACAACGGCTATTAAAAATGATTCACCACACTTATTAACATGAAAAAGCATATGACAGTGAACTAGTAATTAGAATGTATGAGATTTGATAAATAAAAGGTTTTTAAATGTTCTGTAAGGACCCACTCTTGAAACCCTTTACTTACATGAGTCCATAAGCTTCAGGACATTGACTCAGTAAGATTGTTTGTGTGAGTAAGAATTACTCATAAAGGCTAAAGTCTGGCAGGATTAGGCACTGAATGTAAGCTCTTTTCATAAATTTTTATTTTAAAGTTAGAAAAGAAATAAAATCAGAAGTTTTGGTCCTTCTTAGCCCAAGGGCAATGTATTATTAACCCATAACTCTGAGGGTTTTAACTCTAGACCACAGTACACGTACAAAGAAATGCAAGAACAAACATCTAGGACTGGGATGTGCTCTCCTTTATATCAAGGTAGATCTGGACAAGCTCCTTTGATTTACCTCAGCATAGCCAAGAAGAATATTTCCCTGCCTTCTCGCCAGGAATTGCTCCCATTGCAGAGCCTCTAACAGCAGTCTGCAGAGCAAATTCAAGTCCTTCTGCAGCCAGAGGAAGCCTTCCCAGCATGAAGCCTCACAAAAACATCAGGAGAGGCTGAACTCAGAACAAAGGTTTTAGGGAAACACTAAATTTAATACTAAAATGAGAAATATTTTAGTGACATTTACATTGAAGAATATACACACAAAAGGGGAGATTTGCAATCTATATTCATCAAATGCTGGGACTCTCAGAAGCGTGGAGGATATGCTGCTTCTACTCTCGGCGGATAAAGAAAAGGTTGTGCATACTGTGCATTTCCAAGCCCCAAAGGACCCAACCTTTTGTTTCTAAATCAGTAGGTATAAAATGGAGCCTTATACCTGCTTCAAGACTACTTCAACTTGTCATGAAAAGACTTTTAAAATTTCTCTTATTTCTCCCTTTCATACGTAACCCTGAGGAGCCTCCCTTATCCATATATATTTTCAAAGGTTTTCACAGGTTTTAGAGTCATGCTCAGAAGAGTCCTTCCTGAAACACCTTTGATAACTTTACAGACATCTAACAACATTAAAAACTGCAGCTCAAAGGCAAACCTGAATAAATGACCTTGAAAAACATGAGAGACAAGAACGCAGCAAAAAAATTATTCTAGGTACAGAACTTACATCAAATCAACTGTATCTGAACTAGAACCGGTGTGACTGGAGTTGTTCCTGCCTTCTTCTAGGCTGAAGACTGGAGATGTCCGTGAGGCACTGACATGGTACCATGACTTTCTCTTAATCAACGAACACAGGTTCAACTGAATGACAAACTGGAAAAGATACATACAACTTAGCTGGGAACTAAGACTGAATACATTAACACGAGTATACTGCCCCAGGAACTGTCTCCATGATTAAGCATAACAGGGTCGAGATTTTATTGTGTGCTTCTGGATATTGAAAGACATCATATAAATGGCATCATTCAAAGTAAGCATATCCATACACATCAGTAGAAACCACAAACAAGCCTCCTGCGGCTTCACTGACTGCTTCGGTCTGGCAGGTAAGACCAGTCATTATTCTGAGCACAGGGGTAAACTCAGAAGTAGGTCAACGTGCCTTCCTGCAAACAAATTTAACAGCTCAGCTGAACAACAATGTCTTGCAGCCTGAAAAGATGTCAAAAGGTCCAGTAACGGTAACAAAGTGGTACTAGCCTGTCCATAGAGGCACATAGCAAGTCTCTGCCACCAAAACGTAACTGCAAATTCACTAGAAGAAAAAAAAAAAAGGAAAAAAAAAAAAAGGGAAGCATGGAATAAGGAAAGATGGTCTCAATCTTGATGGTCTGTTGTAATCGTCATTAACTAGAAGCATGTTATAGTGATCTCCAAAAGCAATAATTTCCAATGTCTGAATTGGATACTAAAATTTCTGAGGATGTGCTCCACGTCCTGGGAAATATCTGCTTTTTAAAGTATTTCCTCCTTAACTCAGTAACGTTATCAAAGGCAGTTTGTGAGGGAAGAGAATTAATTTTCAAGAGACAAGTAAAAATTTCATCCTGGCAGGTCACAATAAAGTAGAATCCTAACCCATACAGACTTTAGCCTTGGAATAATATTTGAAAAGCTCTAAGCTAAAGAGATCTGGGTTTCACTCAGAGTTTTGTTGGATGAATTTGTATTGTGATTGCAGAGTCTCCACGGAGGCTCCCTGGCTTTACCATCTGAAAAAAATGCACTGATAATCTGAAGGAAAACCACTGTTTCTCTTGCTGCCCATCACAATCTGTTCAGCAGAGTACCTAGAATTCTTGCAGTTCGCTCTGGGAAGTTCAAAAACCCCTCACCTTCCCTCAAACTCAGTCTATCCTTTACCCTATTATTTTGACCGCTCAGTGATTTACGGTATTGACAATGCACTTTCTCTAGAAATTGTTTCCAACTCATTTCCAAAGCAGGATGTTCCTCTTTTTAAAAATACAAAAAAAAAACCCACAGAATATTTTCCTACATGTGGAAAAATCTGTCCATCGGTGTGATAACCAACTTCATACAGTGGGCAGGGCTCCTGGCTGACATTGCTTCACGCCACCCATGCAAGCCATATGAGCTCAACTCATTAATGGGAATCACATATAGTTTCCTTCATTAATCTACGTCACTTGTGTGGTTAAACCAGCATGTTCCTGTTGTGGTTGATGCTGAATATGGTGTTCTTATATTGTTGCTCACCCAATTCACTGTTGCTTCAGCTGTAACCAAATTTTAAGTTCAGCTGTGAATGAAATCATTCCAGCTCAAGCCAGCAACAGCCCTGTAATCCCAAACCCACCTGAACCAGCAATGGTATAAGGCACAGAAACCAGGGCTCATAATCCATGCGCTGCTGAGCCCATGGCAAGGGAGTAACCAAGCAGTATTTTACTTGACTCAAAGCTGGTTTGGTGTGACAAAGATTTAAAAGCAGTAACTTAGGTCCAGTTCTAACCAGAGAAATGAAAAAGTGGGTGGGAATGAGCTTCCCATTCAGGATCCAGTTCCATTCAACACCCTGGATAGATAAAATCCCAAAGTCTCAGAAATGAGCTAGACTTGAAGAAGTTAGGTATATTTTTCAAGGGTACAAGGCTTGTCACAGAAAATTATTCTCACACCTGTGCCAAATCCCTAGAGGATGGTTTATCCTAAATCTGACTGGTTTACTTCTCCTCCTTTTTCCTTCATCCATCCAGTCTCTCCTTAAACACTTTAAAATTACAAATGTCTTGTAATTCAGACAGTGGGGTAAACATGCACAAAATGACGACGCGTGTGAGGAATTTGCTTCACAGCCAACACACAATGCCTGCTTTACAGTGTATATCTGAGAAACCTCATTTTCAGCTCATTCCAATAATGTATCTGACTAGAAACATTAAAAAAAAAAAATCACAGGATGGCAAGTTATACACATTCAGAATGGTTTTTCTCAGAAAATAAACACATTTATCATTCATCTCTAAAGTTCCCAGGGGACCATGCTCAAATCCCAGGTGGACCAAGCACAGCCAACACAGTGGTGGACTTGGTAGTGCACCCAACAATCTTCAGGGTCTTTTCCAACCTAAATGATTCAATGATTCTATTATGTGTCAGCACCCCTTTCCACCTGGGGAGTGATGGAGTTCAGACAGAGAAGGGTATCGCCAGCATGCCCACAGCTGTTCCCATGAAGCTCCCATTCACCGAAGGGTGCCAGTGGGCATCCTGGCACAAAACAACCCTGCACACAGACAATGCCGATCTTACCTATTATTCCCTGCCCAGTTGATATCAGCCTATTTATTCTGCTAATGCAGCCAGGCTGCACAATGTAGGCTGAGACAAATGGTTCTAACTCAACTGTCAAAAAAACCCCACATCATTAATATTTACAAATTGTTTCTTGTGGGTACCATCTCAGTCTAAACACTGTTTCTTCAAGAAACACAAAGCTCTGAAAAAGAAGATAAGAATAATCTCCATAATCACCAGCACCTGTAATTCTTCACCTTTTGAAACAACACTGAAAGGATACATTTTTAATGCTTTATTTTTGTTTCGTCTCGGTTGCTTTAATATTCCTAGAATCTAGAGTACCACATTTTTCCTTTTAAATGCTCATGTTCTTTCCTGTTTGTCTAATATTGATTTGCCCCCTGCCAGTTGTGCAGAACTCTCATTTAACATGCTTTAGTTGGATCCCTTGTTTTCAACAAACTTCACGAATGCTACGAAGAGATGTCAGGAAACGAAAGACACTAGTTAACCAAGTAGCACAGAGCATGGAGAACCGTTATTTGTGCAGATACCCTGTAAACATGGTGGCTTTATGTTTATTTTTACCAACAGCTGGCAGCACAGTTAACAGTATTAATTATCCTTATTTTTAATGTAGTTATTTAGAATTCTGAAAGACAAGAAAGAGATCATTTGGGACCTTTTCTACTCAGGACTAGGAACACAATAAAGTTACTTGATTCAATTACAGTAATTTAAACTCTTCCTTTAGTTTTCTGTCATTTGGAAAAAATACCACAAACTTCTGATTTGCTTTTAAGTTTAAGATTTTACCACCAAATGGTTGTGAAAGAGCAAATTTGTTGGTATAACCTGAATGACTATCAGAGATGTCAGTTCATGTTAAGAAGCTGGGAAACTCTATACTTCTCATCTTTCTCCAGGGTGAAAAAACATAAAGAGATTTTAAATATTTAATAAGAAGAATAATACTCCAGAAATTGCACTTCAGTGGAATACATGCACCTAAGGTTAGTGGAAGCACTGAAAGTTTTAAAATGTAAAGCACTCATCCTAAAGCACATCAGCTTTTAGTAAGACATCACAGATGATTTTTGAGTTGGTAAGGGCGGAAGGACAATATTAAAACTCTGGCCCCTCTCTCATCTTGAGTAACATGGGGAGCATCCACTCATTCTGCTGGCAAGTCAGGGGAAAGCCACTCGTCCTTCATCAGCCAATATGACTAGCACCAGAGTCTTCAAAAATGTTATTTTTTTTATTCTGCTCACCATTTAACCACATTGCACAGAATCTTAATTTGCCTTGGTATCTTAGTCCCATTGAAAAAGAAAAAAGCAAGGAGGAAGGCAAAGGTCTTCTGCAGGCAAGACATGAAGAACAGAGGAACACAAGAGAAGGCAAGACAAGAGGAACAGAAGCAACAGAGTCTGACTTTCCGTATGGCTAAACTGCCTCCTGAAATGGGAGGTAGGTTCAGCTGAGATGCACGATAAGAATACACCAGGAAAGAAGTACAAAGTAACTTGAAGCTGTCAGGTTTAATTAATGGGCACTTAAAAATGCCTGACTGATGCAAAGAAAGCATTAAGGTCCATTGTTTACAAAAGGTGTCACAATCAATCTGATGAAGACATTAATCTGAGCAGGGAAACGTGCAAGTCACATAACTCAAAACTGATGTCCTAATGAAGCAAGTAAGATGCTTGATGCAATGCAAGGCACACAATATTTTAAACCTCCAGTTTTCATTTTCTTCCCTTAATACCATTCAAATTGAACATTTATTTTTATCATCTGTTCAGTCTTAAAATGCTGCCTCTCTTTCTGCCTTGCAAACAATCTGAGGACACAGTGATCACATCCAGTTCAGTCTTTCCCCCGATTGCTCAAAACAAGCAATCAAATAGCTGTCTACATGCAAGTTCACAAGCTAAAAGCTATGCTGAGCATTCAGAAGACAATACTCTGGAATAATTCACCATCTGGGTACCCTTACCTTGTACCAACAGTACCCATGCATGTTGTTAGCACAGGTTAGCTACAGCACTACCAGTTCCCACCAGCTTTTCTGGCTCTAGCTTCTCCAGTTAGACAGGTCTTGTGCTACAGAAGTACGAGCGTTTCCACAGTATAAAAAATCCATCCAACATCAGCTTGATTACTGATCCTGTCTGATTGCAGACCGTACTGGGTTCAGTGCAAGGCACAAACTCATTACTTGGGAGCAGTTTCTTAGACTGTCCTGAAATTGTAGTCTGGCATTTAAACGGACTTGTCCCAGAATCAAACACAACAATGACAAAGAAAAAGGAAAGACAAGAAGCATCCGAACACCACCACAATCCTGCCTAAGCATCCTGTTCAGCAAAGAAATACAACTCTTCCCTCATCTGTTTTATCAACACAGAGCTGCTAAAGGAAAAAAAAAAAACAAAACACCACAACTCATGTATTTTAGGGCTTCAAAACTGAAGTGCTGTAAACACAGCAGGGCTTCATTAATGGGGACACGACAAGAGTTATTCATACACAAGGCTGTATCACATTTAAAAGCTGAGCTGAAACTTTCCTTTGTGTGCTGTTTTAAAACCATTCCATAATTAAGCCCAAAGAGATGACAGACATTTATTGACAGTTAATGCAGTGCTCCCACGATGTATTATTAGGCGCAAGATCAGAGGCGCAAGGCCAAGTGCTGTTAATCTCCGCGAGTGCAGTAGTGTCTCAGATACGTACTACCTGAAAATATCTGGTGATACTGCTAATATTTTTTTAAAAGGCAGAAGTCTTGAGTTTTCACAAAAACTGATAGACTGATTAACCCACCAAAATAAAAGTGTCATGGAAAAGAACCTGAGACAATTTGCCTATTTTTTAACCCCCTTTCCCCACACAAGGGGAGATGTATAAAAAAGGACTACCCTCCTTTGCCTTACCTGGTGTTTTACTTTAGCAGTGTCAAATCTCATCCTTCGTGCTTGGCTAGAAACCTTTCCAAAACAAGTGGGAACGTCTATCAACTTTTACCCAAGGGAAAGGAAGTGCTGAATATTCAATCATAGGTTTCCTTCCAAATGCTCTGCTTGTTTGTTTTAGGGAAGCCTTAAGAAAAGCAAATAAAAGAGGTTTGAAATCCTCTGAGCAAAGCTGACTTCTTTTCTCTGAAGGTCATCCTCAAGTCATTTCACAACCACAGCAACAGCTGGGGGGGGGGATAAGCAGACTCAAAAGACACCTTTCCTTCTGAAATAAGTGGTGCCGCAGGCTGAACTAAAAACATGCCCTCAGGTGGGTTTGCCACTTTTTATGGACCAAATCTTCCCCCGGGGAGAAAGATGCAATAAGAAGTTCTTGCAAAAGTAACTCCAGCACAAGCACTGCACAGAAAGGAGAGTCTTCAGAAAGACTCCACTAGAAGCAATCAGGGTCGTTAAGGGTCTTATGGACAAGAATCTTCTTCCTCAGGACAAATCTTAACCCCTGTTTTCAGGGCCAGTGCTGAAGCCGATATACTAAAACCATACAGCGTGGTTCTGAATCAAGACAGACCCTTGCCAATTTTATGGTCTGATCTTACTGAGAATACACATTCAAATATTTAGAAACACATTTAGCAAACATTAACTATGACTGACATGCATATTCAGAGCAAATTTTGCTTGGGATCCAAACTGAAAATCGTAATAATGTTAGCTATAGATATCATTTAGCACTTTAGACTAAAGACTCAATTTTGTGTAAACCTTGAGAAAGACCCGGAAACCCAGCGGGAGCTCAGCTTAGGCGAAAACTATGGGATTTGGGGCTCCTTGTGCAGTTACACGCCAGGACACACCACCCTCATGTCAGTGCCAGCTCAATACACCCTGTTTCTGTAAACTAAAACGAAACGCCACCCCGCAAAAAACCCCGAGCAAGCAACCAAACAGAAAAAGTATTCCCGGGCAGTTCGGCAGGACCAGACGCAGCTCCGACCCCCACCGACCCCCCGCCGCCAGCACCGGACCCGTTACCTTCGGCTGCCGCTCGCCGGCTGCGGCAGGACGGGCGCCCTGCCCGGGCAACCGCCGACCCGGCAGCGGCCACCGCGCAGCCCGGGGCTCACGCCCGCCCGCGGGCAGCGCCGCCGGGGCCGGGGGGGAAGGCGGGCAGCGGGGTCCCGCCGCGCCGCGTCCCGCCGGAGGGGAGCGGGAGGGACGGGTCGGGGGCGGCCGCGCTTCGCCCCGGCTGTGGCTCGCTCCGCGCACTGCTCGGGGCGAGCAGGGGACCCGGCAAGTGAGCGGCAAAGTTGTTGCGGGCGGCGGAGGCACGGCGCCCGCCCCCAGCCCTTCGCCCACCGGCTGGCCCCGGCCCGCCCGCCCCCGCTCACCTCAGGCGCTGCCTCCTCCCCGCCGGCACCGGGGAAGGCGCCGGCTGCTCCCCGCTCCATCGCGGCGCTGCGCCCCGCTCCCGGCTCCCCGCCTCGCTCCGGATCGCCGCGGCCCACCCCCCGCCCTCGCCGCCAAGAGCCAGCGCCGGCCGCGGAACGCCGCCTGCCGCCTGGGGCAGGGGCTGGGGGCGGCCCTGCCCGCCGCCGTGCCGGTGCGCCGGGAGGCCGCCCCCCCCTCGCCCGGGGCAGGCTGCCGCCTCCCTGCCGGGCTGGCAGCGCGGTGGGGGCAGCGCCGGCCCCAGCCCGCCCCGTGGGGCCGGCGGCCCCCTCGTCGGGGGCGAAGCGGCGAGGAAGTAACGGCGTTAATATCCTTATTAATATCTTTAACACCCCCCCCCCCCACCACCACCACCACCCCGGGGCAACGCGCACCCTGGCGTCCCGGGGCTGGTGGCTGCCGCCCGCAAGCGGCTGGCATGAGCTGCTCAAAAAAACGAGCCCGAGCCTTAATTTACCGCACTTTCGAAAAAGTGAAGACGCTGCGCCGGCGGGCGGGCTTGCCCCGGTCGCGCTGCTGGTCTCAGGTAAGTTTACCCGTTCACGCCGCCCGGTGCGGCAGAGAGCGCCTGGCTCCGGCAGGGGAGTGCTGTCAGAGAGCCCACGCTGCCTGTGCAAGGCTCCCCACGGCTGGCGAGTGTTTTTTTTTTTTTGCCCAGTTTCTGCCTAACTCCGGTGCAGCTGCTGCCCGACCGCGTCCCGGGAGCCCGACCGTGATGCGCCTTTGGAAGCAGCGCCCGACAGCCCCGGCCAGGCAGGGCTGGTGCCTCTGGGAGAGGGAGATTTTGCGCGGCCCCTGTCCCAAGCGCTAGCGGGGTCTGCGTGTCCCGGGGGCTGCCAGCACCCCTGGGTAGGCAAAGCGGGGGGCGACCTTCACGGGCGTTCAGGCACAGCCGTTTCCCCGCCCGATGTCCGCGATTTGCGCGCCAGGCACTGGGGAGAATGTAAAGCCTTCTGATGCCGCTGCGCGGCCAGGGTCCGCCCGCAGGAGCATCACCGCGGGATCCCGCTCCGCCGTGCCAACAGAAAACATCACACTCGCAACTTTTATGGCTTAAATAACGAGGACGTCTTGCTGGAATCCTCCCCCCCCCCCGGTACTACATCAAGTTGCAGCTTATTTGAGAGGATTGAAATATATTTCCTGAGGTGCTTCCTTTATCTCTTGCCAGTCTCTTGAAAATGTCTCTGTGGCTAGTATCTGGCTCCAGATTTTTGTCAGTTTTGACATCTTTCAATTTATTTACTGTGTATTCTGGCATTCATTCCAGTTTTTAAAAATAATTCCTTTCCCCCCCTTGGGGAAACTTCTGGCTAGTTCTGGCATCTGTCATGATTTTTGCCTCTTAAGACTGAAACAAAGATTATGTATGTACTAATTAGTGTCTTCTCAGTTAGTGAATCAGCTGCAAGAATATACCAGGTCAAACTTGATAAAAACTGCCAATCTTTGTGTCTGCAAGGACCCAACTCTGCATGTCTCAGAGAAAGCAGCATGTAGGTTTGTTGATACTATCTGTAGATATTAGGGAGGTTCTCTTTGTACATACATACATACGCATTTCATGCTTTTACTGATTATTGCTTACATTCACTACAAAATCTATCAAGTTTCAAGGGAACATTTCATTGCTCTTGAACTATTTGATTTTCAAGGTGACATTGAAGAAGTAATTGTCAATTTAAATATATTGCCTTCTAATTTCATTTCATATTCTGTTGTTGCATTATGAAAAGACAAATAAACAGGACCACCCATTCAACCTTGCTTATGTCGACTCCTTTTGGCACTGCTTCTGGCATGCTCTTCATGAATCAGTCCCCTCAGCTCTGCCACTGAAATCTGTGGAAGTGAGACAGGCAATGCAATATCTGACCTTGTTTTTACCGATACTAAAGAACTGTTTGAAACCACTTGCCTTTCTCATACAGCAAGATCTTTTCATTTTAATTTGTTTGCTGCTTGACAGCACATATAGCCTGGGACATATTTTCACTGGCATGACATTTTCGTGCGTTTACTTTTCTGTGCCTGTTTATCCAGTTAGCTTCACCTGTCTACAGCTTGCATTTTTGCAAAATGCTCTGTGTTAAAATACACCAAGGTATACCTTTATACTTTCTTTTTTTTTACCCTCTAATTCCTAACCAGTAATTTGACAAGACTGTAGGAATTAGGAGTCCAATTCTGTTCACAAACTCATGTGGTACTATTAACTTGAGAGGTTACCTTTTGTCTTACACTGGATCAAGCCCTGCTGTGAAGTGAATAGTGACTGTGATTGCACAGGTAGAATTCCACTTTTGAATATGTCCAAAGCATTAAACAATATTTTTCCCCTCAAGATTCCACTAAGTTGCAAATTCTTTACTAGATGCAACAATTCTGATAGTGAAGAGTGATAGTGAAGATCAGCAGCAGAATGCCATTTATGGGGTCCACGCCACTTACTCTCAAAGGTAATACAATTCCACTTTTTCGAACAGATGGAGAAAAGGTTGCACAGAGAAGTTAACTGGTTTGGACATGATCATATTTGTACCTTCTTGGCAGAACTGATGTTGAAAGCCGGGTCTCTGGCTCCAGCCTTCTTCACACATTGACATCGCTTTTGTGCTGCTTTGTGCTCATGTTCCTTGTGCGCCACCTCTTGTGTTCCGTTCCCCATCTCAGGCAGCACCCACAGCTGCAGCACTGAGGCTAAAGGCTCCTTTCCAATCCTTCTGAAGACCATGGCAGCAAAACTGGGCCACAAAAGGGAGCTCTGTTTCATGCCCATGCCTGTAGAAGAGTGGGATAGCTACCATTCCTTTTTACTCTTGTTCCTGGGCTTTCCTGGAAGAAATGCAATTGAGTTTGATTTACAATCAAGCCTTCCTACTGCAATTAAAAAGACATTTCTATGGTTTTCTGCGAGGAGCTCTCTTTACCCAGGAGCGTGGGTGCAGCCTCATCCGTCTTCTACCTTAAAAATTCCAGTTTCTAGTTGGACCTGGTCCTGCTTCAAATGAAATCACCACCTGAAGTCCCAGTTATGTCAAAGGGAGTACGATGAAATGCTTTGCAGGTGTGTTTACCCATTTCTTCCTGATCCGTCCCACTAGTGTTGCCATTGCTTCTGTCCCTCAGGTGGCAGTTACAATGTCAGCGACAGGGCAAACACAGAAGCCAGGGCGCACCTCAGTTTAACTTGTTCAATTAGTTTAAAACTTCTTAAATATGTTTAATTTTTTTTAAAGTGATAAAGTTAAAAGCACTTACACTTTATATGCTTGCAGTGCTCACTGAGAGCTGCTTTCATAAAGCAAAAAAAACCCAGCTGTAAGTGCAATACTTAAAGGTTTTTTACCTGAAAGCTGAGAAAAGCTGGACTGTTATCCCAGATCTGTGAAGAGGAAAAGGTTACCTTTTCCTCTAGACTCACAATAGGATGACTCTTTGCATTGCTTTTTCTTTGGATTATTTTATCATCTCAGTTGCTATTACTGCCTCTGCCAATATTACTGCCTATTACTGCCATGAATTTGGTTTAGGATTTGTATTATCTAATCCAGAAAGGATTTCACAGGTCAGTAAGATGTTTCAGCTGAGCGTCAAAAAGCACTCTTCAAACATACACAGCTTCTTGGGAGTCTTTTGGGATAAGTAGTGTTAGGGATCAGGGTTTATGTATATATTAGAACCTGTGTTTTACAGATGGAGAAACTGAGCCACCATGTTTAAATTATGTCACTGGTGACTGAAGAAACAGGACATGGCTGTAGGCAGTAAGAACCTGTACTAAAGCTGCAATTTTTTAGTTTTATGCTGGTGTCCCAGTCAGCCGAGTTGTTTTAGCTGCAAACTGGTGTAAAAAGTTGTCTCCATCTGTCTGGAAGGGACCAAGTGGTCAATAGGAAGCCTTTGCAGAGGATGTGCCTAGAAACAGCGTCATCAGGCAGAAGCTGAGGTTTATGTGTTATTCCCATGTAAAAAGAGGAATCACAAAAAGGGAGGGAAGGTGATGGTGACCATGATTTTTGGGCACCGGGGGTGTGTGTAGACAGTGGAGGTGGGTATAGAATCTCGCTCCTCAGAATCAGTGGCAGGGATAAAAGGAAGCCCCTGGAAGCCCAACTCCCAGTCCTTAGCTCTCATAGCAGACAGAAATCCCAGAGATGGGTAAGTGAATGTGTCTGTGAAGACTGTGTTGAAAACTATTATTGTAATATTTTTGATCGATTGTCACGAAGTATTGCTGAGTGTGCTTTTGAAGGGAGAGGGAGGCAGGTAACAAAATTTTGGTACCTGTCACAGAGATAATTATTTTTGTAGCTGTAGGGAGGGAAAAGGATGGGGGAAAAACAAGAAAGGGAAATGAAGCATCACTTGCTTCAGGTTAGAGTGATTTTTCAAACAGGAAAATAATTAAGCCAAACATCTATTTAAGTGACTGCAACCAATTCCATTCAGGGCACCTGATGCGAACAAAGTTCTCAGAGCTAAGAAATTATACTACAGATAGCAGTGCAGTGGGGAGGGATAATATAATTGTATTAGCAACAGCACTGGAGAAAATTCAGTAGTTTTCCCCTCAAGTTATTTGTCATGAAGTGGTCATGTGCATGTGCAAAATATTAATGATCTATGATAACAATGGCCGTGTGTATATACTACATAAATATAACATTTTATGTGTATTTATATTCTTTTCTATAAGAAGAAGGAGAGTTTAGAGTTTTCTGCAAACTATATATAGAAATTATATAACCTGCTGCAAGCAGGATGTACTTTTTATATTAAAGCCAATTTTTCAAATAATTTCAGGGAAAATTACCCAGGTTGGAAAATCACAAGAGTTAAATAAACAAAGGAAATTAAGAAAGTCACAGAAGACATCACTGAACTACTGCGGTGATGGCTTATAAACACTCCATATCCTTTTTGTGTGGAAATAATATTGCTGTGGGTTACAGCTCTGGTATTTCCTCTTTTATTAGACATCAGGTTATGTTACTGCAGCTTTGCTGAGAGTCACAGCAATGAATTCGGGTCTCTATTATCTCTTGCATCCAGTTGCAAGAGCACAGTAGTAACAAACAGCACACGAGTCATCTTCCAATTAAAGCTAGACTCAATTTTAAGGTAGTATATGCAAATTTACCCTGAAATGGAAACCTGATTAAGCTTGTTATGTACAAAGGTGTTTATTTTCTTCTCGTTGTGTTTATCTCCGGAGTCATGGGGGTGGTGGAGGGGGGAGTAACTCTGCCAAGCAGGAAACTGTTAGCTACTTGGCTCTTCGATGTGAAAATGAGACCCAGGTATACATATTAACAGCATTTATCAAAACAGGAACCTTATGAGAACAACATGTATAGTTAGATTTCAACTACTTTTTCCAGAGCAGATGCAAACTTAAACTGTAAACTGTCCCCATGTAGAGATCTGGCCAAGCTGCCAAACCCAGGTGGCTGGCAGTGTACCTCCTACCCAGGCAGTAATATTGTCCTGATTGTAGACCACACCACATGTTCAGAAATTGCTTTTCTACAAAGGGTTTCTATGAAAAAATCAACATATGTCCGCCTCCGTGTTTGTATAACAAGTCCCAGCAGCCATGCTCAGGCTGAAAAGATATTTTGCTAGTGTTGGGATTTGCCCACTCAAAATACCAAGGCAGAAAACATTCTGTAAATGGGAAGAAATATAGAGCACAAACTGCAAGCAATTTGGAAATTAGGTTTCATCTCTCAAACCAAACATAAGCACCCAAGGCTCCAAGATGCTTACTGAACAAAGACATGGTCAGGCAGCCAAACAAATGGAAAAAGAATCCAGCGGTGTTAAGCTTGATCCTGTCCTGCTTTGGGCAAAATTTCAACCTCAAGGGTTAATGCTTCTTAAATACAATTCATTGTGTACATTCAACATTGCACCTAAAAGTATTATATTTCTTGCATTACAGGCTTTGCGTTCTGAAGGGTTCTCCTAAGCCATTTGGTTGAAAATGAAGGCTAATGAGAGAAGAATAATATCAGGATGATCTCTGTGTAGATACACTGTGGTTCTCAGAAAAAAATTAATCCAAATTGACTAGTTTTATATTTTTAAAATGGATCATTAAACCAAGCTAAGCTCCTGTGTTGACTCTCTTATTCAGAACTAAGGTTTTCCCAGTAAATTGTAGTTCATTGGAAAAAAAAGAAAAGTACATCCCATTTAATTCTGAATGTCAATACACAGAAATTCAAAACAGTTTAACAAAACCACTCTGAAAGTTGATTCAGATTAATATTTAATCATCCAGCATTCCTGTCGTCTGGAGGCTTATGAGTATGGGAAACTTAATGTGCGGTAAAGTAACTTTTAAATTTTCATTGAAGGAGAATACGCCATTTTCAGGGAAGAGTAAACCACCACTAGGAGTGACCTACAGAAATAGTGTACGGTAAGTTTACAGTCCCACTCACTAACTTCACAGTAACTTCCTCTATGGACGTGCATCCAGATAGGTAGAATTTATGTATTATTCAACTTGCTTTGCACACATGGCAGCACTTTGGGTACAAAATGGATCAGAGTGTAAACAGTGAATGATGGCTATGTCTACATCAGGAGCAAAACGCTACTGAGGGCCCAACACCTGGGCTCTGTGTGTTTCAGGAGTTTTTCCTTCAGTGTAGCTGAAGCACATCTTTCAGTTTTGCTCCTGCAGAAGGACGCCGCGTTGGGCAGTGTGAACCCAAGCACAGTAAATGGGGAGAATCAAGAAACTATTTTCAAAAGCACGGTCCTAGCCTGAAGTACAGTGCCAGTGTCGGCACACCCAGCAGAGCACAGCTTCTGCAGAAGGGCGAGTCTGATGTCAGCCTGTGTGCACTGCCAGTCTGGAGTGACCAGCGTCCTGGAGACCTGCTAGAGGATGGCTGGGGGACTCCCTGAGTTAGCAGAGAGGTTGGTATTTTCCATTTTATGGAAAAAAGGATGCAGAAGAGCCCTCTTCGTCTTCATGCATATGGCATCATTTAGACTGTCACAGCACTTGATGCAGAACTAAGAGAAACTTTGTTCATAAGATGCACAGCACTCTGTTATGAAAACCACATTATAAAGATTGCATTGAAAACTGGCCCTGAAGCTTTTCTTCCCCCAGCCTGTTTGCCATGAGAAACAATAAATTAAATAGCATTGGAAATGCCGGACTCCTATACGTAATGAGCATGCAGCCCACAGAATTCACTAAGCAAGAGGTCAGTGGGCTTAATGAATATGACCATGTCTTTTTAAAGACTTTATATTGTTAATAAAATTTTCAGCTTCTTTGTGCGAGCTGAAATTACTGCAGAGCTTTTGAAACAAATTTCAGGGTTCAGGAAGGGATGTGCTATTGTTGATTTCAGGGTTGCATTTGTTAGCTATGTACATTGGTGTGAGTAGCATCTTCTGACCTTGAATCACTTACCACCAAACAGAAAAGAATTGGGTATATGATTTGCTCATGTTGTGATTAATGTCACGCTGCTGGTATGTGTGGCGCCTTTTTCATAAGAAAACAACAGACCTACTGTTCCAGCAGCTTGCAAGATAAATTAGAGAAAACTGTGAGGTTTGGCAAGTGTGTTTTTGCTCTTTACATAGCAATTAAGATGATTGAGAGGAAAACAGATGGCTACAGGTGGGTCCTAAGTAGCTGTACACAAACCTCTAACGCCCACCTAAGGCACAGTCACCTTTTGGGATTTGGGTGGCTTTTGAACAACCAGAAGGCTGTTGGCAAATTATTCGTGTGGATACTAGGCTATTCCTACACGTGACAGTGGCACGTGAGAGAGAGATGGGAATGACTGCCGGAAAGGGAAGGTTAGGGCAGCAAGATGCATGTTGTCACCTGTGAACCCTGTCAGTTATGGACTGCTAAAAAAAGGAGAGTTAGAATTTGCAGATGACGGCGCGGATGCCGACATCCAGAGGAGGGTGGTTTGGAGGAGAGGGGGGGAATGCAACTACCCCATTAATTCCGGCATGGCTCACATTAGCAGTGTGTCTTTAAAAAAAAATAGGATGCTGCTAAGAGTGGTAAAGGAAGGTCTGATGTATGCTACATCAGCTGTTAAGTTGAATGATGTTTAAATTATTTTTTTTTTTACAAATGCCAGTGGCTGAGCAATAGCACGAAGCAGAACAAAGCCACTGCCGTGAAGAACATGAGTAATTTCAGTGATGGTACCAACAGAATTATTTAAGCAGATTTGTGTGATAACTGAGGCTTTTCTCACAGTGTTTAGTCTTGATGAGAACAAGAGACTGATGTCTTATCTACACTGCTTATCACATTTACTGTTTAATAGCAATGGAGCTGCTGAAAACAAACAAACAAACAATGGCCAGAAAAGTAGAGTGATTACATTACCACGTAATGAATGTCCAGAGTCACCAGTGGTATTTTTTGCAAAAAAAAAAAAAGAAAAAAAAAAGGATTTTCAGAATCTGCAGGACTGAGGTGATCGCTCAGAAGCACCAGTGGGGGCTGCGTCAGCGGGTGGTGTCACAAAAGAGCCGTTTGCCTCCGGCTCCTTCTCCCTCCTGATGAAGGAACCTTCTCCACTTCCACAGTGCAGAAGGACAGACAAGCAAGGAGAGGGAGAGAGCGAGGCAGTTTGTCAAGGAGGAGCAGCCATCTTGGCTGCCCTTGGCTCGTTTGCTGAAGTGCAGCCAGTTTCAGAGGAAGGCGGCTCTGGAAAAAGTAGGTGCTAGGCTGTTTGGGAGCTGGCAGGCTGCCCCTCCTCGACTAGTAAGTAACCTGAGCTAGAAGATGAGGCTGCTTCTTTGTGAAATGCTTATTGTCCTATAATGGTCACGACAGAGATGAAACTGCTGGGGAGTGCAAAACTGACTCACTTATAGAAGTTATACCCTGACCGACAGCATTCACAGCAGCACGATCAACCCGGGCTTCATGCTGGGGCATTCTTGAGCTGAATCACTGCAGGAAAAAGATTTCATTCATTTTCCATTGCCCTCTCAGATACTTTGGAGATGCAATTTCATTAATTTAAACAGAACCCAACAATGCTTTTCATATTGTTTTTTGAGCCCTTTTATTTTTTTTTTATAAAGACGCCTCCCATAAACTTTTTTGTTTGATGGTGCACATTGAGAAGGCATTTTTGCTGAACTGTTCACAAAGATCCTGCCAGGTTATTTTTATTTTTAAATGAGGAAGTCGCAGCTCATTTATAGCCCAAGAGCATGACTGAAATGTTCAAATGAGTTCCAGCTGAAACAGCTTTGGGTACAGTGTGAAAACAGGGAGTTTGGTTGAAGAAGGTCATCCTACAGCAGGACACCTCTCCTTCTCCTAGCTGTCTTCAGTAAAACCAAGTTGACAGATGAAATGTCACCAACAACCTTTGCACTTTTCCTTTTAATTAATGGCTCTTCGAGTGAATCAGCAGACATGTAAGACTCATCTTTATTATGAGTAATTTGCTATTAGACCCTATTTCACTATTTTAGTTCAATGGTGCTATTGCTTCCTTACAGCACACATTACAAAGCACCCTTTCAAAGCCCAAACAGAAATTAAAATTGATTAAACACACAGTTACATTGCCAAAAGCTACCTGAATATTGAGCGTGAGTAGCTTCAAAAGCTAGAAACGTTATTCTAAAAAATTTTCTTCTAATGACAGGTTCTCTACCCCTAAGAGAGTCCAGAGAAGGATGTCCGTGTTTGTAAAGATGCTGATGAGGAAACACAGGCACGCTTCACTCCTACATTACACGTGAAACTGGATGGTTAGATTGCTCAAGTCAAAGCCCTAGGGGGAATCAGTGCCTTGCTGGGGGGCAGTTCTGTCCCTGGTGATTTTGAGAGAGTATTAGTCTTGTCCCAGTGCAGAATAGAAAGCCATCTAAAGTACTGAAAACTTTTTCTATGTTGCTACGGAAGTCAGTACAGTGGGCTGTACTGGACACAAGGACAGTGTTTTTTCTTTCTTCATTCATCCTCCAAATATTTGTAATTTCTGTGACCGCTCCCTGGGTGCATTCTTCATTAGTGTTTTTGCAAAAAAGAAGTATTAATCTAACATTTTCTGGATAACAGTAACATTTCAAAAGAACCTGAACAATAATTCTGTTATTTTCTCAGGGCAGTACTAGTCCCCCGCCCTGCCCAGTTAAATTACAGGTCATTCTGCCTGGGACGCTCTTGTGGGGGAAAACAAGACCTCCCACAGCTGGGGCTGAGGGTCCCAGTTGTCTGGCTGGGAATTTGTGCCACTGTCAGTCTGTCAGCTGTTAAACTGCTCCCTGACCTGAAGCTCTAGAGGTGAATTGAAGGAGGAGCCCCATCACTGGACAGGCTTAACTCTTGCACTACTACAGCATCAAGCAACTAGCTTGTTAGTGGGAAAAATAAACCATTCAGCTTGGATATCAACTAAAAAATTGCACCGTAATAAAGCTCAAGATTGTTATATGTTCTGCACATATAAGCAACATCTATCCAAATGCTTTTTTCATCCTACTACTTAATTCAATTTATAATAGTATAGCAACTGCCCAGGAGCATGAACATGTTCATATGCAGGAAGTAAATTAACTCAGTAAATTACTGACAAAAAGAAACAAACCAAATGTTTTTTCCCTAGAATAGCATCCTCTCAACCGTTATCAAACAAATAACCTGTGTGAAAAGCTTATACTTAAGGTGCCCTCCCTGGCTCTGCACTATTCATGATGCAAACCCAAGCAGTTTATTACAGCATACAAAGAAAACTATTTTTATCTGCAAATACTTTGTAGTAGCTCTTTCTTGCAAATGAATTATGGGTCATTACCTACCAAATAAGAAATATCTGCTCGCATACGTGGCATGTAGCCACCTTAAAAGGGACAGTGGAAGTGCGTGCCTAATGAGGTCACCCTGGGAAATTCAGATAGAGTCAGGCGAGTCTGATTAACAAGTTTACAGAAACAGGGACTGCAAGAAGATACTTCTTCACTTCTCAGGCTAGGCTGTACAGATGGCACTTATTCCAAACTGTTCCACTTCACGTTAGAAAGTGTTTAATATGCAAGTTCAACCTATTCTATTCCAGGCTGAACATATTCAAGAACCTGGATCAAACTGGTCTCAAGGAAAGTGTTAGAACAACATTTGCAGCTTAACTTTTCACCACAGACCCTGGAAGTTATCTTCAGACCTGCTTCTTGCAGGAAGAGTTTCAGTGAGGGTTGAGTTAAGGATTAAACCTGATGGGATTCGTGTCGGGATTTAGACACCTAAACATATAGGTGTCTTATTTTCTTCATCATAAGTGATTTTCTTGTGGTGACACAAGATGCTTGTGCTCTAATAGGCACTGAGTCAAGCTCCAACATAACCTAAGCCATAAGCAATCCATTGGATTAGCCATAATAAGACAGTAGCGAATCACCAACACAGTGACTCAAATGGCTGGATATGAAAGGAACCAGTCGTCTGTGTCCACAGGCTAAAGGCAGGTACGAAAATAATAAAAATCACCAAAATAAATGCCATTAAGTGTCCATTTGGCTTGACCACTCAGCACAGTGTATCGGGAAGCTGGAAAGAGGTAGGGGCAGCAGTTGCTGGGAGAGTGCAAGAGAAGAAGAGCTTCGTTCTGAGGAAAAATACTGTTGGCACCATTCAAAGATGCAGAATGAAAGAAAGACGTTAAGTAAGTGCCAAGCTTGCAGTGGAGTAAGAGGGAATGGGTTATTTCATCTCTGAAAATTGTAAACTTGACCATAAAATAGCACTCTTGTGCAGCAGATTGGATACCAAGATATTAGTTAAACAGGAAACTGTAGTTACAGACACAAAAGTGTATGGTCTGAAAGAGTTACTCAAAAGAAAGATCAAAATGTACGAAGAGCTGGATATTACAGGAAATCTTTGACTGCCAGTGAAGAACCAGGAAAATATTTCTAAAATGGAAGGCACCATCTTTCAAATGGAACCTAAACCACTTGCGATTTCATTATGCATTGCACATTACCTACATTACTGATCCATGGTGGAGGGGACATTAGGTGACCCAGGTAAAGTCAAGAGGAGCCATCACAGACCTTTAAACAGTGTTGAACTGAAAAAAAGGGAAAAAAAAAAGATAAAACACATCTGCAATTAAATTGTAACTCAGCTATAACTAAGTATGCCCAAAGTTCAATGAATTCTGGTGCAGTTTCTCAGAGAAAATTAGATAGTTCTGCTTAAAAAAAAAAAAAAAAAAAAGTGGGAGAAAAAAGCATCCTTTTGCAAATGCATTTTTCTATATTATGCTTTTAACTACCAGCTTTTAAATTGTGTCTGAAGGGGCCAGGGGAAACACATTAGGACTTCCCCACAAGCACTGTGTTTGAACATCGTTGTCTTGGGGAGAGGGGAAAGAAAGATTTCCAGACTCAGTATAGACAGGGCCCGAGGGCTGTTGGCATAAGGACAAAGCCACAGTAGTGATTAAAGAAAAATGAAAAGAAAATGTCTTTAAAGCAGAATTCACCAAAGAGACATTAAACAGCAAACAGCCGACAGGGCCTTCGAGAGCAGCGCTTAATAATTAGGTCACTGCTCAGTTTGCAGAGCTCTTTTGTGGACGATGAAGGTGTTCTACAATAGGAGTCAGAAACCTGGCGAAAGACAATTTCCTTGCCTGTTTTAGAAACCGTCCTGGATTCCCTGGTTCAGTTTTCACCACTGTAATTATCAAACTGCCAGGGCAACTGATATAGCAAATTGACTGTTAACTTCCGAAGCTGCTCACGACTGGGCTTCAAGGGTTAACAGAGGAGCTCTGGGAGGCAGCAGCTGCCAGCAGAATGCCTCCGAGCTCATCGTTCCGGGGAATGATGGACCTACCAGCAATTTCTGTGTGCAGAGGGATACAGTGCAATGCAAAGTTACTGGCCGCATTTAAAAAGTCTCGCTTTCTGTGATCATTACTCTCCTTTCCCTGCGTCCAGGTCAGCAGAGCACTCACACACGCACTGTATTTTAAAGCACATGGCGAGGTCCTGTGTGTGTTTCTGACTTGGTGTTTGCAGACCCTGGCAGCTCTGTCAGAAAATGCCATCCAAGTGAATATTAGCCAGTAGTTGCACCCTGCATCCTGAAGAGGATTTCACATTTGAGAGAGAAAAGATGAGGCTGCTGCATGCTACCAGGGAGCTACCGCAGTAGAGATAAGCAGAGAAATGTCATCCGCCGACGTACAGGATGAAGCATGCCAGCCCCGAGTTTCAGTGAATGTGTTTCCATTTCTTTTCTTTCTTCTAGCTTTAATTCTTTATTATTTTCAAAAAAGAGAGCATGTGAGCAATAAAAAAATTGTGTGTGAAGGAGAGGACTTGCATTCGCAAGGCAGCCTCTAGATGGGTGAGATGGCACCTCAGAGGCAGATGGATACAGATTTCCAATCAAATCAGTCATTAAGCTGTGTGGAGCTGGGAGCAAATCTCAGCACAGGCTTAGGCAGGTTTGTGTGCAGCCAGCCTGGTTTTCCAGCTAGTGCTTCAATTTACAGTGTCATTTTGTTTCCCAAGAAATGTTCTAGCAACCTAGGGGTATGGTGTGCTGGGGTGAGCAGGCTTGGGCTGTTCACTGACCCACAGGCAGAACCCAGCCCAGGCAGAGACCTTGGCTTGCAGGACTGCCCTGTCCCTGCTGCTCTCAGGCTTTGAAGAGGCTCCTGCCACCAGCCCAGGGAGTGGAAGCAGGACTGGGGTGAGGATTTGGGGAGCCGCGGTGGCTTGCAGGAAGGCAAGCGGGAGCTGGGAGCTGAGGGCAAGGCTCATCTGTCAGCCAGAGCAGGAGAGGGCTCGGCCAGGAGTCAGGGCAGCACTAGCACTGGAGTAGAAACACATCGAGCAAAGCATTGACACATCAGGACAAGACTAGATTTGCAGCCAGAAGCTCAGGCAGCCCTTAAACAAGAGCTGGTCCGGCCAGAGCAGAGGCATGGCAAGGTTGCCGGTCAGCTTTGGGTATCCCAAAGGGTGTGTCAGCCTCCTCAGGGACATCCCCATAGCCCTCGGGATGGACTCAAACCTCCAAGGCTGCGAAGCAGCAGAGCACAGACCAAACTATTTGCAGTCCCATCTGTACTGCATGCTGATGTGCCTTGGTCAAAGTGACATACAGGGAGTTGTTTTTCCAGTCTAGTGGGAACAACACTCTTCTCTGATGTTCCTTCTTTACAGCAATTGATTTTATTTTTTTTTCAGTTTTATGGTAAGGGAAATAGAAGAAAGTGTCAATAAAGCTCAGAAACTCTTCTTCGGAAAATGTGTTATAGGTAAAGGTGCTTGTGATTTTATAACACGTATTTTTTTCCAGTTACAATGTGGAAATAATTTTAAGGGTTCTGTGTTATAAAATATAGCTTACATAATTTAAAACCAATTTTCAAGGCTGAGATGAAGCTTTCTTTTACATATTTGCACAGGTGCTGTATAATCATTATATTTAATTCTAGATTTAATTGATGAGATAGATAGTCTTCATTTTTTGTTGTTTAATCTTACCTTCATGTATAAGGTTGGCTTTAAACCATCTGAAATTCATGTATGTGGAGCTTATTGGAGAACAAAATTCAGTAAACTGTCATTGATCTCTGTACGATTAATAAAGACTAAGAAAGTGCTAGCATATATACTGGCATATGACATCATTGTTCCTAAAAGGAACCATTACACATTGACTCCACATTTGGGATTAATTGGTTTTGCTTATTACCAGGGGGAAACGAGCAAAAAGTTCAAGTTTCACTAGTAAAATTATGCACTATCACTGAGTAATCTCTCTTAAGCAGGAAATATTCACTGAATTGAGTGAGAACAGATTATTTTTATTTTTTTCAGACCAATCCATTTAAGTCCATGTAATCACAGGCTAAACTGAATGTTTGTACAGCCACTGACTGCCTGTGCACCACTTTAGCTGTATACTGCCAGTCCTGTGCCGCTATGAAGCTACTGTCAGTGTAACTATCTGTACAGGCAGGGATTACTCAGTCCAGACCTTTATGTACTTTAAACCATCTCTTTTACAGCATTTGTGTGAGCAATTCTGCGATGTCATTTACAAATTATGAAGGATCTGAAATTAATGGTGAAGGGACAATAACTGAGATGCTGAATAGCTGTGTAGAAAAATCTTCCATCACAAAGAAAAGCAGACGAAGGAAAGGTGTGGTATATGTACAGTGCTTACACAAAATGCAGGTGTGTTTAAATAAGCAAACTATGGTAATGTGAGATGTGTGGGCTGTTTTAGGCTGTTTCTAAGTGAGCAGGGTGGAAAACATTATTAAAAGAAATACTGATAAGGAACTGATTTGCAAAGACCTAGTGATTTTGTAGAAGTCCTTCAGTATTGGGGCGGGGAGTCTCTTAGGGATCTGACAGTGTCCTTCTTCTCTCACTAGTCAGTGAAACCCAACTGGGCTCTGGTAGTATCGGCCAATAAACTCTCTATATCACTGATGTAAACATTACAAATTTGGCATAGCCCAAAGCTTTCTAGACAGTTAAAGTTTAGTAAAAGCTGTACGGGATTGTCAGAAGAGGTCTGATTTCCTGCCCTGTCCAGGTTATGGTATGAACACCAAGAGAGGAACAGCCACTCTCTGTGCAAGCATGCAGGTCTTGAAAGCCTTGGAGAGCATTTGTGATAGCGTGAAGGCTGGGATGTCATAAGTAGGGAGTACCATAAAAAACACAAGGAGAGAAATCAGAGCAATATCAGAGTAGCTGCTTATTAGTTAGGAAAATACGAAGGTAAACGGGAAAACAGTGATTTGTTCCTCTTGAAGCACTTGGATTTAATGACTCTTTTTTGCAGTTCTGGGACAGTACGCTCACAGTGCATTGCAAAATTTTTTTATTCTTGTACATAAGATTTGAAACAGGGAAAAATATGGAGGGAACTAATAATTTTCCAAGAAGTTATTGGAAGAACTGAGTTATGCTTCAGAAAAGAGGACCCTGGTTTATGCTGTAAAAAACAGGATTTTACCTTTCATGAGCGTCATTTCCATAGGCAGTCAGCATTGGGCCAGATTTTTGGCTAATTTCACTGGAAACACAAATAATCATGAAAAGGCTTTGCTGAGCTTCTGAAGCCAGAAAAAGTAATTTATAGTTTCCAGTAGTCTGGTGTAATTTTATCACAGAAGGTAGACAATCTATTTTTTCCTTTGAAAGATAATGTCCTTTCAGAGCCACAGAAAATTTTTTTTAAAGGAGTCAACAATGCAAAGCACAGAAATGTCTTTCTGAGCACCCTTTTTTGTCAAGGTTAATAGATAACAGCAAAATTACAAAACAAACCACTCTGGGAAAACAAAATATGTAATACAGAATCTGCAGACAAAAGAGACTGCAACGGTCATCTCATATGACCTCCTCCTACTGTTATATTTGGAGTTATTTTATGAGAGTCCATTGCATCTTCATCTCAGCATCATTTACTAGGGTTAAGAGATGGTCACATGTTTTTTAAAAAGAAAATTAAACATTATAAACAAATGGTTGAAGTAACGACTTATAGGTCAGCAGGGACACTAGCAGAGACATTTTTTAAATAATGTGCATCTGTTCTTTTATGCTTTTACTAATTATCTAAAGTAGAGGATAAAGAACGTAATAATGTAAGTCCCAGATACATTAAGTTGAGGAAAATTACTAATACAAAAAAGACATGAAAAAAATAGGAAAGAACTCACCCAGAGAAAAAATACGGGGAGAAAGTGAGAAAATGAGATACCATTTATGGAATAAAACCCAATCAAATGAGAAGCTATTCTAATTCACAAGGGGAAAGAACAATCTAAGACATGCACAATCAGATAAACCTGCAACGAAATGACATGGGAAGAATCTTAGGGGACTGTAATTGCAATGCAGGATAGCAAGGTAAAATAGCCAGAGTAACATATAATGAGGCTAGAATATACAGATACAATCTTTTCACAGTCACACCTGGAGTACCCTGTTCATTTCTTTATCAGATGAAGAAAATCTGATAAATGGGAGAGAATTCAGATCAGCCCAGTGAACGGATTCTTCAAGGTCCAAAGTCTGATTTATGAGGTAGAATGAAAAGACTTCAAAACCTATTAGAATAGTTAGATTAAGAGACAAATGCAGCCTGGGAACAAAGGAACAGTCTTGAAATACATAAAGCCTAGAAATAATGTAGGTAAAAGGACTTAACTAGCAAATTCAAAGCAAACGTAAATAAATAGGTGAAACTAAGGAAGGAGGAGTTCAGACTGGATGTCAACAGTCCCTTTCCTCATAGCACATCCCGTTATTTTCCACAATGATCCTGCAGGAGTCATAATGAAGGAAACTTCACTTGGTCCATTCAAAACCTGAGAAAAAATGTGCAAGAGCAGTGACCCAGGAGTGGGCAGATTCGGCTGCCCAGCTAGAAGTGACTGATCCCCTGCTCTCCCTCAGCCCCTCAGTTCTTGCCAAAGGGATGTCACAAGACAGTACCACGCCAGTTTGATGTGGAGACCCTGGTCAGTGCTACCCCTATGCCCCTGCCCTGCCCATGGCTGGTTAACTGCTTCTCACTCTCTGCAAGACTCTTTCGGGCATGAATTAACCTCCATCCCACCAGAAGTCAGTCTTCATCTTCCTTGGTTCAAGCATTTCTTGGTCACACAATGAGTCTGTGCTGTAGGAACGGCACTGTTTGTTTTGCAAATCCAGCCGTGCCACAGCCAGACTTTCCAGCAGATGCTAATGGGATTTCTCAGCCTGCCAAGGCCAGGCTGGATGGGGCTTTGAGCAGCCTGGTCTAGTGGGAGGTGTCACTGCCCAGGGCAGGGGAGTTGGAACTAGATGATCTTTAAGGTCCCTTCCAACTCGAACCATTCTGTGATTCTAAGTACAAGAGCATCAGTGGGAAAGGGTGTCAGCTGGGAATCAGAAGCCCCAGCTGGGCAGCTGCAAGGCTGACCCTGTCCTTGGGAAGAAGTGCAGCTTTGCGTCCTGTTTCACAAAGCAGAGGGGAGCAGCAGGTAGGATTTGAATGGTGAATTTAGAGAGCAAAGGACGACTCAACTATGGCTCAGCAACCTGGCAGTGCTGAAACTGGAAAAATGGGTAAGGGTGTCATGTTATTCATTAAACCTTTTATTAGCATGCTGCTGGCTTTCATTGTCTAACAGCACCCACTGTGTTAATGATCATAGAGTGTAACACTGAATATGTACAATGGGAAATAATGCACATAAGACAGGTAGGGGGGCAATTGATTGGGCAGTTTAATCTACTGGTTTATTCCCCCACTGCCATTAGGAAGTCAATATCACTGAGTGAAAACGCCGAGACATCATCTTGTGAGAAAGCTTGCCTTCAGTGGGATTTAAAGCAATGAAAAGTAAAGAGAACATTAAAAGTAAAACAATACTTACACAAAACTCTTTCAGACCCAAATTAATCATGCTGTGTTTGCAGGTAGATACTGGTTTTAGGCAGTACATCCATACAGTAGCGCTGAACAGCTTTCAGCTTCACTTGCTGGATGAAGTAAAACGCAGTGACGTTTCACTGTTTCCTGTAGATAAGCCTGAATCAGAATCCCAAACCCAAACACCCCCAAACGCTGGGGACATTTGGATCTGATAGACAGATTAGCTAGGTAGCTGGGGATAAGTTTAGATATTTGTGGAGGAGGGAAAAGAAATCTTCCAATGCGTTACAGCCTGCGTAATCATAATATCTGCATGGAAAGAGGGTGCATGTGAAAAGGGGAGCATGACTAACTGAGACAGAGGAGAATGAAGAAGAATACTTGGGAGAGGGAAAAAGTTTTCCAGGTGCTGGGAAAGGCACTGTGATGGGCATAAGACACCTGACCTACTGTTAGGTGCGTGTGCCCAGCTGAGGTGATGCCGCAGGAAGAAACCACCAGGAGGTACGTGGCCGGACCAAATGCAGGACCTGGGTGTCAGCAGGGCTGCCGGGGGGGCAGCTGCTGGAGCAGCTCTGCTGCGTAGTAAAAAGCAACAGCCAAGGCTGGGCTGGATGCTTGAAACATCAACTTACCCAGAAAGGGTAAAAGAAGCATGGTCTCACTTCGTGATTTGCATCAACTCCTTTCCAGTTCTGCCTTGGCAAATGGGTGGTATGAGTGTGGCTGAGCCACATGAACTGCTTGGAAGCGGAGTTCTGGTAGGGATCCTGTGTGAGCCCAGCAGTATCACTTCTGGTGTCCCTCTTTCTCTTCTTGTCTTGGCAGTAGTTTTAAACTAGAGCAGGGTAGGTTTAGATTAGACATTAGGAAGAAGTTCTTTACAATGAGGGTGGTGAGACACTGGCACAGGCTGCCCAGAGAGGTGGCAGAGGCCCCATCCCTGGAGACGTTCAAGGCCAGGCTTTATGAGGCTCTGAGGAATCTGATCTAGTTGAAGAAGGGGTTGGACCAGATGATCTTTAACGGTCCCTTCCAACCCAACACATTCTATGATCCTGTGATTCTATGCTACCAGGGAGAAGTGGGAAATCTGGGAGCAAAACCCAAAAGGCAAGCGGTTAAAGGTGATCACAGGAGCATATCTCCTACCAAAGCCTGAGAGCTGAAGAGCCACAAAAGATTGAAATGTTCGTGGCTGTGACATTCATGGCATTTGAGGAGTGCAAGCAGCAAGGTAGACAAAAGCTGGCAAAGCTGACCCCTAAAAACTATTATTCAGATATTAGGAGGAAAAGTTTCCTGGATATCAGTTTGCTGGAGGCCACTCCAGCAAAACTTTACTCCAAGGAAATGGCTAATGTCCTTATTTTGGATTCTTTCCACTAACTCAATAAACCATTAAGAAATGTCTTACAAAAGAATACTGAGCAGGAGAAGAATTAGGTAAAAACCATTATGTGCCTTGTAGCAACTGTTTTTATGAGCATTTCTACAATGGTCCTGGCCTTTATGTGCTAAAGGACACTGGGCTTTCACAGCACGAGCAATGCCCAGAGCTGTGGCTTGGATGCCACTGGGGCCGGAGCTGGGGCTGAGGGAGAAACTCGTGTGGGCTGCCAGGGAGGGTGGAAGCGGTGGCTGGGAAGGAGGGGGTACGGCACCCAGGGGTCTGCACTGAGAGCAGTACACACGGGGGGTTTTCTGCAACGGGTGCAAAGCTTGTCAGACTGTGAATGCTGGCATTTAATTCTCCAAAGTCATGGCGGGGACTTCCCAGCTTTGCTGAAATTAGTGGGATGGCAGCCTTGGGCTCGGTGAGAATTGAAACGTCCCATCCACTGTGTATAAGTCGTGACAGGTGATACTTACAAGCCTGAGTGACTCATGCTAGGGTTCTACCTAGTTATGGGCAGGTCTGTCCTTGAGGTAACCACCAAGCAAGTGTCCCGGACAAGCCCCTTCTCATAGCAGGAAGGGCACATGCTGAGCATCTCTGCAAACCTCTCAGTCAACCAAGAGGAGCTGAAAGGGCACTGGGAGCTCAGAGCTATCCGTGAGGACAGGCTGCAGCCATGCTGCTCAGCTGGTATTTCTAAAATTACTCTGTTTTATAATTAAAACCCCAAAGCTTTCTGTTCTCTAACAATTGGCGAAGATACATGACAAAAATCAAGAGCAGCTGCTGTACATGGAAAAGGAAAGCCTTGGGAGTAAACCAGGAAGCTTGTTTTGGGGATATCTGGTGAGTACGTGCCACTTCAGGGACCTGACAAGGCAGCTGTGGGCCCTGCAGCAGTGTCTGCAGGGCATCTGCAGGGTGCTCCCTGCCCCACACCTCTGTCTAGGAGACAGAGTGGATCAAAACCTGGTAAGAGATCATGGCAAAATGCAATGTTTCCTGCACTGGGTACTGCAGCAATGCAGCTAAATGCCTGGAAACACTGCCGTGATGTTAGAGCCAAGCCTGCCACAGGGCGTCCCCGAAGCAGGTGCCAGGCAGGGACAGCCTGGCGTAGCAGCACCCCGCGCCCCATGTCACAGCAATGAACCTGCTGTGGTGCAGAACAGAACCCTTCATGCATCGTGAGGCACCTCCGAGCCCCACAGGCTGCTGCCTTGGGTCAGTTGTCACCTCAGTCCCACCAGCTTCTAAGACACGTGCGCACATGGAGGTATTTATCAGCAGATGAAAAAATGATGTGTTTCTTTTCAGCTCTCTGGCTTTCCTCCCATCGTGAACTCTATTGTTTGCGTTACTGGTGCCACGCACCTTTGTAGACCCGCTGAGCCTGACGCAGAAGCAGGCAGCAAAGCCAGTGAAGGGCAGTGCTCGGATGGGCATGGTGAAGGTGGTGCTGGAACAGGACCCTTTGAAACATTCATGCTAACAGAGCTGCTCCTCCTTGTGCCAGAGAGGTCCCTGACTAATGCTCTGAGAGCTGGGGGCTTGCATTCCTCACCATAAAAAGGCAATTGGAGTCACAGCATGGCCACCCTGGCCCTGGCTCTCGCTTCCTCTGCAGTTCATTTTCTCCTCTATGAGCAACAATAAACCCAACCCCTGCAGTGATGTTTGAGAAGTGAGTCGGTTTGTGATTTCTCTGGCACCCAAAGCCCTACAAGGGGTGGCAGAAGGAAGGGGCATGAAGCCCAGCGGGGACCCCTCCCCAGAGCTGGGGTGCATGGAGCATGGATGAAGTTACTCACTTAGCAAGGGGGGGCTCCCACTCATGATGAGGGCTTTACTTGCAGAAGACTTGAGCCCATGCTTGGGCTCACAGGCCTTGCCACATTGTGATTTTTAGGGAAACAAGTGGCTAGAGAAAACAGAATAAAACTCAAATCAATTATGCTGTTCAAAGTCAGTCTCTAAATTAATCCAATTATGCTGCAGCAATCTTTGCTTAATGCCTAGAAGCTAGGAAATGATTGTTAAAGCAGTGGTTGGGGAAATTAGTTGATAATGACAATAACCAACAACGGAAGATGCTATTCTGAAAGCGAAGTCAGGGGGAGGGGCGCGGGGAGAGAAAACGCTCTATTATTCATCCTTCAAGTGAAGTATATTGCTTAGCTATTGAAGGATAATGCACCGGAGCTAACCAAACACAGTGCTGCCTCCAGGTCTCAGTGAGGAAGAAGTCAAAACTTGCTTATCATTCTTTACTAAGGAAACCTCCCAGCACTGTTATTATGGAAGTGCAGCTCTTAATAACCATTGCACAGCTGTCTTCTGGAACAGCTTGCCCACACAATCTCTCTGTCTCTGTCAGGAAGGCAGCTAAAAGCCTATTTTTATATTTGCAAAATTTAGGCTTCAAATCAACTTGATACAGCAGCTCAGCTTCAGGGCCTTGATGTTTTTAACACAATTGGCCACACTGGACTTCCAGTTTGGGGCCTGAAAAGACGGAGGAGCAGCAGGTGCAAACAACAATATACCATTGCTTTAATTGGTTGGTGTGTGTGCACAACAGCGAGCCAGCTGAACCTCTTGAAAGCACTGATGAAGAGTCGCATATTGACAATTTCAAGGCAGGATGTCAAAAATATTTAAAAACCTTTGGCCCCAAATGCCTGATAGCAAATAGCAAGTAGAAATTTGGCTAGTTGCCCTAGATGGATTTCACTCAGATCCTGCATCTCAGGTAGTCTTTACAGGGGCAAAAACTGTCTGAAACATGGGGGATGCTCATGAATTTTGTGAGGGACCCATATTCGTGCCATTACATTGAAGTCATCAGTATCTGGGGTGGTTTGCATGCCTCTCACCCCAAATATCTTTGGATCTTGGTCTAGCTTGTTTTGTAGGATACTTCATACTGAGACTTTATTTTTGAGCTCTAACTCTTCGAACTACATCGTTCAGTTCCTCTCTGCTGGAAAACAGATGCATCCTCCAGTGCCCGATCTCAAATATCAGAACATAAAGAATATATTTATAAGATCTTCTGCTCTGAAAATGCTTGGATGTAATTTCTGAGGCAGGATGCTTGCTCGTTAACACTGGAAGAACCTGTTCCCAATATTGCAGCCCACATGCTGCTCAAAAATCGTTTCTTTGAGCTGTATCAAAATTTCACAAAAGACTTGAAGGAATCTCGTTTCAGCCCAGTGGGGAAATCTCACATTGTTTACACCTTTACACCTCATTGCCTCAAGACCACAATTATTATTCATAGCCCCTCACATTCAAAACTGCGTATAAACCCTCAAAAAGCCATGAGCTTAGCTTAAATTCACCAGGTATACCTGTTGGTACTGTACTTCACAGTGCAGCCAAGACATACTTTCAAAGTTTCCTTCACAACCTGAAGGAGTACAGAAAAAATTTACATTTTCTTAAAGTGCAAATTGAAATTCTTGTAGTTAGCAGACTCCAGAAACCATAGAGAGAGGGCTGATAACAGCAGGCTTTGTAGCAAAAGTGCCTCGCCAAGAGTTGTGCAGCTATATTTACAGATACAAATGTATTGAATTATACTGATTAGCTAAATATCTTCCAAGAAAGCCAAGTGAACATCATAACACGAGAGCTGCAAGCACCGAGCCTTCAATGTCATGTGAGGAAACTCTGAGCCATGACGGTATTTTCTCTTTCGTGCTCTCCAGGTTTCCAAATATCGCACGCTTCCACAACAACCCAGAAGAAGATCCAGAATTAGTTCCAAATTCTTACTTCTCATCCAGAGTGTGGTCCATAAGAGCTTCCAGAGATGCCAGAGAGCACCTCCTCAGCTGGCATGAACCCCTTAGAGGGCTTCAGGGTTCACGTCAAAGGAGCCATGGCAGCTTCCACTGGGCAGGAGCTGCCCCTTTGGGAGCCCTGAGGTGTCTTGCAGCCCTTTGCAGCACTAGGGGTGTGCAGAAAGACAACAAGCAATGGAGGGGAACCTAAAAAACTAATACATTTTGTGTCCCTACCCCCAAGACCTGGATTCCAGGTGAGGGTGCAGGGTGAAGAACACAGCTTGTGCTGGCAGCGAGGGGCTGCATCACCCCAACCCCAACCGAGACCAGGGTGCTGGGGCTGTTTGCACGTCCCTGCTCTGGGGTTGCTCCAGGTTAGGTTCAGACCGGGGTAGCTGAGTGGCAGCTCCATTGCAATCTCGTCCTCTCCTGCATGGGCAGCATTTTCAGTGTTTGCTCTCTGAAAGCAGCAGTTTCCGCCTTGCCGCCCATATCATGGCGCGTGCTGCATCACAGCAAAGCGCGGTGGCCAGGGGTTGCTCTTTGAACATCTTACATTTCCAGCCCACGGCTGCTGCATCCCAGTTACAGAGCCCTTGGGCTCCTCTTCACGTGAGCCCACCAGCAGTGGACACGAGGGAAGTTATTCGGTGTGCCTACGTGGAGAGTCAGTTTGGCTAAGAGAGGGACGCGGCACAGCGGCCCATGAAATCTATTAACTCTGAGTAAGCAAAGAGCAGCTGAAGGCTGCAGGCAGTGCCCTAATGAGGTAAATTATATAAGCTGGGGAGAAAACAGGAATTACTCACGGACTTATTCCTCAGCACTTCTACAGCAGCTGTTAGTGCCTTAGCCTCACAGATGTCAAATGCAGGCAATTAAAGTAAAAGTTAGGTAAGGTCACAGCTGAAATTAACCCCTGCCACGCAGCAGTTTACACCCGTTGGCAGGCAGAGGGCACACGGACGAGCAGAGCCACCCTCCTCTGATGAAGCAAATGAGGGGGTCTCTGCTCAGTGGCCTGTGCATGGGCTTGGGTTCAAGTTACAGAGACAGAAATAGGTGCTGGGTTGATACAGTCTCACTGGGCTCCAAACAGCCCCGGGCACATTCTGTAGAGGACAATTTCTAGTCTGATGAAGTGCAGTTTTGCCATCCTCCTTCCCCTTGTAGACCAATGACGCTCTCACGTAAGGGAACAGTGCCCAGCCTTTGCTCACAGCGCCAGATTTCCCCTCTTCCTCTTGTCCTTAGATGTATCATCCCAGGTCTGTAACACACAGACATACGTGTTGTGGTTCCTTATCAGTGTGGGTGGACATGGCATGGAGGAGTGGGGCATGTGTTCTGTATTTCCCCAGAAAACGCGTTTTTTTGTGGACAGGCTATTTTAGATTGCAACCGTACAACCTTAGAGAATAATACCAGCATCACAAAACTGCAGTGCTAAATACAATGCACATCTCAAGGCCATCAGGAATAGTTGTAGATTGCACCCTGAGCTGGAAAAATGACTGACTGATACCTTTCCTTGCCTGATGGGTACGTTCAGATTAAATGTACGCCAAGCATAGTCTCTGTTGCAACTAATGGGTTCTTCTGGCAATGCACAAATTTTAGACTGTTGGGGCCTGCTTTCGCCTCCTTAGCTGCCTTCTGAATTTAAAAAAGGAACAGAGATTTTTAAGCGCAACGCAAAACCAAAGTGCTGGAAAGTGGCTTGAATTACTGATGGCAGGAGCCAGCTGCAGGGGAAGCTGTGAGTGTTTCACATGAGAAAGCTGAGAGGCGCATTTCCACCACTGAGGGGAAGGTGATGGTCGGTGAAGCAGATGGATGCTGGAAGACACACAGCTGTCGCTCAGAGGTGGCACTGCTTCCTCAGGCAGCGGCCGGAGGGAGAGCTGAGGAGGATGCCAGCTGATGCCCACATCCTGTGGAGTCAGCACAGGGCCGCTGCGCTTGTGGGTCCCGTGGTGGGGCTCCCCTGTGGTCTCAGAGGGTGGCTGAGAACTTGGATGCAAGGATAGAAAGGAAAAAAACAGAGAAATAAAATGGTGCATTCTTCATTTGATATTCAGTGTCAAGGAAAAGAAAGCTTTCCTGTGGGTTGCAGATATAAGATTAGGAGAGACAAAGTTGAATTATTAAAACATTTATTCACCCAAGTACATGTTGAGCTCTCCGAGGACCAAATGCATCCACTTAATTAAAACAGAGAACTTCCCAAGGACCATTTATATTGGCACTAAGTGACACACTTAATACTTGTGTCCTGAAAGGGTCATACATATCCATATCCATAGATCTGAAAAGATAAAAAGCTTTTCTGGCTTCTTGCTGTACTCCCTGCCAAAAAGCACCGGTACTTGGTCTGAAGGCAGCATGAGGAGGAGGAAGCTGCTGCCTACGGGCTTTGCCGCTGACAGTTGATCAATAGCAATGGTAGGTTGTGCTTTAGCAAGAACAGCTTGCCTGTTGTGAAATTGCGACAACATCCAAAATCTGACAGACCAGGCAGGCAAACATTCTTGGGGACTTAGAGATGTTGGTCTCCTACAGAGAAGGGAAAGGGAGGAGGACGCAGCCCTTCTGAGGGCCTTGGCCAGGCTGCCTCCCTTACGGTTTCTGTGAGCACAGACCTGTCACTGCAATTTGCTTTTTCAAGACTTTTGTGGCAGATGCGGAAGAGGCAGAGGAGAAACATCTGCATCGCTCATGTCCCACAGCAAACTTAGAGAAGGATAGACGTTTTGTCACTGCCTGTCAAGCCTACAAGGATTTGCAATGCAGCTACTGTCTGCCAACTCTAGTGAGAGTTTGGGTCAGAAAGAGAACAATGGTCAGGCTGGAGAAAGGTGACTCAGGAGGAAGGTCTGTCCCCTTCCCAATCTCCTGGTGAGACACACTGACTCGCAGAGGACAGCTCAGCAAAAGAGGGCAGCATGTAGCAAGCTGTGGACACAGCTGTGCGCCCCACAGGTATGGCAGCAAAATGCACTTTTCTTACCGCTGGTGTTACAGGTTAGCATCTGCTTGACCTTTAAAGCGCCTCTAAACCTACCCAATGACTAAATCAGCCTAGCTTCTTCTTGGGACAGAGATATTTAGAAGTGCCCAGACATGCTTATATCTACCAGGTGAGGCTCCCCATCTTGTCAGGAAACAAAATTAGAATGGAGGGTGGAAAGAACAAAGAATTCATCACAGGGGAAACATCCTCTGCCAAGGGAGCTCTGTCTCACGGGGGCAGCTTGGCTTCATTAACGTGGCAGCTCAGGCTCTGTGGGCATGAGACCTGCAGAGGTGAGAGAACTCCGGGGGGTTAAAAAGTGCCAGTGCATGTCAGCAATGTAGAGTAATGCAAATGCATCAAACCCATCCTCTGCTCAGCACACATTTACACACTGTACAGGTCTGTGCCAAAATCAGCCCCTACGTTGCCAAGAAAATCATCTTAGCGCTCTGGGGTTGGTGTATATGAACAACTCCATCACGCTCTGGGATCAGACCACAGGTCTGATCTCTGCTCCCCCAGCAAAATTAGAAAGTGATGAAGAACGAGAAGTGTGAAAGGGTTAATTGGCTGTACCAGAAACAGAGGTTGTGCAAAACAGGGCCTTGGCTTTTAGCCCATCTCTGTTTCTCCACAGTTCTAGCAATCCTGTGTTCCAGGTGCTTGGCATCCTTCTCAAACCTTGTTCCCATACAAAAATCTCAAGTGGCTCAAAAACCCCCAACATATATATATTAAAATCTACACTCTCCTCAACACAAGTTAGGTAATTTTCTAGTATTGGACTTAGAAGACAACAGGCTTCTGGCAATTATTCATCCAAGAGTTTCAGCTATTGGAGAAACCCAAGAGTGAGGATCATGGCTGCCTTATGCCTCCTCTGTCTTAGCCAGCATTGAATAGCTAAGAAACACGCAACAGCAGTCATGCTCCTTGTGCTCGTTATTTTTCCTTTGCACATCCCCTCAAAAAAAAAAAAAATCTTTTTACTATGAGGGTGACCAAGCCCAGGCTGTGGAATCTCCATCCAAAACCTGAATGGACATGGTCCTGGCCAATGAGCTGCAGGTGGCAGTCCCTGCTTGAACAGGGGGTTGGACTAGATGACCCCCAGAAGTCTGTTCCCACCTCAGCCATCCTGTGATTCTGTGAATTTCTCTGTTTATATGCATGTTTATATTGATGACAGCAGACTCAGCCTTTTTCCTTGGAGGAGAAAGATCACAGGGGGACATGTGGGCACAGTGTAGATCCAGGAAAGCAGCTGGCCTAGGTCTCATGGAAACAGACCTTACAGCTGCTGGGAATGAGCCACATGAGAGATTTACCTGGCAGCCCAGAGCAGAAGCAAAGGTGAGTTTCTCCATTTATGGTTATGAGCTGTATGACACTGAGGAAACAAAGTTTCCCTACATGAACGATGTTCCTCTTTCCGCATGGAAGCACTCACACGCATTCTACAGAAAGACAGTGGCTTCACTTATCTGTACTATTTGTTACTGCTCTGTTACTATAGTTCATACATATAAAATAAAGCCAGTCGAAGACTCTTAATTAAAATAACTGTGGTAGCTACTTTCCCACTTGGAAGAAACTGAGACTTACCTAGATGGGCTTTGTGAAGCCTCTGGCACCTCAGGGAATGACTGTGTGTGCAACAGGTGGAGCACCAGGTCCTTCATCCTCCTGCTGCTCCTGAGTAGGACTACCTTTCAATACTTGAAGGGGCCTCATAAGAAAGATGGGGACAGACTTTTTAATAGAGCCTGTAGTGACAGGACAAGGGGTAATGCTTTTGAACTAAAAGAGGGTAGATTCAGACTAGATATAAGGAGGAAATTTTTTATGATGAGGGTGGTGAAACACTGGAACATGTTGCCCAGAGAGGTGGTCAATGCCCCGTCCCTGGAAACATTCAAGGTCAGGTTAGACGGGGCTCTGACCAACCTGATCTAGTTCAAGATGTCCGTGCTTATTGCAGGGGAGGTTGGACTAGATGACCTTTAAAGGTCCCTTCCAACCCAAACCATTCTATGATTCTGTGATTCTATACCTTACCTGTATGGCCATGCTTGAGAGCTGCCTCTGTATCTGCTGGGTTCATGGTTGGGGAGCACAAGGCTTTTGCTGGGCCAGTAGCTGGGAGAGCAGCAGCATGCCAGGATGAGGTGGACCCTGTTGATGGAGCTGTGCTGGGGGAGGAAATCTTACATCTAGTGCTGGTTTTTTAATTTTTATGGGGAGATCAGAAAGGTGATGTGATTGCAAGAAGAGGAGCTGCATAAGCTGCATGTTCTTTTAGTGTGCTTTAGATGGGGAGGGGAAAGGCTGGTATAATCAGAACAATATGATAAAATAACAACTATTAATGATGTGTGAGTGGGAAGGAAGATGTCATTACAAAGAAAGTGCAGAAAAAAGCCAGCCAGGTGAAGAGGAAGAGCCCAGGGTATGCAGCAGCAGCAAACCAGCCTGCTGTAGGTGATGCTGCCTGAGGGATCAGATACTGCTGCCTCCCGTTCTTTGGAGAGCCGGGGGAGAGGAGGCTGTGCTGGGAGCCGAGCTCCAAACACTTCCGAAATGACAACAAAAGGTGGTATTGGATAGGAAAAACAAATGTATAAAAAGCTTGTGCGCAGGTAGTGAGAACTGGGACCTACTGGATAAAGAGAGTGATGGGAAAATGTTGCTTCAGTGATGGAATCGGGCACATGATGGCTCCGGTTCAGTGAAGAACACAAGTAAAGGAGAGAAGCCAAGACAAGCCGTGGAGTGGCCCACATGGTATACATGAACTTGGACAAGGAAAAGAAAGAGGATTTGGAGGCTCTGATGAAGAGAGAAGCAAAAGAAATAATGCACATCCTTCCTCCTATTTTAACTTCTGTATCACGTAAACATAGCTATTTTTTTTGCACTATCAATTTGACTTGAAGCCTTAGCTACCAGGGAACGTTTCTACTTGAAAAAAATAATATCTGTTTTTAAGAACTTCTATGTGCGCTTTTGTTTTTTAATTAAAAATGATTCACCAATGTTTTCCTTTTGCCTAAGACTGATTTAATAATTTATGGGAGACTTCTCATGCTGAATTTTCAGCTACATGAGGAGATCCACTTTCTTAACAGGACCACTATATATTCATTTTCCAACTTGTCATCTACTGCAACATTCACAGTAGTAAAAATAGGCAGAGCTGAGAAATCTTTAGGTACAGCTCCAGGTTTGTGTGTGTGGATTTTCACGCTTGTAAGACAGTCACCTCTCCTGCAAGCAGTAGTGCCGAGAAGGAAACTTGAGACTTTCCGCCCTCTGCAGAGGATGTTACTATCTAACACTGAGAAGACTCGAGAGCCCACTCCACATATGCACAAAACCCGATAGTGAAAGGCTTTGCATGCTTGGAGTTTTTCACATCTCAGTGCCAAGCGACACCGTTCCCTCGTCTTCCCCCCTCCCCAGCACACACTCACAAAGAGAAAAACTTGGCCACCACCTGATGCTTTTTGCCTTTGTTACAGGTCCCACCACATCCCCTACACAGAGCTGTGATGTCTTCCCATTCTGTCAAGAACTGCTGAGGGCAAATCAAGAAGGAAAAAGTAAAACTACCAGTTTTTAAATTGAAATAACTGTTCTTACCTGTTTTTAAACAATCCTCAGACCTTAGGAGCTGTCTTTCCCAGGCGGCAGCCACAGTACGTGCTCAGAGAGCTTAATGAAGGCGTGCTGTGTGCCCCTTCTGCGCTCACTTCCATGCCTGGTACCCCTTTAGAAACCAGCACTGCCCAGTTAAGTTCAACAGCCTGAGTTGGAGTCTGCTCTTTCCTTCTGCTCTGAGAGAGCCCTTCCTGGCAGCAGGTCCCTGCTAGCTACCTAACGTACAGAAGTAGGTCATGAAGATAGGATAAAGCAACTAGTCAAGAGATATGGGTCACTTAATAAAGAGTTAAAAGCCTTTTCACAAAGCACATTTCCTAGGATGCTCCTGCATCTTGTAAAAAGCATAAGTTAGTGGGAGTGAGTGACAACTCCATACATCAGAAGACTTCTTCCTGGCAGGTTAGCCAGGGCATTTAACTTATCATCTATTACATTTTCAGTTTCAATTTCTCTCTCCTACCCGTGCAGAAAGGCTGGTGACCAGTTCACTAGACAGAGCTACCTGAATGAGCAGGAGTCCACCTCTAGACAGAATGCAGGCTCAATGCCTTCTGGGTTGCAATGGGTTGGTGCCCCTCAAAACCCCCTGTACTATGCACCCCCAACCCTGAGGATCGGAGAGCAAGGGATATGAGAGCTACCAGAATAATTAACGTCAAAATAAGAATTGTCCGTGCAGTAACAACGGTCGTTAGCGAACTGCTTGGCTTTAGTTTTGGCAGCACGCTGCCTGCTCCCTGGGCCTCTGTGTGCAGTGCTAACTGCAGGCTTTCGCAGCCCTCCTGGAAGCGGAGGAGTCTTTGCTGGCACCAGACCCCTGGAGAGATGCAGCTCAGTCTCGTGGAGAGCCCTCACTCAGTGTTTACACAACGGTCCAGATGATATTGGGTCTAGTGGAGTGCTGATCGGTTTTAGGACTCCCGCCCAGACACATGCACCATCAGCTACACCGAAAGCGGCAGCCATAAAATAAAACTGGGAAGAGGATACAGCCTTTCGCACCAAAAAGCTTCTCAAACTTTACATGTATGGAATCCCTCCACAAGCACTATGAGACAGCTGCCGCGCCGGGAACGCAGCATCCAACAAGCAGCTTGAACCAAGGCAGAACACTGCTGAGCTAACAGCTACTTACCCAGTTTTGCTCGCTGGCTGTGTTTACATTCAGGGCTTGAACGCTGCCACAGAGCTGCCTGGCTGGCAGAGATCATCAGCTGGAATGAGCCTCTGCTGAAATTTGGGCTGTCAAGTCGTTTGCAGCATCACAGTGACCCGAAAAGTTGGTAATACTTCAAATTATTTTGTTTGAGTTTAATTTAAGAAAACACAAAATGTGCCCCACAACCCCTCACATTTTAGTATTTAATTGCAAGGAGTCATCCTCTGATAGCTGGGGAGGCTGCATTTAAGTTGCTGAAAAAATAGTATTTTGACTTCCCGTTTTACAAGCACTAGTCTTTTTGTTCCGTTATACAATGAAACTCACTCGGAGACATCCTGCTCGTTTTCATGGAGAGCTACAGCAGGTGCGGCAGCGCTGTAGACTTCAGCTATGTGGTACCTGTGTAAATGTCCAGGAAGTTTAACATTTTCCCACAGAAAACACTATTTTTGCCTTGTGGATGCTGACCTTGCATTCTGAAGCGGAAAAGCAGTATTAATCTGAAAAGATTCTCCTGTTTTCTCAGGCTTCCTTTTATTGCCATTATGGAGCTTTGAAAACTTGGCTATTCTTTGTAAACCAGCTGAGGTTCTATTGAAATATTCTCTCTGTTTTACTGCTAAGTGGCAAAATTAAGTATTTCTGCACCAGAAAGTACTTCCTTTTGACCATGACACCTGAATTAATGAGTCTTCTTTTGCTAACACGTTTTAAAAGGATTTGTCTCTCCAGTTGCTAACAATTGAGAACAAACCACGATTCTAGCCTCAGAAATCCCAACACCAGAGCAATAACCCTTACGGTACCTTCAGAGGTCAGTCAGAGAGACCTGAGAAAATGTCAGAATGTAAGAGCTCACATACCAGAGGAAAGAGAATCTTCTCAGCCATTTCTTCTCTTCTTTGCTTCAGTTACCTGCCTGAATCTACGAATTTGCAGTTGCTTTCAATGCTTTTCATTCTTTTCATGCAGAGTAAAGGAAAGATAATACAGAAAGGTGCCTTGTATTTGATGGAAGCAAATGATCAGGAAAGGGAAACAAAGCGTACAAAATGAATTTTTATTAAATGAAAGAAAATCTGTTTTGTGGGTCAAATATGAAATAGAATATACAAAAACTTTACATCAGATCTCTTGTCAAAGAAATTAAATCCTATCTAGACTGAAGTAGCACTCATTCTTTCCAAGACAACACGAAGGGGTGAATATGCTTCTTATGGCAGTACAGGATGACACAGTATGCTGTGCTAAATTTCCGGTTACAGAGAAGAAAAGGTAAAAATCTAAATGATGTCCCTAAAGAACGCAACTATTCCACAAAGTAACTTAAAAACATGAGTTTTGATCATTATGTATTCTCTTAGAAGCAAATGACGGGTGGGTCAAGTGCAGAGTTCACAAAACTTGCATATCACATTCTCTGTTTCTATACAAATATAAATCGTTCTTTTTTATTTTAAAAACCCTTCTATATTTGATAACATTTATTTGTGGAAAAGGATGACCAGTTCATCAGGTTCCTGCTGTACTACTCAGACAATTCCATCTCCTTTAGCTCCTCCTTTTTTAGAAGACCATTACCCATAAACCACAGACTGCAGTATTTAAAAAAAATGCTGTATGTTTAATCACAGATCTTTGTATCACTGTTCTGTATAATGAAGGTTCTGCAGAGCTCCTAGCATGTCTTTGGCATAGCACACCAAGTCCCATTTAATACTTTTTTTGTTTAAAAAAGTATATTTTCCTTTAGTAAAACACCTTAAAAACATCTATTTCTGATTTTGTAAAATAACGTGTCACCTCTTGTGTTGCTTTGCAAAATATACACACACACATTTTGGAAAAACATTGAGTACTGACATAAGGGATTCATCTGAAGTCCAATCTGTTTATGAGAAGTAAAATATAATTACAAATTCCATCTTCTGCATGAATGTCACATGAAGTCGTTCAATTCAGCTTCAAGTGCTGCTGCCATTTCATCCGCTTCAGAACTGCTTCCTTCCTCATCTTCATTGCTGGATTCTTTACTGGATTCACTGGCAGCATCATCTTCATCCAGCTTGCGCTTGTGACCCCTGGAAGGACAAACAGAGATAATGTCCATTAATTGAGGTATCTCATTGCTCATTAACACAGACAACTATTCAACGGGCGGAAAAAAAATGGGTAAAGGACTCAACTTCATTTCAGGTCTAGATGAAAAATATTGCACTTGCTTTTAAATGAATGAACAGTAGTTAGCTCATACAAATGATTTTTTAACTGCTGTTATTTACCGTCAGATGTAGGTGCAAGTTACTGTTAATTTTATTTCCCTCACTCTTCTGAACAAGGAATGAAAACAACTTATAAGACTGTTTGAAAATAATGACTTGATTTACTTTCATCCCACATTCCAAAAGGAAGAAGAAATCCATCGTGTGAACGAGATTACCAAAATACATTCTACGTTGCTATAGGATTTTGAAATATCCAAGTTTCTCCTTTTTTATAAAAATAAAACCTTAACTAATTAACCAAATCTCACTGCACCAGCTTCTACACTTTCATGCTTCCAAACGTAGGAGGGGTCTTATTCTTCCCTTATATGTCTCTTTGGATTAGTACTGCCAGGCTGAACAACACATTTCTTCACATCTCCAGAGAATTAACCAGTTTAAACACGAAGCTGCTGTTCACCATACTCTGCCCAAAGAATCATGTTCCTGGTTGTGAAAGATCTCCAAGGAAAATCTAACGCTTCAACTGGGACATAGCCATAAGCAAAAGAATTTGGATTTGTGGAATCCTAAAATCTCTTTTCCTTGCCAAAAGGGAATTTTATATCAGACATGTACTTCTGAGACAAAAATAAAATTGAGACTTTGCATTGCATAGAATTCATAATGAGCTGCAGAAACACCTTTAAAATCCTTCCTTGAGCATTTGATCACATTTCAAGCAAAGAAATAAATGCAAAGGGGTCCTCTCTTAAATCGCTGTCCTTTTCATTGCTGAAGGGATATGCATCCACTTGCAATCATCACAGAATCACAGAATGGTTCAGGTTAAAGGGACCTTAAAGATCATCCAGTTCCAACCCCCCTGCCCTGGGCAGGGACACCTCCCACTAGACCAGGCTGCTCAAAGCCCCATCCAGCCTGGCCTTGAACACTTCCAGGGATGGGGCATCCACAACCTCCCTGGGCAACCTGTGCCAGTGCCTCACCACCCTCACAGGAAAGAATTTCTTCCTGAAAAATTACTCATGAAAAATTAATAAAATAATCTTTTATCTTTTAGCAAAAAGCAGTAATTTAACAATGGTCCCTTCTGAGAGTATAGAGAGGTAGCATATAGCAAGAAAGACCTTTGATGAATACTGGCTTAAACTATGTATATCCAAAAGAAATAAATGCGAAGATTAACAGCCAAATTTGTGAGCTTGTAAGCAACACCGAAACACAAAGCAATTTTTATTTATACAGACATTCTTATTGCCATTTTCCCAGAAACAATAATTCTCAGGAGCCCAGACTACTTGATTCGTAGGCTGGTTGAGTGATGCCTGAACTCCGCTTTCTCAGCTTTTTGGGAGATGGACAAGGCGGGGTGTGAAGTAAGGAGCGGAGCCCGAATCAAAATGGGAAGCGAGCAGTACTACGTTACCCTGTTTCTCCTTTCAGCTGCACCAGTGGGACCAAAAGGTAACACTGCTGCTGCTTTACTAAGTGCTTCCTCACAGTGGTGTTCGGTGGGTTTTTGTGTTTTTTTCAGTACAGGGTGGTAGGAGTCATACTCCAGGGAGGTAAGGCTGAAACCCTGGCATTCAGTCAAAGTCCCTAACAAGGAAAAGAGGTGAAAGCATTTCCTGAAGGTTTTGCTGTTGAAACTCAAATATGGCCCCGCTGAGGGAGTTACAGGGCACTAAATGCAGCCTAATACACAATAAAAAGCAGTTTCTCAGGCATAACACTGATTTCCATGCAGCCTACATAAAGCATGCAATTTGAACAAGGAAGCACTCAGTCTCAAAATGCCCAGCTGGAAGAAATCTTAGCACATTTCCATCAAAAGCTATAGAAATGTATGCAGCTTGAGTTTCACTTGCTCACTTCATGATTTCAGCCTTCAGAGATGCGGCACTATTTTAGGTATTAATGATACTAGTAGCTGGAGAAAAGCTAATTGGGAATTAAAGAAAGCTGAAAAAGTCTTACTCAGCAAAAGAAGAAAAAAGTTGTGTGTATTTAACAAGTAGTGGATAAGAAACATACATGTCGTGCTAACCGAGAAATAGCGGTACAGACAGACGTGGAGGGAATCTATAGCACAATGTTCACAGCTGAAAACATTTGTATTCATCTGTTTGTAACACTGCATCTACGGAAACTGCTGGTATCTACCAATTGAAAAATAAAACTAACAGCCTGACAGCTATAATCTACACATATGAAACACGTACACACAACTGCAGATGATGTAGTAAAGAACGTGGCAGGACAAGCAGTTTTTTAGAGCCAGCCCAGATACTCTGAGTTTTCCGGGACCTAAATCAACAGCAAAGATCCCATAGAAAAAAGGTTTATGAAGAAACAATATCTCACTGCCAGTTGATTATTTCTTAAAAGTGAGGAATAGTTCATTTACTAAATAATTAAGGCAAAGACTACCAAAACTACTGATTTATGCAACAAAGCCATCTTTTCATTTAAATCTACTCCATAGCAACTAGATTTCAGTGCGGACAACCAACAAAACACAGGGACCTGAAATACTCAGTGTAACTAGTAAAGTTAAAGAATGGAGTTCCAGTCTACAAGGAGACTTTCCAGAGAACTTTAAGGGACAGTCCTGACATATTTTCATCTTTCATTCGGTTGTATTAAACAGTACCTTTGGAAATGCAAAAGACTCAATGTGATCTATTTTGTCAGTTCTTGTTCTTTCGGCAAGGCTAGAAAGACAGCTCTATTCAATCTAGATATGAAAACTTCCTTACTCACAGGGAGGAAAAAAAAGGTCAAAACCAAAAAAGAAAACACAACTAAGTATTAGCCCTTTGCTAGAAGAAACCAAAAATCTCTCGAGAATGTGAGTATTGCTCTTGTTAAGATATAAACACCTTTCACTATTTGTGTACTGGAAACTGCAGCTTCATAGCTATTCCAAGAACATTTAAATGAGCATTATGAAATCAAATGCAAAGTTAACTCTAATAGAAGTAGGGAGGAAGAACATAAGTAACACAGTGCTGCATTTTTTATTTGCAAATTCAGAAAAGAGAGATAACATCCCATTAATCATTTCTATCTTCAGAGAAAAGCAGTATATCTATTAACATAACAAACAATTAAAAATGTGTATTTTCCTCATTATTTTGTGCCCACTCCTTGTCATCTCGAGTTTCAGAGCCATAGTGCGTAACACTTTTTAGTGGAAAAGTTAAGCACGTACAGGATTCCTCCTTAATATTTAGAGAAAGTGATTCAGCAGTATGTTGCAGGCTTCCATTAGCCTAATTTGCATTTTTAAAAGTAATTTTGCTTGACTGATATTAAAACACAAACATATGGATGATAACTGAATATCTTTAACCTCATAAATGAACAATTAAACTTTCCGAAAGACTGAATTTAGAAATTTTAAATATTTGACAAGTCTGCGAAAAACCTTGTACAATTCGTATTTCGTTTGCCTCTGCATTAAATAGTTTTCCTTTGTAATACCCAGTACTAGGAGGCCCACCAGTTCACGTAATGGAGAAATCTTTTTAAAAGAGAACTACATTTAAAAAACACCACGTATTTAAGTGAATTATCAAGATATTTAAATAAACTACAAATGTAATTAATAATGATATTAAAACAAAAAAAACCCCAAAATTTTTAGGAAAATTTCATCTACAGAATGCTAATGAGAAACATACTTAGTGGTATTCTAAATGACCAGACAGGAAGAGAAGATACTACAAAGTTGCAAAAGAGCATGGTGTATGCATGTGAAAAATAGCACACGTAAAATTATTGAAAATAAAAATTTATTCAGCTCCTGATCTGTTAAACTGATCACTAAAATATGATTACAACAATAGGTTGAATGAAAACTTCATTCTTATAATTTCTATTTAAGTTTAGTTCACTGGAAGAGCCATAGGGAACAAAGCAGTGAAGAAAAAAGTCCAGTATTCGTTGCTTCTATTACCATAAGGCCTTAATTTATAGATAGCTGAAAATAAATAATGTTGGAAAAAACTTTTTTTTTCTAGTAACTGAAAAGCAAATTGTCTCCAGTGTGTTTTGTGTCCCAATGGCACCCTTTTAAGAAATGCAGGACTACTTTAAAATAGAAGCATCTAACAGGAACTCAAAGGGCAACATAACCCTTGTTTTAAACAAACCAAACCTAAAGTTTTCCAAACTTTGTTTTAAACCTGCAAAAGAAAACTACAGCAAGTATTTAAATAAATGTTCACATATACTTTAAACTCCAAATACCTACAATCCCCATCCTTACTCTGATAAGAAGTAAAGTTCTGAATTATTGCAAATTGACCTGTTTTTTTCAATAGCCCCTCAAATTGGTACAGTAACAAAGTGGAGTCTGCAGACTAAACGCGTTTAGTCCTTTACAAGCAATCAGCTTATAGCATTGACATCATAAATTAGGACTTAAGTTTGGTACCAAATACAGTCAAGTTACTCTCTAATGAGAACACCCACATAGCAGCCATAAGCAGTTTGGAAGGCAATGGTTTGAAAAGGGCATTTTGAAACAGCTTGCTGCCTTCCAACAGCATTACAACCCTGCAAGACTACCTACGCTGCCCCAGGCACACCTCCGAACTCCGACGTGGAAGGTCTGTCCAGTTTCCATACGCTCCTAGCCCACAGCTTTCCGTAAGCTCCTTCCATAATGGAGAGAAGGGTGATGCTGAGTTTGGTAACGCAACAGGAATTTGACTCCCTTCCACAAGAATTTGACTAAGGGAACAATTTATTTAGATAAACTAGTTCTGTTGCAATGTCCTTCAGTTGTTATGAATTAGAGCTGGTAAACCAGGAAAACTGTTCTTCAAGCAATTTTGAAGATGCCAGCCCAGTACTAGTCCAACAAGGTTAAAGGATGTGAGATCTGAGAACATACAGATCGAAAACCAATGTTGTGGGCATGAAGACTGTGGGCCCTGGACAGACAAGCTGATTAAATTTTCAGGGAGATGTTCCAAGTTTTGCAGTTATATTTTCTTAACATGGGATATATGGCAACATCTTTTACGTACGCTTGATACAAGAGTGAGCAATTGTCCATAGCAGGCCTGTAAAACTCAGGTGTCTACCCTCTGGCAATTTGTCTTGTACATCCATGCGGGAACACTGGATTTTCTGTCCTGGTGCTCCTCTCTAGCCCTGGCATAGCACGCTGCCAAGCGCATCCTGCCTTAAGAGCAACAAATGACACTAACCCCATGTTGGCAAGCTGGAGTGTGTGTTTTTACTTTATGCTCATGCTATGACAAACAGGACAATATTTAGTGTTGCAGGAAGAAATGCCAGACACCTCGCATATTTCTTCATGAACTCATCCAAACGTTGTCTCCGGGATCACAGGATGATCCAGAAATCTAATATGCAGAAAAAATGCACAGAGAATGTTTATTGCACAGCCCCAGCGTGCAGAAAGAGATCCCGCAGCATGCGTTTAACGCTCCTCGCAATAACTTCTTCGCAGAAATCCATCAATTCCAACTGACACCTCCAAAATGTATTTTAACTAACACAATGGTAAAGTGAGATCTAATTAAATCCTGTACCGCTTCAGTGCCTCTCTGCTTTAAAATTTAGCACACCTGCACACTCTTCTAACAGAGAGAAACTATTGTGAAAACTTTTAAAACTATTTTAACAGCTTTATAGTTCTCTGAAGTAAACACTCAATGTATATCTAAATTGAAAGAAAGTTTTTAAAGTCAGCAAGTCATAGAAAACTGAAAATCAGAAAATTACTACAATGTGTCAACAAGGATATGTTTTAAATTTTGCTTAAATCGTCCATTTGGCAAGACCACATTTTCCTGATATTTAGACCAATGGGAAAGTTTAATAACAAAAACCCCACCCCAACTTATTGAAAACGGTTATTTCTTAACAATTAAACCTTTGGTTAGGATATTTAAAAAAAAAGTGCAGCAATAAAGCTTTAAAATGAAAGACTGTGCACTGAACTAATTAGATACAGATAATAATTAAATTGGATAACGCAAAACTGAAAAGTTGAATCTACAATTTTGCTTATATAACTAAATTACAGATAAGTAAACTATGTCTCTAAAATATTACTTGTTATTTTATTAACTTAAAGTTGTTTAAAAATAATCCATGTAGTTGTTATAAGAAGGTATTTACAACATGCAACATTGATTATTTCTTCAAAAGGCAAATGTGACCGTGGCAGTTTTATATCATGTAACAAATACTCCTGTCATTGATCTATAGAAGGCAACCAAAAATTAAATATCCTTTTCAATATGTGGAATGCCAGGCTGCTGCCTGACACTTCCATGACGGAAAATGCACACATGCACTCTGGCGTATCATCCCTTAATCCTATTGTAAACAAACAGAAAGACGAGAATCTATTCACCTTTCCTGAACAACCTCACCCCCTTTCTAGGTGCCTGCATTTGAATAACCCCCCACCAGGGAATCAAGCCAAAATTCAGACAAAAAATATATGTCCATCAACATATCAATATTTTTAAAGCTAAACCATGCCTTTGTTTTTTTGAATCAAGTTCTCTCTCCAGCTTCTTCTAGTTTACAAATATTACCCATTCTGACAACAAATGTCAGATGGCAGATTCATAGCTCTGTGGAGACTCTGGGTAGCTCTGGGAGGCCATAATAGGAGATACCAAGGATCAGCAGCGAGCAAAAGAAGCTTCAAGCCTTCCTTCACCAGTGCCTAATAGGTACAGTACAGCAACTCTACCTGGATTTGGTTTGAAAAAAAGTCCCTGAAACTGCTGTCACTTAAATAATTTCTGTTACAGGAAGCACTGCAGGAGGTAGTCTGAGACGGTGGTGAAGAATAATGTTCTAAGTTTAATCATTAGAGATCTAAATATAAAAAAATAAAGATGAAAAATAGGCAAAAAATATAAGATGTATGGGCAATTTAGAAATTCAAAACCATACATCGAAATAAGGAGTTGAGAAAGAGAAAGCATCTGATTTCTCTGAGAAAAGTCAAACTACCTTCATTTTTCTCATACTGTGAGCATACTGCGTGCGTGGAGGTGCCCCTGTGCCAATATAGTGGAGCACAACTACAGTTTAAAGACCCAGTGCTGCAAAGTCATTCTTGGAATTCACCTGCCCTGTCATCCTGATCAGATCTGCCAGCATCACCCAAACACTGAGAACATTTTTCAAGACGCATCACTGGTCCTCTTAACAAATAAATATATAATTTAGCTCATAACACACTGACTGTTCTAACCAAGGAGACTGGAAGTAGGATTTGGTATTCTTTTACTTATGTGATGACTTTTTAAGTTAGATATTTGCAATTACCTTAATGTGTATATTAATACATATGTTATGGGCTACACTAAGTTATACTGAAGGCTGAGAAGATTTTGTCAAAGCTTTTAACTCTGATTTTTACTAACTCTTCTATTACTTTGTCATTGTTTTCAATAAATTATTGAGATTAAATTGCAAATAGCTAAAACTAACATCATTCTAGGATGTTCGTTCACTAATGGATTTGCTCACATGAATATTGACAAAGAACATCTCTGTTTCATCATAAAATATCAAAACCAACACAAACCACATCACCGACTCTGTATGGATACTGGTAACACCGCCATCACCACTGCAGCACCAAAAAAACTTAAGATCCCTTTAAAACGTTGCTCTCCAAGGGAGTAAACTACATACACTCTTTCCATGTACTAGGTCACCCCTGGCAAAAAAGGGGTGTCACATTCCCAGGTTATTCAAACTGGATTCCCCCTCAGTTTACTGGCTCTGCTGCCTGCCTAGCAGTGTGGTAAACCAGTTAAATCCTCTAGCATAGCGAGTTGTCCACTGTCTTTCTAGTTAGCTTGCAATGAGTGTTACCTCCTTGTGCAGGTGTTGGGGCATTACAACTGTTCTAAGGGTGGGGGTGATACACTGGTACTGCTAGGAACATGGGAGCGAGATCTCCTCGTCTGGCAATTGGCTGCGAGATTTGCCTCTCTGTATCATACAACGTTTTCCTCAAGAACTACATTCCTCTACTACCTCTCTTTCTTTATCAGAAAACTTCAGCACTTCCAATGGCAGGACATGCTATTTTGGCACTCCGCATCCCCCCACCTCCTCCTTCCCCAATTCCCAGCCCTGCCAGCTTAGATTTTTCTTTATTTATTGGTAGAAATTTTATACAGTAAATCTTTTTTCCATGCAGTAAAACAGGTTGGGAAGACTTTGTTTTGGAGATACCATGGCAGTGAAATACAAACCTACAAAGAACCTAAAAAAGCATTAAAAAGTTGTATTTTAAGTCAACATTTTGCTTCAGACACTCTAGTATGCTTCAAGACGTTTTAGAAAAGCCAGTAAATTACAAGATGAAATGACACCGAGGCAGGAAGTCACCTCTTGGTAGAAGAAATGTTGAACTTAAATTTATTAGAAATTTGGTCTAGAAATGGCTAGGTTTCCATAAGAAACAGCGGAAAGTGGAGTCAAGGCTTGATTTACAAATAAGAAAAATTTGAATTAAAGTTGTAAGAGTATCTGACAGAACTACATGACTTTTACCTCAGTTTTACAAGACTTGTGTAGTTGATAAATACAGCACCCCAATACATGCAATACATTCAAAAGAGAATGCTACCCATCTTTCACTGTGCAATACTAAGAAAACTCCCTAAAAAGTGGGTCTACATTCATTAAATTTGGATCTCTACAATACTGGGTCACTGAGCATCACAAATTCAATCTGGATCTAACTGGCATATGCCAGCCTATCTGCCAAATCAAATCACACCACAGAGAATTCACCGTACCTGTTGTTTTCACACTAGCTAAGATATGACAAACTACCCAGTGCAGCAGATCGCAGCTCTGCTGACTAACAGTACTTGATCCCATCTACAGTCTGCTCTACAATTTTTTTCTGTCAATATTTCTGGAACAAATTTGTACTAGCAAAGGCAGTTTATATATTTGATCTGTACTTTCGGTCATGCAGTTGCAAATTTTTTTTGATGGTGCCGTCCAAAAACTAGATTCACTGTATTGTTCAGCTGCAGCCTTTCCCATACCTCTAATGAAGAAGACCTGAAGGAGAATATGCTTCATATCTATTATCAATCCAGAGTAACAGGATGCTACTGAGCCTGGACTTATCGATGTAGTGGTACCAGCGATAGGCTCATATAAGGTATGATTATCAAGTTACGTGGCTATATGGATGCACACAAGAGGAATGTGTGAAAAGGTGTTTCTCTGGGCCCCAAATGACTACAGAGAGTCACAGTACTTCAGACACTTAAGAAAAACAAAGACTGCAACAAGTGGTTCTCTTTCTAGTTGCTACCTGAGAGGGAGATAGCCACACACCGCGGTGCAGGGACAGGAGCAAGGTCTGAGATGCCAGGCAGGGGCCTGACTGGAAGAAAGACCAGACATTTCCCCTCTGCCTGACTTTGGGAATAAAATCCCTTTGCAGGCCCTCTCTGAACTGACTGAGCACACTCCACAGCTGAACTGTCCGGGGCAAGGACTCACTCAGATACACCCCTGCTCCTTTCTAGCCTGCACGGCCAGGTTACCCTGGTGGGGGTAACACACCCATGTGTGCAGCCATGGCACAGAGGAGAAGCCTGGACACATACCAACATTTTGCGGGCAGTTCTGGCCCTGCAGCTCATGTACAGTTTACCCACCCTTATTAACATCTGGAACACTAAAAACCTTCTTGTCAGACCTTCAGGTATTACCATTCCAGACACAGCGGTCTGAAGTGAACAGCAACGCCAGCTGAGAGACGTGTCTTTTATATTTTTGCTGATTGCGCCTGCAAGCTCTCCAGGTCCTCTGCCTAGCAGGAATATATTTTATCTGAGGATCTGGTTTGTCTGATGACTTATTTTACTGTAACTGACAAAACAAATACTGTCATGTATTTGTTTTTTATTTTTTTGATATTGATTTAGTTTTCTGGCAAACATTTCCTGGGGTAGCGAAAGGCACGCTCAAGCCACACTGGTAGTTTGAGAAATGGCAAAATGAGTCTCTGACCAGGAGATGTACCCTTCAGTGAACAGGGACACCTTCTGCGCAACTTGGTGGCACATGGTTGCCACACAGCAAAGGACACTTGCTGCTGTGACATCTACCGTGGGGAATTAATACATCCATATTCTTCTTTTCACGTGCTTGGCTGATAACAATGCAGGGACAATTCTCCACAATCAGCTTGATGCAATAGACTTCTGAAATAAGTTCAATTTTTCTACAAAATCTGAACCTACTAGGAGTTCAAATGATTAATAAACTACTCACAAATGGGAAGATCTACCTATTTTGATTACAGGTTTTTTTTTCCCCCTGCATTAAGAAGCAGCACTGCTTCTCTTCTGCCAACATTTTTAGCACATACTTCCAACTTTTTAATTGTTGACATACACTGCTGTTTAGCAGCCATTACAGACTTGCAGGGGTCAAGATTAATGCACATTAGTTATTATGTGAAACTGAAAGTACTTTTAGAATTCATTAGGGAAACTAGAGGGTTGTAATATATCAGCTATTTTTCCTGATTGGAACAACATTGCCTTACAGCATTCTAGCTAATGTCCTAGGTCTCAGTAGTGGCATAGAATGAAGGATTAAAAACCTTCGCTACCAGTTGTTAATGTACTTCTTGGTTTCCTTATTCTCAAGAGATATTTAGATATCCATACATATTACTGAGGAAAAACCTAAATTGTTTAATAGCTTATAAATTGCACTGAAGCTTTCAACCTGAAAGAAAAAATGCTGCCTAAATTACCTTAGGGCCAATGCTGGGCTATTCTTCAGAGTCTTCATGCCAGCTCTCTCACTGACAGGTAAACTGAAGCACTATGTTACCAGTTTCCCTCATCTTGAACTTCCACTTTATGTCTTCCTTACCCCTCTCCATTCTTTCAAAGCCACAAATGCAAAACAACAGTAGTATCTATGGACTGCTGAAATGGGGCAGTGGTGGTAATAACAAGTGCTTAAATATGCACCCAGTGCTGGGGGAACTGTATCGTTTCTGTGAGTTGGAGCAGGATACTGGAGCCTGGTATTGTTAATGGCTCCTGTGGAGAAACAGAAATAACTACAAAATAACCTGATGCTTAGAGTTTCTTATCTGAATTCAGGTCCCATCGGAGGAAGGAACTGTCCCCTGCGTGTGGCACAAGCGCTCTGAAGTTGAAGACAGAGTGAAATGTTTTTCTTACTCCTCCCCTTGTAAGTGAACACTAAGAGCTCAGGTTTTTCGAATTGATTCAGATTTCTAGTTCTCCCCCTCTCGCTCTGGCCATCACAGGAGCCAAGCTGGAGATGCCGGTTCTACAAGGTGGCAGAACAGGTAACAGACTCTTAAGCAGATCAAGTCACCACAGAATCACAGAATAGTTTGGGTTGGAAGGGACAATTAAAGGTCATCTAGTCCAACCCCTCTGCAATAAGCAGAGACATCTTGAACTAGATCAGGTTGCTCAGAGCCCCGTCCAACCTGACCCTGAATGTTTCCAGAGATGGAGCATCTACCACCTCTCTGGGCAACCTGTTCCAGTGTTTCACCACCCTCATCATAAAAAAATTATTCCTTATATCTAGAGTAAATCTTCCCTCTTTTAGTTTAAAAGCACTATCCCTTGTCCTGTCACAACAGACCCTGCTAAAAAGTTTGTCCCCATCTTTCCTGTAGGGGGGTGCTGGTAGGCTGCTGTAAGGTCTCCCTGGAGCCTTCTCTTCTCCAGGCTCTCCCAGCCTGTCCTCATATGGGAGGTGCTCCATCCCTCTGATCATTTTTGTGGTCCTCCTCTGGAGTTGCTCCAACAGGTCCATGTCCTTCCTGTGCTAAGGGCTCCAGAGCTGGACACAGCACTCCAGGTGGGGTCTCACCAGGGTGGAGTAGAGGGGCAGAATCACCTCCCTTGACCTGCTGGCCACACTTCTTTTGATGCAGCCCAGGATACAGTTGGCTTTCTGGGCTGTGAGCACACATTGTTGGCTCATGTTCAGCTTTTCATCCACCAGCTTTTCATCCATCTATTTCTAAGCCCTACTCAGCAGGGCTGCTCCCAATCCCTTCCATCCCCCAGACAGTACTGATACCAGGGATTGCCCTGACTCAGGTGCAGGACCCTGCACTTAGCCTTGTTGAACCTCATGAGGTTCACATGGGCCCACTTCTCGAGCTTCTCCAGGTCCCCAAGTCAAGAACTCCCAACTCATTTCCCATTATCCTAGTTTCTTGTGGCCTTCATTTCTTAAACTTGAATTGTACTCTGGGCATTTTTTGGATCTAGGCAATATCGAAATAAAATGTTTCACACAATAGCACCTCTCCCAGCTGGGCTACAGAGCCTGCATCAGATAACTGCGCTTTATGGGTTGTTCCAAAAACTCTCCACTCCTATCTGTGAGATTGTCTTGAACAGTCCCACAGACAACTATTTCAAGGGGTAGCATTACATATCAAGAGTTCTTCCTATCTGGGAGCTCTTCAGATGGGGTTAAAAGCCAGCTCCCATTTCCCTGGCTTGGGGTTAAGCTGGGATCTCCTCAGCACAGGCTCTTCTCCTCTTTCACCTCATGCACCTCTCCTAGAACTTGCCCAGGGCACTTCTGACTCCCAGGTAGCTTATGCAAACTACTTCCTCCAACTCTGACCTCAGCGATCCTGATTTTACAGCTCACTTAATGGTTATATGCTAATTAAAGCAAACAAAACACTGATTCTTGATTCTGAGACAAACTAATCTTTACTGTAGAAGCATAAGAAAAACAGAGCTAGATAAAAAGACAAACATGTTCACCTAATTTCTTCCTCTCACTAGTCTAGATCACTCCTTAGGCTTTAGGATGGGGTCCTTGAAGGGTGCCAGGATCCTCCCTGCTGCACATGGACTCTTCTCCAAACTGAAGTGTTGTTTTCCAATGCTTTGCACTTTCTTCTTCAGCTGGTCTCTCAGTCAAAAAAGAATCCTCTGCTAGAAAGCACATCTCTCTTCTCTGTTCTTTCTCTCTGATTATGTGAACGTCTCATCACTTTTCAGCCCTCTTTCTAAAATGACAGTTTTAGATACTTGATTTCTGTAGTCTGCTTCTACAAAATCCAGCTGTTGTAGACTAGTGCTTCTTGCAGATCTATTATAGAAAATGATTTTTCCTCAGGCTGTAGTCATTCCATTGTCCCAGGGTGGAAGCTATTAGTTAATGGCTCTGCAGTGATAAAAGGCAATGACTGCAGAAAGACTTCTACTTCAAATACATTGACACATTAGTGAGAAATCTATTTCATTACTTCACTCAGAACTCTTAAGTTATACACAGATTCACTAAATCATTGCAGACATAAAGAGTTAGAAAAGAGAAATGTAACAGCAATTCCCGTACATACTTTAGCATTTATTAGCACATTTAAGGAGACAAGGAGAACAAGGTAAATACTTATACTTGACGACCTATATTATGGTTCCAAACTTTTACTCCTGTATAAACTGAAAAAAGTAGCAACTTAGATTCCCAGTTCATATTGCAGATACCAGCACATTTCTTATGGAAAGTGTAAGTGGGGCCTATTTAGTGTTAAAGTAAATTGAGAAAATGAAGTTATATTTTAACAGCACTTTCCCAATTCTAGTAACATACAAACTTTTAATTGTCTGTCTATCCTTCCCCTGAAATATCAGAACTGTTAGAACTTAAGTGTCACATAGACTTACATAGTTAAGCCACGTAGTATTGAAATAGGAAAACTCATTAAGAAAAAATGGTATTGACAACTTTGTTTTTAATGAATTCTCTATATACTAAGACACACTAGCTTTAAATCTGTTATGGAAAACACTTAGTATAAGAGAAGTTTATGCTATTTTTCACTTTTCGAAAGATACTTCTCTTCCTCATCTCAACTGCGTAATCACTGTGTCCATTAATAGGTATAACCTCAATGTCATGTGCAATTCAAGTTATATTAACTGCACAAACACACACATCTGGACTGGATAATATTATATTATTGCATCTAAGCAGCTTCTAGGTATTTTGACAGCAGACGGTAAAAGAAGCTAAAGGTGATGGTCACTCTACCCAGACTGTATTTCAAAGCATTTTCAAACTTCCTATCTGACATGGTAAATACAGGTATTACAAACCACAACTTTGTGAGAAAAGCAGTCTTGTGCAGTTTGCATTTTAGCAATTTGCAATGATTTGAATCCTCCATATAGTGAAGGAAAATGTGAAGATACCACAGAATCATGTTAAAATAACTCACACAAGTTCAAAATACCAGTATTCAGCTATTTAGTGAACAATGCAAAAAAAAATATTTATAGAACTAAACCAACTTACACGATTCTTAATGTAAAATTTATCAGATTTAGGTGATAGTTAAAGTGGAGAATATCTCACTTATTATACCACCAAATGCTAAAGAAACTTGGCACAAAAGCAACATCATATCCATATGTAGAGAGATTTTGGAAAAAAAAATCTCTTAGAAAAAGGAAAGAAAGTTAAAAAAACTCAACTACTGTTTATACTTGATAGGTTTGATTTAAAAAAACCTCATGTTTTGTGGATATGAATGTTTCTCAGAAACAATCTATTTATGTTGTTTAGGAATATAAGAAGAGCAACTTCCAGGAGAAAACAGCAAAAACCAGTCAGTCCCCTTGCACTAGCTATAGTACCTACCACGTAAGATTTATGAAAAACCCATGTATTAGTGATAATACTGAAATTTATAAGAACAAGGTCACCGTCACTGACCATACAACAGTAGTCAGCAGCATGCTCTTGTGCAATCCATTCCACTACTGCAATTGTGAGCAGGCCACAAGCTGCCCTCGGAGAGCAAGTAACCACTGACCCTGCAGGCTAGAGAGTGAAGCCAGCTCTCTTAGGAGAGGTGCCACGGATACAATACGTGTAACTACAACACTTGTCATTTTAGGACTGTGGGAATGGGCCAACTACACCTTATAGAGCTGCCTTGACTCTCTCGGGTGGTCTACAGTATAATTAAGCTAGGTTTTTTTGCATTAATTCTGTGTGAAGGTTTGCTTGATTTGGCCAGAGAACTGTTTGATCTAGGAGCCTCTAGGAGGACAAGCATCTCCATTTTAGAGGAGACAAAAAAGCTGCAATGAAAACCTGGCAGCTTGACACTTTCAGAAAACAGGCACAAGCTGTGCACTTGCTCCTTGCAGGAAACACAGCGAAATACAAGACCATTTCAGTCTCATGATCTAAATGTGAACCAGCATCTTGGTTAATTTTAGCTCTAGTTAATAGTCTAAATGTGTGAAAGTTTACACTCTCCCTGTTCTCTCTTGTGACTTTTTTTTTTTCCTTATCCAGTTAATGATCTGAGGCTTTCCAAAATGTATGTTCATCTTTAATTAATAGATATTGTATTAGGCCTTTGCAATAACTCATCGGTTAGCAGCTCAAAGTATTTCAGAATCTGTAAGCAGCAGCCATGAAGTGAACGATGCCCTGCGATTTCTCCTGAAGCAGACTTCACATCTATCTATCTCTTGTGCTACGCATATCAACGATGCTCATGTGCCCAGACCTTCCTCTTCAACAGCTGAATAAGCATACCTTTGTTTCCCTACTCATTTATGCATGTGTGAACATACAACAGACCTAGTTAGACCTGGTTTTTCTCAGTAATCTTTCAGTAATTTTGAGAGTTTTGATTTTCCTGTAAATGGGGATGGAGCCGGATGGAGCCAGGGGGATGGAGTATCCCCCTGCACAGTGGAATCCCATTCCCCCTTCTTTGCACATTTTAATTTTGACACAGGAAAACTATTTTATAATGGATAAAGAAAAAAATTCAGGTTACATCTCTGACAAATAGAAAGAAGGAACAGAACTACAGAATTTCATGCAAGAATACAGTAAGAAGATATATATTGTTTCTCCATTTTGACATGAATAGTAAGCCTAGTGCAGTAACTGGAAAAGTGGAATTTCAGAGAATTATATCATGCTTGAAAAGCTTTACTGAAGATTTTTCCATGTTTTTGTGATACAGAGCTCCCATTCAAACGCCTCTTTGTTGAACTTGAAGTTTCAAAAACAAAAGTTTGAGGGCCAGGTGCCAAAGATCAGCTCTGGAGTAATCTGTGTTTCATGCAACCACTTTCATTATGGAGCAGTAACTTATGCCAGAAGAACAGGATGAAGATGTTACTTCCCCTAAATTTCTACCTATGACAACTCATTTGTCAGTATCCTTAGTCTCTTGTAAAAGTGACTTTATTACTACAAATTCTGGATGGCAAAAGCAGCTTTCATCATAGTAAAGTACTTGCAAATCCAGGCTAGTACTTGAAACACTGCACGTTTTCCATGCCTTTATTGTGGAATTACATTATCCATGTTATGAAACAGCAAGGATAAAAAGATTTTTTTTTTTTTTTTAAACGAAAGGGGACTTGAGAAAAAAATTCCTATGTCATTCTAAGGGTTGTACCACTCTCTGAAAACTAGTTTACTCTGTGCTTATACCCTTCCCATTGCAGCATGAACACTGACACATTAAAGAGCTAGTCATGCACATACATCTTTTCCATTACTCCACTGTTATCGTACCTTCTGGGTAATTAAAAATCCACACTTAAAGAGTTTCCTGCTTTCCACAGGATTAAGACTATGCTTTATGTGAAGGAGACAAGAAATGGACAAACAGGAGAAGCATCTAGGTCTGCATGAATTGTAGCTTTGTGTCTGCAATGTTGTCTTCCTATTTTCATTTAAAAACGTTATATTTGTTCCTTGAACTTGGTTGGAAAAACCTGAAATACCTTAAGGGGAAGAAAATAAAGTATATTTTGAATTGGTGTGTGCTTCCTCGTATTTGTGTTCCTCTCTAGCAACCAGCATTCTTTTTGCTACTTTGCTTTTGAAGATTAGCAAAATCTACACATTTGGCCCATTTGTGAAATGTATGCTAAGTACTTTCATCTGAAACGATGTTCAAGTAGGCACAAATGTGCCATAGGAAAAGGGAATCTCCCCTAAGTATTCTGTTAGGAACCCATGAAGAAATTCTCAGTTTTTCCTTCCTCACAGAATCCTACCATAAATTTACAATACAATTATGAAGAAACCAGAGGTTAGCGGCTGTCAACGTAGTTGTTTAATCTCTTAATTTACCACTGTCATAGTTTAAACACAGCCAGCAACTAGGACCATGCAGCCGCTCAAGCCTCCCCCCTCGCTTGTACCGTAGAGAGAAAAGGAGAGATGAAAAAAACCTCATGGGCTGAGATAAAGACATATTACTAGAATGAAAAATAATAACAACAACAGTAATAATACTAAAAGAATATACAAAATAAAGTGATACAACACAAGTCGCTCTCACCACCCAATGATCAGTTGCCCAGCCCATCCCCAGCAGCGATCGTGGGTTCCTACCCCTCGGCCAAACCCCATATATATATATATGGAGCATGACATCTATGGTATGGAATATTCTTTTGGCCAGCTTGTTTTGCCTATGCTCCCTCTCGACTACTATGGGAAGCTGAAAAAGTCCTTGACTAATATAAACATCACTTAGCAAAAACTAAACCAAGATGAGTTATTAACATTATTCTCATACTAAATCCAAAACACAGCAGCTACTAGAAGGAATTAACTCTATCCCAGCTGAAACCAGGAAACCACATAAATAAGAAAAATGTCAGATGTCACCATCAAGAATCATACTAGAAGAAAACTGAAGCAATGCATGCTTCCCAAATGAAGCTGCAAGCACAAAGCTTGCTTAATCATGCAACATTCCTTTCTTAAATCTTCTGATTTTCATACTATTCATCAATTTCTTCTTAAGCACAAGAATATATAAGATTATATACGCATACGAAATATTTTCATAAGATCACAGTCAGTTTCCTACAAAATTCACTGATGACTCTTCAGAGCAAAACTGCCCAGGTCAAGAGCAGCAACGATCCTTCTGTTAGACCCAGGTTTATCCGTCAGAACTGATGCTTGGGTTTTGGGGAGAGTTGCCCAGTTCCTTCCCCTCTTTTTTTTTTAATAACTGGTTAAGATCAGAAGAAACTATGACAGTATATATTAAAAGCTGATCTCTTTGAATTAATAGCTGTCATTTTCACTATAAAAACTATTCCCTTCAAAATGCTTTATTTTAACCACATATACAAGACAGCAATCACCTAAAATTCCTTCTTATAGAGATTGCTATTTAAATTTTTTTTGTTGCATGGAACGTAGGTTTATGTCCATGATGTCCACGAAATCATGGGTTTCAGTCTTTCCCTTCCCATATCTTAGGAACCCCAGTTGGGAAGGACAATTGAGACATACATAAATATACATGTATGCAGTAAGGACTGTGATTTTTAAAAGGAAGCCATTTTGAGTGCATAATAGAGTTGACAGTCTCCTTTTAAAAGCAAAGTAGGGTTTTATCAATTGTCCTTTCAAAAATCTTAAAATGACCTCTCTTGTAATGGAAACAGTTCACAGAACTGAAGCCTAAGGAAATAAGGAAGATGACAGATGATATTGAAGGGATAAAATAAGCAATCACGAATACAGGGAGTATAAAAGCCTCAGCCAGACTATGGGAATTACTCATTCACATTTTTATTTTTAGAAAGATGCTATGGCATTTTCATCTAGCAGAGTGGCTTCAGGTAACAGGAAATCTGACCAATTACAGGGCTTTAAAATGCTACCTGTGGGACTAACTGACAGAGAATATCTAAGACGGGCACTACTGTACTTGAACTCTTAAGACATTAAGAGTATGATTCAGAAACTTCTCTTCCTCCAGCTTGGGAGGCACTGAAAGGTGTATCTAATGCAAAATGCAATCCCTGGAAGGGTTGTACCGCTCATAGAAAGGGTGCACCACAGCAGGAAGAAACTCCAGCGATGAATCTGGCATGCAAGGTATGTGGTGCTTTAAACCCGAAGTACGCAATTTTGATTTACAAGACCATATTTTCCTCGCTGTTGTCCTCAGGATTTGATTTTGCTGTGTTCTCAACCCCTCTGCCCCCTCCAGAACTATCCAGTTCCTTACATCAAGCTACCGTCCCTGGCACTTGACATCTTTTCTGTTAGTTTCCCTAAAACTTGTACCTTCCTTTCTTCTTCTTGTACCCTCTTTTCTTCTCTAATTCAAATTCTCCCTCATCCTCACAAGAGAAACTCGCCTTTTTGCCATGACATTCAGCCGTGTAAAATTCTAAAATTGACAAAATGGAGAAGGGAGCCCAAGCTCAGACAAACACATTTATTTTTCAGTTGCTGGAAAGAAAAAGACATTCCTTGATAACAATATGGACGCCACAGGCATTATACCCTAATATTCACCTTATAAATTATACTTGTGCCCTCCACTTCTGGAAATAAAACATCAGCTTAAAGCTCATATATCTTCCTGTATGATCAGCGACGAAGGTTAAATCCATATGAGGAGCTGGAAGAAGAACTTAATGAACACAGGAGATGGTAAGGGTTCGAGAAGTTGTTTTTAGTATTAAAAATTTAGTAATGCTAAAACTGCAGAAGGTGACAGCAAGTATCAAAGAAATTTAAATTGGTAAAGGAAAATTTTCAAGGCTTGCAAGCGTTTGTGTCACTGTTGTTGACCTCTTTTGGAAGATAAACCTTTCTACTAAGAACACATGCTTTTCCCCTCCTTTCTTCCACACTTTGATGCAATATGTCAATAGCATCTAGATATAGCTATTTTTATTGAGGACAGCTTTTAATAACTGGCTGCTATTGATCAAATACTTTAAAAGAAAACTATCCTTCTAAAGAACATATTTGACTGCAATGCTCCTTAGTTTTACAGCTGTACAAAACAGGGGGCAACCAGAGTGTGTGTTCTGGGTTATCCTTGACAGTAGAAAACTCAGGTAATACAAGTATTATGAGGTGCAGCTGGAGCATAGTGCAAGAAACACCAAGCACAATTTAGATCCGCTGATAGAAGCTGGGGCACTCTAAGACCCCAGACTTCTGTACTGCAACTCCAGAGGATGTTCTCAGACAGGTGAAAAATCAGTGGAATAAAGAAAAAAACCAAACAAACAAAAACCAAAATAAACGCTCCACAGAGATAGCACACTGGGAACATCCTCCTGGAAACATTCAATTTGTACTGCATGGAGCCACCTCAGTTCTGGGCAGTTTATAAGCTATCCAAAAATGGCTGCCCTGCTGGAAATTGTGCAGCTTGGAGATGTTGGACCTGAATTTGCATGGTACCAGCTCAGCTTCAGCCTTTTCGTGTCTGTGATTATGTATCTAGCTCTTAATTACATTGCTCAAATATTGTTTACCCCATGTTCCCTACTCTTTCGTTGCACAGTGTGGCCCCAGCCTTGCTTCTAATGCCTACAGAGTACTGCGCAGCACTGAACCCACGCAACAAAGAAGCCAATGAGGAGAGGTGCTCTGCCGGATCTCATATTCATAAATGCAAAGAGGCTTGTTGAGGGTGTGAAGGTCAGAGTCATCCTTGGCTTCAGTGACCACAAGATGCTGATGCTGTCAAAGACGACAAGGTCTTGTACCACAAGCATCAAATTGTAGACTAGGGAAAACATGAGCCTGTTGCTGAATGGGGCAGGGGAGCCTGTGACACAGGACGTGGTAAAGGCTGAGGTATTGGATGCCCCCTTTGCCTCAGTCTTTACTAGCATGACTGGCCTTCAGAGAGCAGGGGGAAGGGCTGGAACAAGGAAGACATACCTTTGGTGGAAGAGGATGAGGTCTTAAGCATCTTATACTTAAGCAAACTGGACACACGTAAGTCCGTGGGCCTCATGGCACGCACCCACGAGTGCTGAGGGAGCTGGCAGATGTCACTGTGAGACTACTCTCAATCTTTAAGCAATCATGGTGTTTGAGAGAGGTACCAGATGACTGGAGAAATGCAAATGTCACTCCTATCTTTAAAAAGGGCAGGAAGGAGGATGCAGGGAACTACAGGTTTGTCAGCTTCACCTCAGTCCCTGGGAAGGTGATGGAGCTGCTAATCCTGGGAAACGTTTCCAGGCACATTAAGGACAAGGTGATCAGGAGTGGTGAGCATGGTTTCATCAACGGGAAATTGTGCTTGCCCAACCTGATAACCTTCTACAATGAAAAGACTGGCTTGGTAGATGAGAGAAAAGCAGAAGATACTCCACTAAGGCCTTTGAAACTGTCTCTCATAAAATCCTTATAAGAGAAACTGTTGAAGTCTGGGCTGGATTAACAGACAGTGAGGTGGGATGAAAACTGGCTGAATGGCTCAGTCTGAAGGGTGGTGATCAGTGGTACAAAGTCTATCTAGAGGCCGATAACCAGCTGTGTAATCTAGGGATTCATATGTGGTCCAGTAGTGTTTACCATCTTTATCAGTGACCTGGATGATGGAACAGAGTGTACCCTCAGCAAGGTTGCAGATGACACAAAACTGGAATGGCTGATAGGCCATCCAGAGGGACCTCAACAGGCTAGAGAAAACAGGCTGACAGGACCCTCATGAAGCTGAGCTAAGGGAAGTGCCAAGTCCTGCACCTGGGGAGGAATAACCCTATGACCTGTCCAAGGTGGGTGCTGACCAGCTAAAAAGTAGAAAAGAACTTGGGGTTCCTGGTGGACACCAAGTTGAACCCCTGGTTCATGAACCAGCAATGTGCCCCTATGGCAAAAAGGGCTAGTGGCACCCTAGTAGGAGTGTTGCCAGTGGGCTGATTGAGGGAGGTGGTCCTTCCCCCTCTACACTCAGCACTGGTGAGGTCATACCTGGAGCACTGTGTCCAGTGCTGGGCTCCCCAGTACAAGAGAGACATGGACATTCTGGAGAGAATACAATGAAGGGCCACAAAGATGATTAAGGGACTGGAGCGTCTCTCCTATGAAGAAAGATCGGGAGAGCTTGACTGTTTATACCAGAGAAGAGAAGGCTCGGGGCAGGGAATGGGGTGGGGTGTGGATCTGATCAACATGTACAAATTTCTGAAGGGATACTGTAAAGGAGATGGAGCCAGGCTCTCTTCAGTGGTGCCCAATGACTGGGCAAGAGACAACAGGCACAAAGTGAAACACAGGGGGTGCCATCTGAACATCAGGAAACACCTCACTGTGATGGTGTCTAAGCACTGGCACAGGTTTCCCAGAGAGATCGTTAAGGCTTCATCCTTGGAGATACTAAAAACCGCATCACTTCCACCTTGCCTTTCTAGCCCTTTTGAGGACTCCTGTCTTAGACATAACTATTTCATGCTTCTCAGTCATGAAACAACAGAAGCTTTATGATCAGGTGAAGAGCCTGATTCTCAACAAATGCTAGATTAGTCCTGAAGAGGTATGAAATAATTCGTCTCCCTCGTTATGGGATATGCTCCCAGTGCTGAGCACCTTGGCACCCATCTGAGGGCCAGCAGAATTTGAGGAGACAGTATTCACCTCTGGCACCTCCTTGCCCGTTCTCCCTGTCCTCCACACAAACACATTCCAAATCTTTTGAAAAAAACAGCAGCATGTTAGTCCTACCTCTACAATAGCACTACAGCACAGAGATGGGCAGACAGATAACTTGGTATAATGATATCTACTTTTCTCATAATTTTCATAAAACAATGTTCCAGTATAAGAAAAATATCTGTACACATTACAGATAATTAAACTTTGCCCAAAAGTAAACTTCAAAATAAAGGCATAACTATAGAAGTGTGCCATGTTATAGTACTCTCTTCCCTCATCTCAAGACACAGCCCAGCTGATTACTGATAAAGATGATGTCTGGTAACAGGAAAAGTGCAAGACACTTATTTGAATGAATGAGCAAAATACTGATTCTCAATTTCTTTGCCATCTCAGATTTAGGTCCAGTTTCATGCCTTAACCCAAATTCTAGGATCTTCTACAAGTTCAAAGTACAACAATCAATTACATGGCTACTTTTTGTGACAGATATTCCTCTCCTGGAGCAATGCTGTCATCTGCTTAAAAGTCCATTTACATACAGACAACATGAATTTGATTTCTAGCTTCTGTTGGGTACATCAAAATTCTGGTGGGCTGCTTGCTTTCTTAGGTAAGCATCCTAAAGAGGAACTTAGTTTATGGAGAACTGACTTTTAATTATTGCAGCTTTTCAGCTGTAAGTCTTCCTGCAGGCTGTAAATACAATCTATATAACGTAGCCAAGAAAAAGATTTTCTAATATAAACTATAATTCTTCAGTGTAATTGGATGACAGTAGATTCTTACAGACAACATAATATAGGAGTAAAGTCAAATGTAAAATTGCAGAGAAAACTGTGAAAAAAAACTTGAGGGAAACTGCAATCTCTTCTGTCCCAACTTACTGAATATTCAGATTCATTTTCTCAAGTATTTTTCATACAATTTTCTTGACATCCACATGCACACTGTGTACCAACAAGACTAATCAGCAGCTGGAACGCAACTGTAATTTAATCTGCAACTTAACTGAAGTTGTAGTAGGTGTATTTTTAGCAATAGCTTGAAAACGTAGCCCATTAAATTCATTAACAAGCTTGAAGATATGAATGTTCCATCTACTTAATTGAGTGCTCTTATATAAAACTAAGCCATGCATTCATTTGGTTATATAGCTGATTTTGCCATTCATCAGTGCCACTCCTGTAATTTAAGCAATTTACCACTTGAAATTTTAAAATAAAGCAGTGTACTGCAATGTCCCAATATACAACCGATCAAGAAGAAATAATACAAAACTGTCTAGATATAAGAGACTATCAAAAGCGTTAGAAAAGGAATCCAACCCTGAAAGCATATAAAAGTTTAAATGGAATAATATTCCAGGTGACTTATTTACCATTGTTCTGTTGACACTGTATGTACTGAGAAAATGCGTTTGGCATTCATGCATATAGACCATATGGCTGATTAAAGACAGAAAGAGAGTTTTACTTCAGATGAGCTGTAAACTCATCCTGTGGATTGAAGGTGCATTACTGGCTAGAGCACAGCAGGCGAGCTCTTCAGAGTTAAAGCCTGGCTTAGATTGACCTAAAGGAAAGGGTGAACTCTAAGACCCCTCTGGGAGGCACATCAAAGCATTGCTTCAAAGGCGCACTCCTGATCTGGGCTAACACACTAATGTAGACACAAGTACCACAGCGCACGCTCACTACCACCATTTACTTCTCCACTGAGAGCTGGGTACCCAGTACAGACACAGAGACTGCTGCTTCATTTCCCACAACTTCTTTCAAACATTTACCACCACGCGTGCTATAGTTTCTTCTCTGTTTTATTTTTAAAGAAATTTGAAAGAAATCATACATCTGCACAACTCCAGCACTCTTGGTTCAATCTACCAATAATCTCTACTCCTCACCCAATCATATCATCATCATCATCTGGTTTACACCAACTTTGGAAGTGTGACTGCTAAGAAATCATTAGATCTGAGATTAGGCAAGTATAAAAAGAAAAACGTCCAATAGCTCCACAGAGAAAATAACCTACATTTTGTAAAGTCCCTTGTAAATAAGAGAGTATTAGAATTTTCTGAACAAAGTATTTTTCTATTATACATTATTATAATGCTGGCTGGTCATGATGCTAGTACATTTGGAGTAAGCGTTATTACATTAAAGTAACAAAATCATAGCTGAAAAGGTGATTTGATAGCATATAAAGGAGCCAAATCCTGCATAGCTCAAGCGATAGCCTATCCAGCAGCAGTGTTACCAATTATTTTCTTTTTGTAGCTGAATGACATACAGAAATAAAACAGAATATTCTTTAAAACCAATGGAGAACTAAATTACACACCAATTACTGACAAATTTATTTTATGTTTTGCTAATTTTGTTTCCTGAAGAGCTAGAGTAGTTCAAACTATGCTTTATGATTTACGAGTTTTTAGACTCGTCTACGTGAATTTTTCCATATGAGATCATAAAGCTTAATCAACTTAAATCAGAAACAAAAACTTCACCACAGCAACAGAAGAAAACTAAAAACAAAAGCTAAAAGTGAAGGACATACATATCATCTCTGAAGGTTTAAGATATTAACAGAAAGATAACTTCTATTTAAAACCCAATCAAAACAGTATAGCTTATATCTCAAAAAAGCCTCTGGGGAACAGTTCCCTCAATCAGATAGCATATAATAGCAAATGAAGAGGAAAAATATTTTTCACTGAGATGATAATTTTGAGTTTTTTTACTTGTATTAGAGCACTCCATTCAGTCTTCCTAAAAAGAAAAGTTCAGTGCCAACCTCCCTTTCTAACACTGTTGTCCTCTTTTGAGGCAGATCTCCCAGATATCCTTTCATTTGTGGACATTAATTATGGTAGGGGTTTTTTTTTTCATTTTTTTTTACATAGAAATGTGATATTCTTTAAACAATTGATTTAGTCAGGCATGCCTGTCTTTTTTTTTCGTTTATAATATAAAATAAAATAGTATGTTGAAAATAGCATCACACATTTGTGTTCCTTAGACCACATCTACCTACCAATAACATTCAGCATCTTTCCATGCACCTGTGGGTTTACAAGAGTGTAGAAAACCTACTCCTCTGCACCTGCTACTGGCATACCAATGCTGCAACCCCTCCGAAAAAACTAACACATACCCATTTTTCAACCCAATGTTTCCATATGGTTTAAAGTGTTGGGGTTTTTTTTTTTTTTTCAAATAAAACTTAAATGGCTGAATCTTTTTTACTTAATTTTCCAAAAAGCAATAAAGCATGAAGCACAGACCAAGTCAAGAGTATTTTAGCTCTAGCAGCTTATGTCTGGCGAAGTTATAGCCAGTAAAATGGAGATATTCAAGAAGAAAGTGTCAGGCAACTTAATGCTGCTGATGCCACCTATTAAAATGTTTACCTGAAGACCATATCTGCAGAGACAAATGCCTTCCATCACAACAATTTGTCACCTGCCAAAGCCTCCATTCTGTCCAGTTTGCTTTTTAGCCCTTTTAAGCTAAGTAAGTCCAGAAGGACTTGGAACGTAACAGGCTTGTAGGCACTACAGCCGTGTGATTTCTAGGTGGTACAAAAGCAAGAGTTCAGGTTGGGTAAGTATTGTAGCTATTTGCTACACATGAAAAAAAAAATAAATAATCTTTTCCCAGGCTGCAGTTTAATAATTATGCAGTAACTCTTTGCTGCCTACCTCCTCACACCACTAGAATACATTTTTACAAGACAACTGTGTGCACATCAGCAGTTAGTTTTATAAGCATAAGTATTTAATTACAACCCTAAATAAAGGTAATTAGGAATATTCTGAGAATATATTCTAACAGTGTGAATAAGTGGGCTAAAAAGGGGGATAGGTACAGTATAGATACTTCAATATCATGTTTTCTTCATGAGAAAATGTATATATACTCAAAAAAATCTCCGTGCTAAGAAAAAAACCTCATAGTACCAAAAATCACTCACTCATTTCCTGTGTGTTTTTGATTTTATTGTTTAATTTAAGGATCTAACAATGCCTTCTGCTTTTTTTCCCCCCTTGCTTCCATTTATTCAACCCTCTGGAACCAGGATCTACAATTTTCTAGCTGTCAATTACTGAAAATAAGTTGTTGCTTCAACATAGTACAGAGGGTAGAGCATTTGGGACTAGAAACATGAAAAAAACCTCAAAAACCAACAAAAAAAAAGAAAAAATACCTTTGGAGGAAACAAACTGATTTATTTAAAATGGTTTAAAAAAGTTATTATTGCCCTTGCGTTGATTTTGTCACATAGAAATTTTGGATAACACAAGAAGTTTCAAGTAAAAACATTCCTAAATGTAAACTTATCTTTAATGTTTACAGTTGACACTCAGTTCAGTAATGATAACTAAGTACTGAAGCAAAATATGCTTTGCGTGCCCAGAGCCCTCTTCCTTTCTTAGAGTCTTCATCAAAATCACTGCAACATTCAAATTCTGCAGAACAGCCGGCTCATGTGAAAATAGCAAGATGTGCTGCCAACAGGAGCACTTGTCTTTAGAAGCTGATCCTGGATTTCAGTCTGGAGTGTTTCATCATTGCTTCTGGAAAAAAAACCTAACTGAAGCTGCAGTAATTTTTTATTTGCTTATGTGTACTACACACAAAGAGTCTGTTTATTTCCAGACTGTCATTGAAACATATTCTTACCTTGTTGTAACCATGAGAACTATCGTTATATCAGGAAGAATTTGTACCACCAGAAAACAACAAGAGTTTCCACTTTGGAGGTTGAATTCAATCAACACTTCCAGGGAAAAGGAATTTGGTGGAAGTTTCAAGTCTTATTGCTTCAAAATACCCCTCCTGAATAGCTCCTTAAACTCTTCACAGGAGTACCGTGCAGACTTGAAACACACTAGCTAGTTCAGGTGTTATATTACCCGTATCAGTAAAGTTTTAAACCCAAGAAAAAAGTCTTGCAAAATTTTTAATCAGAATTTTTTGTTACATAAAACAAATATTAATGACATTGTCTTATTACCCGAGGCATGTTTTCTTCTCAGATGTTGAATTTAGAATGTTGAATTAGACTGAATTTTTAAGAGTTTAGACTAATCAAGGTAATAATTACAGAGAAAAATTTTGGCTGTTCTCTGTGAAACAAACTCAAACTTTTCCCAACAACTTGAAACTTTAGAAGTGCAATAATCTATTAAATTGGAGACATCACATCATCTATATTAAGCTTCCTTTACTGGCTCCACCTTAAGAACAGGAATTTCCAGGAAAGTACCTTCAAGCTGACAAATACCACATATCACTGCAAATTCTTAAAGCAAATCAGCTTTTTCCACAACTGGGAGAGGAGGTAATTGCCTGTCAGGGATCTTTACTTTTGTAGGTCGGTTTTTTCCCCCTACTCAGTGATTATTCATTGCCTTCAAAGGTTGAGTGGGTTTCCACCTTTAGTGAGGACACATACTGGAGCTCACTAAAATGGAGTGAGATGCTCATTAACATGTAGTATTCAAGTAGGAAAACTGCATTTATTTACCAAACTACATCAAGGAACAATAATGAGCTGCTGCTTCTAGCCAACGATTGTGTTTGTGGATTCATTAACTCATTGCCAGTATCAATAAATGGGCTGTATTTGCTTTCTGAATTCTTCCAGCAATCTTAATTGGGCGCAGATATCTTAAACCACCCAAACAAGCTGCAAAGTTCAACCTAATTCACCAATGCTTAACGGAAATGCTGCTTCTGCAATACAAAGATAGATGTAACAAATTTTGAGCGAACACAGACTTTAAGATGAGCTGTTTTCCTCTGAAATCCCACAGCCCTCAGCCAAAACCACAGTGCAGTTTTAGAAATGGGTTTATACTACAGTTCGGGCCAATTCCAATAATTAACTCCATTTCTTACAGAGGGAGATCTGAATGGGAGATACACAAAAGGACCTCAGTATTATGGATGACTAAACTCTACTGCTCCAGAAACTTAAGTAGTTCAGAATAACCACACACCACAGAGATTCAGATTAAACACCTGAAGCAATGACTTGGAAAAAGATACATCAATGAGAGCAAAGTAAAGTTAAATTTTTCTTCAAACAAAATTTTCCAATTACCTACAATGGCAAGTAATTGTTTACTTTACGATTTGTTCTCTCCAGAATTAAGCATAATGTTTCCTTGAACATCCAAGTGTTGACCAAATACAGAAATATTGATCCCCTTTTCATTTTGAAGTTAGCCATACTGACTGTCCCTTTAAAAATCTACTTCAAGGGAAAGGAGTAAATGAAAGATTTAATTCTTAAAATCAACTTCACACAATGTGCTCTAAGGTGATCTTACAGAGAGGCTCTTCACCAGACAGACCGCTTGACAATTAAGTGAGCTATGCTGATGCAGCAAGCGATCCAGGAGGCAGGAAAGGATGACCTTAAACTACCAATGTTTCTCAGTTCAGATCTGCTGCTTTTCTATATTCTGAAGATCTAATCAACAGTATACTTGCAACATTTAGAGAGGAATTCTGAAAGACTATACAGTGTAATAACACTAAGACTTTAATCATGAAACAATGCAATGAGTCGCTGGGTTAAGAAACCAGAGTACCACTATTCTTTGGCAAAATGCTTGAATTTCTACAGTTATTTTGTCAGTCATATTTGAGATATGCTGTTGGCTATTAAGGGTACTTTCAACAAGACTTTGATCATATACCAGTTAGTTCCTTAATACATTTTGAATAGATTGTCACTGAAAGTGTTTTTGAAAAAATTTCAGATGACTATGAATAACAACTGCAAGGCTCACAGCCTGGGAAGTATCAAACTGTAAAAACTTAGGTCCCAGGATACTTAAATCTGAGTGTCTCAAGACTGGGAACTAGAAGAAACTTATAGTGACAATGAATATAGTGGTTCAATTAGGATGAAAGGTGTCATCAACAAAACTCTGCACAGGAGCTTGCAGCAGTCTTCTGTCAGCAAGAAAGCAAGCAAAATATAATTTCTGTCTTCTTGCAAAGTGGCTGTTGAAAGGAAGTGCTATTATGTTTGAAAGAAAAGAAAAGATTTAAAAGAATACAAGATATTCTTAAGGTAGTGCATAAGATATCACTGTTCCTTTTAAAAGTCTAGTAAGCAGGTACAGAAAAGTCAGTTGAGGGATTTCTGAGATTCTGAGCTCAGTTTTCCTTGATTATGAACTACTAAGCCCTTTCTATAGATAGCTGAAGTTTTACCTTGCACATTATGAATCCTCTAACACAGCTGTACTTTAAATCACTGTTCTTATTTGTTAGGACAATAAAGAATAGACAGCTTGACAAAACTTGTTTTGGAAGAACTCAAGGGACAGCTTTAATATGCAGACTCTTTGTGATCAGACAGCCAAAAATGAGTAAAATAATTTGCTTTAGTTCAACCAGAGTTCAAAGATTTATTCTATGTAGAGTTTCAAAGCCTGGAGGATCCCTGAAAGACTCAGATCAATACCACTCTCTAGCAAAGTAACTTAAAATGCTTTTCTTGAATTTAGTAAGAAATATGTACTCAATAATAAGAAATAAGAAACTCAAAATGTGAATGTATAAAAGCAGAAAGCATTTCAGATGTTTTGAAATTAAGCTGAAGTCCAATTGAAAAGTACCATTTCATACTCATCTTTTATAATCTACCCATTTGTTCTTAAAATTATGGTATCTCCATCAGTCAAAAATATAATCTACTTGGAATTGATGCAGAAATTATAAGTAAGAAGCTTTGCTAAAGAAAACACTTCATTGAGCTACACTTTTGTAAAGGAGGTTCAAACTCTGCAAGCAAAATTCTGTTGCTAAAAGATTAAATATCACTTCCAGTTATTAGATTTCTTCTCACTAGTTATTCAGAGGAGAATACTTCCTTCTTAAACTGAAAAACATGTCTTAACACAAGTATTGAAATTTCCATTCCAAAGTAAAGAAATTCTCAGCAGAGCAACTCTTAGCCCTTACATCAGATTTATACAAGCTGAAATTACAAAGACTGGAACTAAACACTGTAAAAAAACTGGCCTTGGCACTGTGAATTGAAAGCATTCAGAAATAAGTTTATTAAATAAAGAGTGCACCGGGAACCTGAACAAAACCTATGAAAAATCAAATGAAAAATCCATAAGGGTCTTCAGTGAATACACGATCAAACCTCTCTGATGTATGTGGAGTCTAAATAAAGTTAACTGCTTAACAATACGTACAGAGAAAAGCGTGGTTTATGAGCATACTTCAAATAACGGACATACTTTTTAGCTGTAACCTTTCATGACTAAAATAATCCACTCCAACACTTCATTGCATCACTGCATCGATCTGTTTCATGTTCGCAACCTTCCTCCTTCATTCCCGCTCCCCCTCAGGGGAAGGTATCTCATTATGGTGGCCAACCTGTGCAAAAATCAGAACAAAAACCCAACCCACCCCCCCACACCAGAAAACCGCCCTTTAATCAAACATGAAGCTGCAAAAGCCCATGGACGTGCAGTGAACTGTGCTTTAGCAGCAGAGGGATGCAAAACCAGCAAGCTGCCTCCAACCCCTTGTGCTTCAGGGAGGCCTCACACACAAGACCTGGAACCTTTCAGTAGTTCCAACACCCAAATAGTCTTTCCCATGAAGGAGCAGCCACCACTCCTTTACTTCTCCACCACTTCCTGCAGTATAACGAGCACTTAAGCTTAATAGAAATTGGAGACCTCTGAGGAAGACTCTCCCCATGACAGCAAAAAGAATACTGCTACAACAGTTCAGTTTCCTACTTAAAAGTTATTAAAAATTACAATGTATTGATTCTATGAAAAGTAATTTTATGGCATAGGTAAATGAACTGCATTATTTTTACTTCAGTGCCACTGCTGGGCTCACTTCCCATTGTTTAAAGCACTTTCTGCTTGGCCTGTAATTCCTCAGGCACAAGTAAGGCACATAAAGGGATCCTGCATATCAGGGTGTTTGCAGCATGAGCTATCCTTCAAAAATCTGAAGGTTCTCAACGCATCCTTTCCCTCAGGAATTAGAACCTGACTGCAAACCTTGCACTAGAACATATGAACACAGAAATGGAAGGGTTCATCCGGACTATCAGTTCAGAATCTCACATGAACATAAGTACTTGAAAACTAAATTAGTATTACGGGATTTTTTTTTTTCCTGCTAACTCCCACTCACCACTAAATAGTTCCAATATCTTAAGAGAAATTTTAGATGTATTATAAAAGACCACATGCCACAGATACATGGCATGCCGCTAGAAGACAGCAACAGAGATGGCACATCTCAAATTCCTGTTTTGCTACCCCTTTAACATTTCAATTTATTAAGTGAAGTGCACCCAACTTCCCACCTACAGTAATACAACCGAAGCATTTCATTACCTATTTTCAAAGTCTGCTCTGCATCAGAAAATAGGCAAGTCAATAGACACATAGCACACTTATATGTGCTGTGCAGAGCTTAACTTCTCTACTAGAAATTTCCAGGATCTACAAAATGAAAGATGCTAAACCCCAGCCTTTGACATATTGCTCTGCTAATTCTCTCAATGGCATTATTTATTTCATGTGCCTGTCCATCCTTCTACCAAATATATTCTTTTGAGACTGCCACAGCCTCTCACCTGATTTTTCCTGTTGCCACAAAGACCAGTATTAAAGCATACTAACATGGAACCTATTTGTTCAATACACATTATTATGGCAACTACTTTACAATATGGAAGTTTAAGGTAAGGGGAAATATGAGAACTGCAAACATGTTCACGGTCACTTAAGTCTCAGGAGGCAGTAGAGCGAAATCAAAATGCACTTGAAAAATAAAGCAAACTGTGCACTGACAACTTAAAATATCTCAACTAATTAGACACCTCTTGTTGCTAGGTATATACTGTGCAATGGAAACTAAACATTCAGTTTTTTCTATTTTTACTAGGCTCAAAAGCTTTTTCATATTATGAATCGCTTATTACTAACACCTATTGAAAACACCTGTGCACTTTCATGATTTATAACTCTCTATTCATAACTTACAGCAGTAAGTTTCATGTGTGATGTGTTTCAACCACCTGAAGTGGAATGTCATTCTAAGCAGAAAATTTTAGTAGAACTGTGAGGGGGCTCAAGTCCAGCTCCTGCTGAAGTCAGGCTTCTCATTGCTTCAACAAAAGCTGGATCAAAGCTCTAAACAGCAATTTTTTTTTTTTTTAATTAGATAAGAAGCAGCATAGAAAAATACTATCTACACAAACCCCAAGAATATTTAAGAATAAAAACTTGTTTACCTCCTTTAGATTTTTTAAGTAAAAGCAAGCTGCAAATGTATATTATTGTTATGCAGGTCATAATCACAAGAGGCTGATCAAATGTGAATAGTATAAACAACTTTTTTTTTAATTTACTAATTTCTATTTTATCTTTTTACACAGTACGAAACTCCCATTCATTGTTTGGCCTATGCAGTACCCTTTTAACATGACACATGCGACAAAGGCAAGCATTTTATTAAGTTGCATGAGAAGCCAGGCTTTTAAGACAAGTCTAGGCTGTCAAACTGCAACCCTGGTGCATAGTACCTACCAACAGTCAGAAAAGTAAGTGGATGTAGCAAAGATGCTGCATTTCCCCTCCCGCTCTCAAAAAGTAGCTATTAGATTTCTCAAAGATGATTTTTTTCTCCATCCATGAAAGTTTTAGAAGTGGCACCAATCAGAGAAATGATCAAGGTATTCTGTTGATTTCAAGACTGAAGACTAACATTAAACAGAAGCAATACATTTGTGTCTTGTAAGTGCTGTGGTTCCAGTGTCAGTCACTACCGTAAAGGTGTAATGGAGCAATGGAGTGTTGCTTACCAGGAACCTACAGCCTCTGCAGGCCTCATCTCCGCTAGGAATGAGCTGAGCCAGAACATGAGAGTAGAGTACTGGATGATATTTGGACTGCCTTTCTCTTGTAGCTTTTGTTTTCTGGAAACATTAATAACTAAAATATGGACATCAGGGTGATCATAACAAGTTGCAAAACAATGATTTGAACAGCTGGTCCAGGGTGGATTTACATAATGAATAGCTGGGACTGGCCTTTAGAATATAAAGCCTCTGTTTTCCTGCTGTGGCAAGAAGCGATGGCATTTATGGTAACAAATAACTCAGGACTTCAGGCTATATGACAGCAGAAATAATTTAAAATTATTAAATACAATTTCAGCCTCATTATGCTCCTAACACCCCAAAGACTTCAATTTCCAGAACAGAAACTTCAAACCTTGCTGGGACATATATGTTTGTATAGTGCTTAGCTTTTAGAAATGTGGTCCCCAGAAACTGTAGCTATTATTTGTGTTGGAGGGGACTAAGGTTCTGGAGATTTTAATCCTGCTGTTTAACAATTGTTCTCACATTACCCCTCTGGTACGGTATCTCTTTAGCACACACAACACTGACTGACCACAAAAACGTCAATTTAAAACTTCAAACTTAAAATGGAATTGAGATGATGGGTGGAGGCTCCTTTCTATCAAGCAGAATTTCCTGCCTTGCAGACACTGGGGCAGCACCTGAACCAGCAGTTCATGAGTATGTTTTCCAGCATGCCATTCCGGTTCAATCCTGGATGCAATTTAACAAAACAGCAGGGAAACTCTTAAGAGGCAGAAAGGTCAAAAATAGAAAAGTTACTTAAGAAGTCCTCTCGAAGACTTTATTCTAGCAACAACACTACTACCTCTACATGGCTTCGAGTGCAGAAGTATTTCCAAGCTTGTTTATGAACTTTCCTGTATAGAGCAAGTGTTAATTACAAATGTACTTTCTCTATCTTTGCAAACCATACATGGGGAATCATATTTAGCAATAACCCTCAGCAATATTCCTTAATACAATTCTTCTTGCCTTTTGTTTTTCAGAATTTGGTGCATTTTCCACGCAACAAAACATCACAGTTTTAGGATGAACTAACAGTGCCATGCCACCACTATGCCTTGCTGCTTGAAATGGTATTCTAAAAATATTAATCACTGGCTTGCCTTTCCTCTTCCAGACTCCATTTAGGAGGGAATTTTTCTTCTACCTATATGAGTCAGATTAAATTCTTATACCTTTTAGACTGACATTTTTCTGAAGATGCTCAATGATTAGACATACCCACAATAAACTAAAAAGGCCTGTGCAAGCTTCCCATGTAGCTCTTTCTCCAATAAACTCCTGACACAGCAACCTCACTACCCCAATCAAAATCTCCTCATGAATATTTATATATTGCATTCTGTGGTGGTTTTTGCAATTTCTCTCATACATTCTTTATGCACTAGAACAAAGCTCATAGAAGTTAAAATAATGTAAATAAATTGCCTAAGTCCTAATACTTATATTGTCCTCCATTAAGGAAAAACTATTAGAACTTAAATTCTTATGAGTGAGAACAGAGTCTGGTTATGAGAGGAGAAAGAAACTGCAATGTACATCTGAGTCATATTTGCATTTTTAGAAATTTGTGGTATAGGATGATGATCCCAGCAATTCTAAATTAAAAATGCTATAATCTTAATCTTATATTGTTCTCTATATATTGTTAGTCTTAAAAACTATTAAGGGGCTGCAGATCGTGAACCATTCCTTAACGTATTTCTAATATGCACTTATTTTACCAAGTTCTAGTTTACTAGCAAATTGGTTCACACCCATCATTCAACAGTCAGCGGTGGGACACGAAAATCATTTTTGCAGAAGACTAGGAAGTTTAAATTTCTTTCTAAGAGACTAAAGCAGGCAACTATCTCAACAACCTCATTTTTATGAATTTCCCATGCAAAAATAACTCAAAAATTCAGAATGAAAAAAAACATAGCTTTCTAAACCCAGGCTTTATTTTACTCAAAGTAACACTGCAGAGGACATTGTCCTATATCTGCTTAAGGATCAAGACTACTTTAAAATCAATACAGTTCAGTGGTCTTCGGTTCTTTCAAAACAGGCAATATCCTGGTTCTCAACAGACATCTACTATGACCATTTCCTTAAATCAATCCCAAAACATTGCAGTGTTAAACTCAAAGAAGTTACCTACACACAGAGGTTAACAACATAAAGATTGCATTGCCAAAAAGCATGCCGAATAGTGCATGAACACAATGAAACATCATTAATGCTTCTTTTTACGTTTGAAAAACTCGTACCTGGGCACACTGCCTGTTAAGCTTCTTTCACTTGACGATGATGACGACGACGACGAGGATCCGGGTCTCTGTTCTGTTTTCATTCCTAGAGTCCCTGTTGCACTAATCTGAGGTTTTCCACCATCCTCTTCTGGCTTTTTTTTTTCACTATCACTTTCATCACTGCCTTCTCCTAAGATGTCATCCACCTGCCAAGGAGTGGAGAGTCAGTGTATCTGCTAACAGACTATTCTATATCAATCTTTCAGAATTATTGGATTGCTCTTAAATTATCATTAAGAATATCCTTCAACTTTCCTTGACCTTCTCCTTGAAAATTCAAATCAAACCCCAATGTCTTCAATACAGTTTCTGTAACAGGTCTAGCAACATTCCATTCAAATTAAATATATTTAGTCGATGTTTAACTTAAGATAGATACAAGTACACTCACATACATGATAGTCACTTTTGAAGGTGTTTCCATTTTATTATAACAACATGAACATGAATAGCTGTAAACAAGAAACTATTATGAAAAAAGTGCTGTTTTATGAAATCAAAGGGATAGATGCTTTATACTATTGTAAGATATAACAACATACACTTTATACTATACATAATTTATACCATTATAACCTACAGAATCACTTGGGCAAGGGATATTAAAATCTCTAGCTAATAAGTATTCTTATATTTACATGTATTCCTTTATAGATACATAACTTTAAAGAAGTGTATTCCTAAGTAATACAACATGAATGGAACAGAACGTACAGAAGCCCATTCAAACCAGATTGTCTGCTTATTCTAATTAATGAAGGCAAATCTATCAAAATATTTACACATTCCATTAAATAACTGTTTGGCCTTTGCCTTTGAAAAGTTAGCATGGGATTTGATACTCCTCTAAGAACAAGCTAATTTGCTTCTGACAGGTTGGAACTGCTGAAACCATCATTAAAAGCAAATCATATTCATGAGCTACCCTGCTGAGCTTCAAAAGGTTATACTCTGAGTCAGCATTCAACCTTCAGAAAGAGATGAAAACATGCGAAAACAGAGGTGAAGATCCCCACAGTGTCTCTATTTTTATGAATAGCAAAGGACATAGAAAGAAGCTACGTGTGAGTATTTCTCTACTGATATTTAAGAATTTTTCCGAAAAGCAGCTCATATCAGCATAAGTTAGAACAGGGCTTGCAACTACTCTCTGTTGTCACTAGTACCACACCTACTTTATCAAGAAGAAAAACTCTGTATCTGAACATGCCCAAAAGATTTTACACTACTTTTCCACTGCTTTTACACTGATATTCCCAAAAGCTAGAAGAAAGCTGTAAGAAAGTCACATCTCATCTTTCACAAATGCGCCTCTGATTTCTTTGTTTACTTTGATATGCACAAAAGGAAAATAAAAGCTGCTCTCTCTTTATCAAACTAGATGCAAGAGATCTACATCTGAGTTAGTTGTACATATACATACCCCATTTCTATATAAGGGCATTTAAAATGCACATATAAATCATGGAAATATGGCAAACTTTGAAAATCATTGCATACGAAAACAATTAATGTGGGATGGTCCTTACAAACTGCTCTAATTAGAAAGGCTCCCAAAAATACAGATTCCTGCCTAACTATTGACTAAATTGCAAGCTGTGCTGAAAAGTGTAAATATTACCATCTTCATCTTCCAGAATTGTCAAAAGAAATGGAAAACAAAGTATGCTTTCATTAAGGCAGCAAGATTTAAGCTCTTCATTTGAACAAATTAATAGGTAAAAAAAAGCACATTAACATTTAGGCAGCAACTATCTACCTAGACACATCACTAACTTTAAATGAATAAAAAAGCTTAAAGAACAGAGGAAACTTTCAATCTGGTTCCAAGACAGATACTGATGTACCAACTACAATTTCTGCTTATAACATTAGATTTTATATGATTAATACAAATGGAACATAACACATCAGCAGAAAATGCCAGCTAATACCAAATTTTACTGGTAAGAGACAGTGAGGGGATGTTTACTGCTTAAACACTACTATAGCAGCTATCTTTAAAGTACTTAAAGACTTTTATAACACAGCAAGAATGATTAACATTGAAAAAGAAAAGTGATTCATCCCTTGAAGTAGACAAATTGTTCCATTTAGCAAGAGAACGAAAAGTCTGACGACTCTTTTAAACACCCGATTATAAAAGCCAGAAGAAGTCCTCAGCTGACAAAGCTATTTTATTTCTCCTTTAGGAGGAGCACATCATACACTCATGCAGACAAAATAGAAACCAAAGAGCAATGAGATTTTCAGTCTCATTCTCCGATTATGAGCTGTAAAGTACCTAGAGCTTTGTTAAAAAGAAAGCCAAAACCTTCTGTACTATTAACAAACCAGATCAGCTGGAAAATGTTCTTACTCCAGAAGCTGAGTTTACACATTCAAATTGTATCAAGACTCTGAGAAAACACCAGAAAAACTGTCACGTGCAACCTCAATTTGTTAGAAAGATAATTTACAGGCAATGTTTTGGGACAGCAATATGGATGTGACAGAGACCTACTATTATGCTTTACGTTTTTTGGAAGAAGCAGTTACGTATACAGTAATGTAAACTACATAGTAAAAAAAAAAGGAAGTTGTAAATAAACTTTAATTCTTGTTTTCAAACTAGCAAGTATTTAAAAATTCAAGTTTTAATAGAACTGAGAAACTACCTTAGACAGCAACAGGACAACACATGTAACTACCTAAATGGTCTCTCTTAAAAGCAGTAGAATGCTCTGAATAAATTCTTTATTAGAATTACAGAAAATTCTACAAAAAGAATAGGTTTGATGGACAGCTGTTCATTTTGTGCTCCACTTTTGCATGGAAGGCACACAATTTTTTCCCCCCCAGTCTTTCCCAAAAGACCAATTATACTTTTGCTCCAACTGGGTGCATAAATTAAGGGAAAACCAGGAAAAAACCCAGGTACTTACAAAGAGTTCGTTATGTTTGTTTCTGCTGCCACAAAAATGACTGTTCATTGTTAGCAATGGAAACAACTGAATTGGTATTGACAGTAATCATAGCTAAAAAACAGCTGCACTTCAGCGTAAGGCCTGTGTCTCCTAAGCACCTATTTGAGATTGTGTTGAATGCATTGCATCTCAGGAAGAACTTGCAGATACTAATATAATTTGCCATCTGAATGTGCCAGAAGTTTTCAATACGTACCTTATATTCCCCCCATGGCACATAAATTCATAAAAATAACTCTAAAATGAAATTATAATGTTCAGGTACACCAGTAATTGCAGGTATCCCCATGTAAAACATGGTATTACCTTAACATACTCTCTACGAGTACTTTAAAACGCTGCCAATGTTTGGGGCCAAGGCCCATGATGCCCTCTTAGTTATAGAAGCTAGCAGACCACCAGCTCTATCCAATTAGTGGGTAAATTGATGCTCTGCAAACAAATACCAGACTAAAAGGCAAACAGAGGTTTCACATGTCAATTCAAGTTTCACTAGCTTTATCTGCACTGCATTTCTTTTATGTTCTTTCAATTAGCTGAGTACGTGTGACTCAGTGTTTCTGGTCAGGATGACATACCCAACATAAGCACTACCAATACCAATTTCTTTGAATACATATCTCAAACTGTACGTGTACAAGTACTTGAAATGTAATAGGCTGGTAGTCTTGAAAAAATTAATCATGAAATGTACACCACACCTTTTTTGAATATACTTAAATACACTGCTGACATCCTGAAATCCCAGTATGCACAAAACTGTTCCTAAGAACCAAAACAGTTCGGTGTTTGGGGTTGGTTTTGCTTGACATTTTCTTTTTTTACCAAAACAAATTTTGGGACTGATCTACACACTTGCATGACTTATAAGAAGATTTGTTTATTTGTTTTTAAAAAAGAAAAGTAAAAAGCTAGTGTTTTGGTCTTAACAGGTTACTTCTAAACTACAGGACATAAACTGCTAAAGGCTGTAAATATACTGCATGTGTTTTAAAAATTATCAAGTAAATCTGCATAATCAGGCAGAGAACATGAAAGACAGTGCTTTTAATTCCTATCCTCAATTACATCTGAAGTATCTTAAGCCACATCTGCATTAGAAAGCTGTCCCAGAAACACGGGCACCTTCCAAATGCTGCTAACATCCTAATTGCTTCGCAGTGCATGAGCAATACTGCCAAAAGATGCTCTTTCCGTGTAATTCATTGTTTCTCCAGGAGAACTGGTGGGCATGCTGTTTGTGGAATATGAAAAGTTTCCCTAGAGGACAGAGAGCTTGCTTTTATAAGCTCCCATAATTCTTCATTTGATCCTATAATCTTTACCCCAGCCTCCATTTCCAACATCCCCTTCTGCTTTGTCCCAAACTATTGCTTTTTAGTACATCAGTGGAGTTTTCACATGTATTTTACATTAAATGTTAGAAAAATCAGCAGACTATTTCAGGAACTTTAACACAGCAGTAACACGAGAAGCCAAAGGAGGAGTAGATGGGAAATGTCATGTCAAAAATTAAAAAACCCACTTCTTGAGCCTGTGAAATTAACAGTGTATGATGGCATTAGATTGCAAATCAAATCAGAGAGGGTGGTGGCTCCATCTTCCTGGAACTGTGCACTGAGCTTTCTAACTTTCCAGCACAGAGGTACGAGAACAAAACTGTTCTGTCAGTGGCAAAAAAATTGGAAATAATATTGTGAAAAAATTTACTAACTCCACAACATTAAGTAGTTTGCAGGAATTAATACAGTACTGGTAACTCTAGAGAAGGTTCAGTTATCTTCCAATAATCCAGCTTACAAGAGGTCACCTAGCAGTGCTCTAACACAGTGCTGCAGCCCTGGAAGATTCGATCGCAGCTGAAAAGTACACATAATTTGGAAGCAATGCTTCCGAACACGAAAACAAGCTGTCCCACAGCTATGTGGGTCACTGAGAATATTTCACTGCCAAAATATCATGGTCAAAGAAGAAAAGAGTGAGAACTCTTTTTAAAACAAGTTATGTTCTTCACAAGGTTCAAGCAAGGCTGCCTAGTTGCCAACGCTGACATGGCACACAATTGCCTGACAAAGTATGATAGCACACTCACAAATGTTTGTTCTCTCTTTCCTCAAGCTCCTCGAATCATACACTAGGCATCTGGCAAAGCAAGGAAACATTCATCAAGAGTGGGACAGGAGAAATGAGATCTGTGCAATTGACTTGGAAAGTTTAACCCCTTGACACACAAAAAAAGCACTTTTGCAAAGAAGTGAGAGGTGGTAACAGGACTGATAAAGCACCTTCAGGAGCAGAAAGTCAAGCACAGGCTCATTTAACTTTTGCAGGCAGCCATCTTTACTTTCAAATCCTGCTTGGTTCTGTGCTACCCAGCATAATATAGATTCTACCCAGGTGTAAAACTTAAGCAAGATCAGGTGTTAGTTAAGCAACTATATATGTCAAAGTTTCTACAATGGCTGCCTATTTGAATGTTGACTTGCCTTCTACTGAATACAGCATTAATCTAGTTTTTCCATGTATTTTAAAAGGCAACTGATTTGTGTCACATTGTATCCTTGATAGAAGGGGCTGAGTTCAGCAACATACCTATAAAATCTTTTTAATTTTTAGTAAAGGCAAATAGCAAAAAGGAAGCAATATCAATACCTAAGTGTAAAGAAAACAGTTGTACTTAAAGACAGTGCCGCTGAAATTCCAAAAGCAAACAAACCTTTTGTAGAAAGAGAAAAAAGATACCTGAAGTGAATTTATCTTAACGATTACAGACCAGTTATTCCCACTATGAAAAAATTCAAAGTAGAACCTGTTTTAATGGTTTAAATATGGTTTTATGACAAGCTTTCAGAACATCCAATTAGTTTCAAAATAAAGCAACTTATTTTTCTTGTTCTTTGTTCTTATATTCATAAACACACTTTTTGGTTTCTTTCTACCTTTCAGCAAAAAGACACTCCCCCGCCCCCCCCCCAAATATCAGTGCTTTCTTCATCAGCAATTAAGAAATCATGAAAATATTTTACTGTGGTTTTGTAATACAACAGTATTAATGAAATAATCAAAGACATTATTGCTTTGTTCCTCAGCAGCAGAAGTCCCAGAATAAGAGACCTTCATTCTCAAAATGTTATTATCTAAATACTTATTTAGATAAGTATTTAATATGTATTTAAATCTTAATATACTAAAAAAATAAGTATATAAAAAAATTAAAGTATTAAATAAGTATCTAAATAAGTATTTAATATGTATTACCTAAACAAGGATTTAGATAATACTTATTAAATACTTATTTAGAAAAGCACCTTGCTTTTCTACATATCTTATGGTATATTTTTTGAGTGGGAGGTGATTGCTTTTCGTCAGTGAAGGTGCATTAATCATGGATAGCTTTTTTTAATTTAGGCAGTGAACAGATTTCTATCAGAAGTCAGGCCTTTAGAACGAGAGCAAAACCAAACCTGTGAAGTGTGCTTCCTGGCACCCATGGTCTGGAATTCTGCTCATCTACTGTGAATTGCACATAGAAATATTAGCAGCCCCTGGTGAAGACCTACCAGTTTTAGGATGAAAAGCAATTATGTAAGAGAAAACCCCCCAAAACTTTAAGCCTTGGCTCTACACTGGGCACAGCTGCTTATGCTGAAATTTGAAAAACAGCAGTTTAAAAAATACCATGTGGAAGTTACTTAAAGGAGCTCCCACTGACAACCCCTGGAGGCTGCACTGGGACCCTGCTGGGGAATGAACAGTGGCAACAGCAGACCCAATAGCTGTAGTTCAAAACTCGGCTGCACAGCATTAGCTAAAAAGTCTGCACACATTTTAATTGCGGCCCTGGGCAATATAGCATGCTCCTAAAAGGCAGATACTGCAGGGAAGAAAACCAAAGGAACCAAACAGGTTGCCTGTATTAATTTGACCACTTAAATTGTGCAAATGAAAAGGTAATTGTGACAACTGTACAATTCACTACATTTGGGTTTTACTACTGCAGTTAATACTTAAAACTAGAAATGAAACATCACTTAGAGATTATACACTGATATTGTTATTAAAACACAACACTAATAACAATCCTGTAACCTTGATCATGATCGAATGAGGCTGTTAATCCTTCACAGTACGCTATTTAGGAGTTCTGAATATTTTTGAATTTACCATCTGGAAAGCAATGCCTAGATTTGAGTAGAAACTTTGTAAGCATTCTTGAGATCTTTAGGACAAATACTTGAAACTGCTAAAAGAGACACGAGGTCAAGTCTTTCCGTGGTAATTAGGGTGCCTCGAGTGCTGACTTAAGGATTCTAAAACATTAACATTATTATTAGCATAATGAAAATTGCTTCCTTCAATTAAATCACTAACGCTTCATGATGTTGGAAAGAGAAAAAAGCTCATTCCTAACTACCAATTTCTGAATTACAAGTTAAATCTGCATGGACTAAAAGTTACTAATTATAAAATCCACAATGATTTTTTAATTCAAAGTCTGAGGACAAAATGCCTCAGGGGAGTTAATACGACGACTCCCCCAAAGCCTTCCCGAGTCAATGACATCGCTCCAGCCTCGAAGCTACAGCTTTATCCGATTAAAAAGCCATCCATACCTTTAATCTTCCTTTCCTTTATTCTGTTTTTGAAAGAAATCCTCTGCCAAAAATTCCTCAAATAGTAATAGGCCTGTAAATCTACATTGTATTTTGTTTTTTAATAGTGAAATCCAAGAATAAAATCAAAATTACCAACAATACCTATGTCCAGAATACAGCTGTTCGCCTATTCATCAGGATAGACTTGATGGGAATCACTGAAAAACAAGAACAGCATTTCAGTTCTGCCTGGACTGCATGTTAGCTTATGACTGGGATGGAGAGGAGTGATAGCTTAAGCCTACCGGAGGCAGGCTCCGTTTCTTTGGTTGCAGCATTTCTAAAACAATGATGCCCTAACAGAAATAAGAGCTCCCTCGCTGCTAAGTGCAATGGTTCTTCAATTTAGACTGCTGAAAACATCCATGCCAAAATTCCAGAAAAGGCTCCAACAACATGAATTAAAGGCCAGTGAGTTAGAGGGTGATCTACAGCTACCCTTCAAAGAATGTGTTTTTAGTCTGTTATGGAATGTTACTTACAAAAAGTTCTGGCTTTAGGTAAGACAAAAAGCCAGTAGTAGGATGAGGTCTGCCCTGGGGTTCTTTGCAGGGAAGCAGTCCTCCGCTCACACCAGGGGAACGCAGCCTCCTCAGTAGCAAACAGCCTTTCAGTTGAGTAATGTTATAGAATCATAGAATAGTTTGGGTTAGAAGGGACCTTAAAGATCACCTAGTTCCAAACCCTCTGCCATGGGCAGGGACACCTCCCACTAGACCAGGATGTTGTTCCACTCTGCTACACTTAGTTTTGCAACACCATTTTCATGGTTTGCCTAGTATTACTTTATCTGGTCGTTAACTGCTGCATACCATTAAAAAACTGCAGATGTGGTAAGCCAGTCAAATAAAACCCCTTCTTCCTCTCCATGCTTAGCTGGGTGATCACTGAAAGCATGCTAGGAGTGATCGGTTGAAGTCTCACTGACTAGACTACTTGGACCTACTCTGCAGCACTTGTATAGCTCAGCTGCAAGATCTTAAAATAGGATGAAAAAAAAACCATTTTCAGCCTGGATTTATGCACTTCTTGGTGCCTCTTTCCAATATTTCTCAGTCCATTATTAAGTTTGGCTGAAATGAGCTAACAATATTAATTTCTTATAACTTCCATAGCTATAAGCAGCTATGGGCTGCAGCATGAGGCCATTTCTTACTGGAGAGAAAAGAATCCACTTAGTTTGACATCAGGAAAATGTGTTTCCAAATATGGTAGCTAATCTAATAATTTTTAACTTATCTTTGATCTCAAATTTTTTCCTCTGTATATGTAAACTTTCCATTTTGCTTTTTTTGTCTTAATGAATTGGATAGCTGTTTATGTATATTCTTACCACCTGAATGTTTAGCAACAGTTATCTCAGGAGCAAGACTCTTGTCTTCAAAAAAGCTAGAAAGTTTTTTAACATGCTTTAAGAGGTGATATTATAACATAATGCATGTGAATAATTAAACTTTCCTACAATGCACAAAGTTTGTATTAAGACACTTGGGCTGAATTTAAGTCACTTTGAAACAAACCATTTTCTTCTACAAAGATGTCACTGGAAGGATAAACTGTCTGAAGTAGGTTAAGTCATCTCTCAGCACATGAAATTTAAAGCAGAATGCGTCATATAACTCAGTCCCATTTCTTCTGAGTAACCTCAGAAAAGCTTGCGTTTCATGTTCTATTTAAACTATTTTCTTTCTTTGGAATTAGAGCATTTTTTCCTTTCAAATTTCTGACTTGATTTTTAGAGTCACATAATGCATTTATGCATGTGCTTCAACACCCCTTTGTCTCAAGCACTTCAAATGCAGATTTTACTGTTCTCTACTACAATTGCCACTGGCTCATCTGAACAGGTGATGAATCAGTAAAATCGGAAAAGTAACAAAAACTAGTCTTGTTCATCATTTAAGGAAAAAAACCAACCACACATTTTTTTTTCTCTATTTAAATCTCCATACGCTGAAAACTGTCTTTGTACTATCCTGTTTTTGATAAAGGCTGCTTCAGGTTAGGCTATCAAGTCTGTCAATGCTATTATATCTACTTTCATAGATTAGAAAGAAATTGCTGTAAACAATTTAAGGAATATTACCAAACCTTAGAAAAAAGATTTTATAAAATTTATTTCACATATAATTCATTTAGAGATTAGTTTTCATGTCTTGGATCACTAAATTTAAATTATAATGTGTTCTGCTGAAACAGTTGGTTAAACTGAAGCTGGTCAGAAAAAGGTTATACATTTATAAACTCGGTCACGAACTGCATATTCTTCAGCATTGGTTTCCCTACTGAAGATGATAGGGTTTGACTATTAAACATGCTCAATACTTGCAAGCTTGAAGGAAATGGAAACCATTTGAGTGTTCAGCATTTCCATTAAGCAGAATATTAATCTTGCTGTTTCTATTTCACTTACCCCACCTGTTTAAAAAAAAAGCAAAACAGAAACAACCTGCACCTTATGGGACATTGTAAAGTTTGTTAGCCTGTAAACACCTAGAATCACAGAATAATTTAGGTTGGAAGGGACCTCTGAAGGTCACCTGGTCTAGCTCCCTGCTTGAAACCAGTACAGTTGTATCAAGTTACTCAGGGCTTTGTCCAGGATAGTTTTGAGTATCTCCAAATATGGAGAACCACCACCACTCTGGGAAACCTGTTCCAAAGTCTTATCACCCTCAAGATGAAAAGATTCTTCCTTATATACAGTCAAAGTAACCCATGCTGCAATTTGTCTGTTGCCTCCTGCCCCGTCACTGCACACCTTTAGGAAGGGTCCCGACCTCTGTCTTCTCTAAACTCTTGTGCAGTTGTTGACAGCTACTTGAACTCTCGTCATCATCACTAAATGAGTTGCCATGTGTTTGTAATGGCGCATATTTTTAAAGGAAAAACACTAGTTCGGGTCTTGGGGGGCTCTAAGCAGGAGCTTGTTTTAATACTGCACAGCTTTTTCTATTAGGACAGACAATCTGCCATTAAACTTAATAAAATGTTAATTTCTGATCTCTGAAGAGCTAATACTTTAATCACAATGGAAATCAAAATATCAAGACCATGAACTTAAAGAAATAAAATAGGGGAACATAGCATGTTGGAGTTTGGCTTCATTTTCACGAATTCAAAACTTCTAATTTGCTTCTTCTCAGAGAAACAGGATATGAACATTGGAATCACAGGACAAAAGCTGAGCATCAAAAGGGAAGAGGGATTTAGTTAGATTTATCTGAATATTTTTTTTTCCTCCCCTGCATAACACTACTAAGCACCAAGCAGAAACATGAGTGAGCATACCTTCAACAAATAGATGGTAGGTTTAAATTTAAATACAGGGTTTCCTAGTTTCGCAAGATGAACAGAAGCAAGGAGGAAGGAGGACTGCCAGTTTCAGCATCCCGCTGCTAGATTGCGCTACATGCAACAAAGCTATCTCATTGCTTGATAAGCAACATCTCAGTGATAGTAACATCTTAATTACCTACCTTTTTAAGCTGGTTTATTGCTTAGCTACACCATTTCCCTGTCATGCTTCATTTTGTGTCTACACAAACAACCATGCCATAACAGTACATGACAGAGGAACAGACCACTGCCACAACCTGAATAGTGGGAGTCTGCAACAGGAAGCAGACTGATGACTTGGAAAAGTTATGTTAAAAGTATTATTGTATGCTCTTCTGTGGCCAATACAGAATTTAATGAACTGACGAACTGAACCATCTGCTACTATTGCAGCTTACTGGTACTATCAGCAGATGCTCTTACACAGAGTAAAACCTGTGTCACTAGGCAATCTTTCAAGTTTTTCCATACCTGCAAATCTTAAAAAACAAAACCAAAAAACCTGCAGTGGAACAGAAACCCAAGGTGCATGTTCAAGTTTAAGTGCCACACTTTAGATGTCCCAGTTTCACCTTAGACAAATCTTCATCTTAAAGGAATGAGCTAGAGAGGGAATCCACAGGTGAATAGTCTTGTACTCAAATTTTGTTACACCCTTTTTGTAGAGGTAAGCACTATCTAAATATCCAGAGGCTGGAAAACCTAGAGAGTCTGTTGATACTATACAAATAGAATACTAATGTACACAAACTCATAGAAGGAAGGAAAAGGAGCAAGGATAAAATTCTTATACAAATAGACCTTCAGTGATCTTTACTCAATGTAAATTAACTTTCAGGTGTGCAAAATGAAGAAAAACTACCATCAAATGTAATCTTTAGTAAAAGATTAAGTGAAAGAAAAAGTGAAAAAAAAGCCAACAAAAAGGCCTGGTAAAGACTAGAAGTATCCATACCTGTTAAACAAAAAAAGGTAACAGGTGGATGCTTCATGGGTTACAGCCTGCTGCAGACATGGACCAGTATAGCTCCCACCTTGTTAACCTTTATAGCAACATGTTAAAAAAGTTGGTTACAGTAGTACTGCTCACCCTTGTTTTGAAACAGGACAGTATCATGATACTTTTTGTTCTCAAAACCTTCCTTTCTACTTTAAAGGATGTATATTTTACTGATATGCAGCAAGAGGCAGCTTTGTTTTACAATTTTGCAAGTCTCTCCTAAGAGCTGTTAGTCTGGCTATTAACTGAGGCACAGTTGTGCCAGAAGCAGCCATACCTTTCTTATTCCTAGAGATTTAGCAAGACATGCACAAACAGTCTAGCAATCAAGATTTTTTTTTTTTTTAGTAACATAAATTAATCTAATTTGCTAATGGAAGGATGCTTGCAAAAGGTGTTTAAACACTATCACAAAATACCACTGACACGTAAAGTTAGAAATCATAACGTACTATTAGAAATGACACATGGCAATTTGAGAGGGCATAGGGCCTAGGCTCCGAGTGATCATTTCTGACACGCTTCACTTGCCAAGGGGAGACATCTGTAGCAAGATGCTAATGAACTGCTGAGGGCAGCACGGTATCAGTATGTTAGTAATAAGAGATTGTACAATTTCTGAGCTCCTAATCTAGTTTTATATTATTTATGTTATAAAAAAAAGAATAGAATATTGGGTACAAATAACTTAGGATAATAAAATATTTCGTCTACTCATTTTGCTTCCTGTTATTCCTTCAGAGCAAGTTTTCTTTGAACATAAACTTAATTTTAGAACAATTTTTTGATCACCAAAATATTCAAGTACATTCTTGACAGCATGTGCTCTTGTGCAGTTCCACTTAAACACAGAAGTGAAAAAGTCCATAGATGCTGAACACATCTACTATGGTGTTTACCTTCACAAACATTTTGTAGAGGATAGCATATTGATTGCCCAAACCTAAAAAGCAATAGATTCCTAGATAACAAAGACTAGAATGAAGTGTAATCTACTGCTAAAACTCACGCCCACTCTGGCCCAGTTAATATTATGTTTCTTGACACAGAGTTAGCTTTGAACAGGTGTGGGCAGTTTTCCTCCATCAATCCAGCTTGTTGTCTGTCCAAGCAGTTTTAAAAAGAGAATGGGACCGTTCTTTCTACATGCTCAGTATTTTATCTGGCAATATCTGCTGAACTGGTGGAAGAAGTTTAAAATAATTCCCCCCCCCCTTTTTTTTTTTAATATGAGAAGTGATACAGATTTTTGCAGCCTGCACTTCTAAACATAAAATCTCAATTTTTCTGAAAAAAAGTACCAGGATACTTATCCACATAGTCTCTTTCAAGTCATCCTCAAAGGCATTAGTTAATGCTGTAGCCAACCTGCAAGTACACATTATCCCTGAAAACTTCTGAGAACCATTTGGGGCTTAACCCATTTGGTTATTCCATTAAAAAAATAAAATCCAAGAGTGGGAGGGAGCTTGATTTCCAATCACTTCAAGCTGAATTACAGATTATTTAGTTTACATTTAAGGTTCTAATATGCTTCAGCTCAGAGGCAAACACCATGCTTCTGAAACGCTGCAACCAAAAATGCAGACTGTTACTAAGCAGCGTCATGATAAGAAAACATTGGTTTTTGTAGAATAACAGTTACAACTGTGGACTTTACCCCAATAGATATGAGAACACAAATAATCCTCACCCTGAAAAGAAAATATATACAAGCATAAGCAAAGAGTTTCAGATAATACGCAGACAAAAAAAAAAAAGTGGTTTTTGCATCTTAACTGTTTCAAAACTTTCTCACAATGAATCCTTGTTACCAGATGTTTTAACAACTCTACTAGCACATGAGGAAGAACTTCTTCACCCTGAGGGTGGCAGAGCACTGGAACGGGCTGCCCAGGGAGGTGGTGGAGTCTCCTTCTCTGGAGACATTCAAAACCCGCCTGGACGTGTTCCTGTGCAACCTGCTCCAAGATGACCCTGCTTTGGCAGGGGGGTTGGACTAGATCTCCAGAGGTCCCTTCCAACCCTATGAATTCTATTATTGCTACGTTTTAACATGGCAAGGTTAACTGAAAGCATATCTTTCACTTAGACTGCATAAATACTCATCACTACATACGTATTTCAGAAAAAAAAATAATTTTTTTTTTCCATTTCAAAGGCTGAACTCCTGAACTTCTTGTGCAGCATCATATAAAGCTGTTCAGAAGTCACAGCATACTAAAATACTAAGGTGAGAAGAAGACGGGCAAAAATCTGCTTATCTGCAAGTGCAGGTTTTCTGCAGGTATCACAGCTGCAAAGGAGCTTAAACTACCTCTGTGTAGAGCAATTGGGATACAGTAGGGCTTACTACCTCAAAACCACTGCTATATAAACACAGATATGCTGTGTTCAGCATAGATTTATCCACACATACTATGAACAAGCTAGTAAACCCAGCCTGATCCAAGCTAACTATAAGCAGAGCCAGCTTGGATCTACCACAACTTACTAATTTTAACCTGTTTACCATTAGCATTACCAGACGTCAGCTGGCTTCATGAAGCATTGCTTCGTTGTCAATGAACTTGCCTCTTCAGTAAGCCTGATTAGCTTGGTCTCATTACTACAAGGGCCAAGAAACATTTATCAATGTGCTCATGCTAACATAGCCACCTCAAGTAATGAGCATTAGGGAAAGCTATTTCTGAATTTGCTTTACTAGAAACAAAGATGACAGTGAAGACAGGTCAGTTTTGAAATGGTTTCTGCTGAACTGGGTAATGGGACTGCAAAAAGACTCTGTACAAACAAGCATGCAGCTTTTAAGTGAAGTAGTGAAGAAATACGAGCACTGTGTATGTGCAAGCGTTCTGCAAAGCTAGCCCACTCAATAGCTAGAATTAGGCAAAGAGTAAGTTAAGAAAAAAAAGAAAAAAACAATCCAAAACACAGTGAAAGATAAACCTAGCAGCTGAAGAGTGGTCAGTTTTTACAACAAGCTCAATATTAAGGTGATGAATATTATGCAGGTTCTGATATGCTCTCTGTGTTGTGGTATGCCAGCTATATCCAGCCTTCAGTACCTCTGGGATGAAGCAAGTTTGATGTTGGTGCACTAAAATATCTGAGATAGACAGCTGCCTGTGTTCATCTTGAAGAAGGCCGCATCATCATATTTGCTATGAGGAGAGACAGAGAATACTGTCTACAGCTGACTGTGACGCCTGGCAAAGGGAAAGTGCAAGCTCATATACAAAACCCATAACAACACAGAGTGACAATGACATTCTCTCAAAATCTAAAATTAAGACCCCTACAATAGACATGAAAAAAATCATAGCAGCATGGCCATTCAGGTAATCATTCATTTTGTGACTGCATTGCAGCAGGGAATTTTTTACATCAGTAGCGAGCTCTAGTTCTGCAGCTTTTCATAATCTCAAAGTTGTACATGCAATGGAGATATTCTTGGTGATGCTGACACAGGAGCTTGAACACTTGCAGCTGCAGGACTATTGCACAGAGGCAGAGCTGAGTGACTATATTCAGTGCTCTCTGAAGCTGGCACCTGACAAGAACGAAGTCTACCAAAGCAAAGATATTTTATCTCAAAGATGTCTTAAAAGTGAACAGTTGCAATTATGCATAAGTTCAATTTAAAAAATAAGTCACCTTATGATAAATGATCAGTAACAGCTGATTAAAGGGTAATGGTACAAACCTGGCCTTTATGTCACTAAAATGGACTTGCATTTTTACAGTCCCAGAATTTCAGACACAAATTAAATCTGTAAGTAATTAGAGCAGACTAGCATTATGCAAGTGTTTGTAAAGATTCTCCAAAGCACCTAACATATATTATGCTGTATTGCATAGCTATATTTCTTCTTAACTTGAAATACAAGTATCAGGGCATCTCGATAAAACAAAAAAAAAATAGTTACAAAGAAACTGTTCAACAGACTTGAGCAGACACTTTTAAATATCACTCACAGAGAATAATAGCTCAAATTTAAATGTAAAAACATGTTAGACTTGTGATGAGGCTCCATCAGGCCCTACATGCAGCTGCTCAGAATTATGTTAGGGATCAGCTTGTAAATTGTTTAACATGGCTCAGACAACTCATTCTTAACTGTGGCCAATTAGTGTTGACAGCCTAGCTGCATTTGATTTAGAATATGGAGGTAGACACATATGTTAAAATGAGGTTACTGAACTCTATTTAAAGAGGTTTTGCCCCAGTTTCAGTGAGCAAACAGCTGGAAAAGGCTTAGAGCTTCTCTTTACTCAGGCCAAGCAGAAAAGGTTGCAGATATGTAATGTACTATCAACATTGTTAGAAAAATCAAACAATCTATATAAAAGCCTTCTTCCATATAGAATAACCAACTTTCACTTTTTTTAAACACCTTGTACATACATTCTAGAGGAGGAAGCTTTATAGAGCTACTTTCCATTTCATATGAAATAACATTAGAATAACGTATTTGCTATATTACCAGGCATACTTTAAAAGCCAAAGAAGTTGTTCGTATCTGCAGAAACAAACACTCAGAGCTTAGATTTAATCTATTTTGCATAATTTTTACTCTGTGCTTAGCAGAATGATAGCAATGTGTAAAAAGCGACTACTTTCCTCAATACCTTATGAGAAAATCCTCTAAAAGCCTAAGATTACTTACAATGAAAGAATTTTGAGAACACCTTTGGAAGAATGGCAGAGGATCTGAATCAAATGTTAATTGCATCAGAAAAGTATGAAGAATATGTAAGATAGCAGAAGCATCTTTGTTGATAAGTAAATCAAATCAATCTTTGACTGACTGTCAATAGAACAAACAGGGAAATCCAGAAAAAACTCAGGCAATCAATCTCATTACTATAAGTTTTATCAGATTCCTCAAAAAAGAGGTCAGGTCTGAAGCAAGCACAACTGCTGCTTTAGTTGATGTCCATTTGGTGCAGCCCATTAATAATATCTATTGTAGCACAACCATTTGTACTTATCTGATGATTAAATTACCTGTTAATATATCTGGGCATAATAAAAGCAAATCAGTCTCAATCATTCATTTTCTTTTATTTTCTGCTAACAATAGCCTGACCAGCCAAGAATTTGACTGATCATGTTCATTTTGCAAAATATCCTATATAATAACATCGCCTTTTAATTAACAGCTTGTCATGAGTGCCATCAAACTAATCCTTATATACATAGGTAGCTTCCATTTTTATCTACAAAATGCAGATATTTATACAGCATACCATCTGAATTCCAAAAGGTTCCAATATGTTTCCCATATTCCCTCACAGTATATACATTCATAAAAATAAGTCTAAAATGAAAATAAGATGTCCACCAGAAATTGTGGTTAAATAATGTTTTCTAAGCAACCTGTGTAGAAAAACAGAAGCTGTCCAAAATTGATTGCCTTCTCGAGACAGTATCAAAATCAGATAAAAATCCTTTTCCTACTTTGGTAATCAGTTGCCTCCTGGTAAAGCATGATATTACATTACAAAACTCTTCACAATCACTTAAAAAAGCTGCTAAGGCAAGCTTGGACCATGATGCCCTCTTAATAAACAAAAACTAGCAGATAACCAGCTCTACGCAATTAGTGCATAAGCTAATGGTATGCAGATAAATATCAGACTAAGAGGAAAATATGTTTCACATGTTGATAATCCATTCTAATTTCACTAGCCTTATCTACACTGCATTTCTTTTAGTGTTCTTTCAACTAACTCAACAACAGTCAGAGTGCCGGTGTTTCCTGTCAGGCTGATTTACCTACAACTTAAACATGACCAATACTGTTTTATTTGGGTTTTTTTTTGTTTGGTTGTTTTTTTTTTTTTTTTAAAAACATGTTTATATCTTCTGTAATTAAAAATAAATAGAAATACATTACTACTTTTTAGAATTGTTTCCATTTTTCAGCGGAAAATGAATTCTTCAAAGCAAAACAAAGAAAGGCAGAAACAAATGACTGATACCCAGCTTCCTTTAAGTGCTCGTCTTTCCTCTCACCATCCTACTGTACTGATCTCTCTTAATTCTACACTGCTGCCAAACTATTAAAAATAGTACTGGACAACCTTACTCAGTTTTCTCTACTAATCAGATGAGATAAGAGTGAAATAATTGCTTTAACATTATAATAGTTTAATGTTCAATTACTTCTATGTTATTTAACCATATAAGAGACAGGTGAATGTAAAGATCTTAAACAGGGGAAAGCAGTAAAAACACTTTCCTTCTTTTACAACAGCTTCAGAATATGTTCATTACAAAACAAAGCAACATTTCCTGGTACATCAGCCAGTTGTCACACCACCGCAAGTGCTCCATGAAGATAAACCAGCACCCTGATTCCTGGCACCACTGCCTCAACATTTATCTCCCGAAAACTAACCTCAGAGTGAAAGCAAGCAAACCACACATTTACCCTTCCTGGGTCAAGTCGTTCACTAATAAGCACTCCACACTGAAAACGAGAAGCTGACAGGGCTGGAGAATTGGAGTTTCTCCAGCTTTCACACTACCCGCTCTTCTGTTCGGGAGAAGCCGGCCAGAGCAGGGGGACGGAGGGGACACAGGAGCCAGTGTGTGAAGGAAGGCGACAGAAGGGCCACAGGTGAGGAGGACACAGACAGCACCGGGAAGCACCGAGGCCCGCAACGGACCTAGGCCAGCCAGTCCAGATGTCCTCAGCTCTGCTTATGCCACCAGATGTTTTGGCAAATTGTTTTCATACAGGCTCCTACTGTCTCATAAGTTTTTGATAAGGAGTAGCACATTTAGCTTTAGTATTTCTCCATATGTATACTTTCACCAGAGTTACCTCGAAAAAAATTTTTTTTTAAAGTTCAGTTCAAGTGGAAGTCTAGTAACTGTAAAGCAGACCCCATAACTTCCAATGGCCAAGGTGCCTGGATGACAATCACTGACAACAGCCACTCTACAGGCAGGCTCATTCTTTTAACTTCAGAAGAGGCTACAATTTATAAGAGGCTGCTCACTAAATTTAGCTTCTGTACAATTCATAATGCGCTACATGTTGAGGTATCACACAAGAAATTTTGAGTGAGAAATGTAGTTGTAGAAATTCAAAGAACTGTCAATGAGGAATGCAGTGTCCAAGTGAGCCCCAGGCAGCTATTATTTTGCACTAGAGACCACATCGTCGGCGTTAAATTAGTATTTTTAAACTAACCAAGAGGCTAACCACATACTGAGATAACAGCTTTCACTAAACTGAAGGAGAAAAACACTGCCTCTTAATTCACTGCACGGTATAGCCACTAACTCAAAATACAAAACAGAAATTAAGGGATAAATCTGCTTAGGTGAAAGCAAAATACAGAGCGACAAAATGGCCTTATGTAAGAGCAGGACGTAATTTCTGTGTTTATATATGGCACAAATTCCAACTTAGTTAAAAGGAAAAGAACGTGCAGAATATGTACCAAATCAACAGAACCCTTGTGATATGAAAGTAGCTCATTAGGCAGTTCCCACTCAAGAAAAATCTGTATACTTAAATGCACTGATGCACAGAACCTATCTTTGCAATGTGGTCACTTCGCAGCTGCTAAGTATGTATCCAGCCAAATGGCAGGAATCTGTGCCCCTCCACTAACTGAAGTGAGAGATGGAAAAGCTGGAGGTCTGACTGATATCAGATTCACTCCTTCTCTTCCCCTCTCCCAGGTCCCAAACTGAGAGGAATTTAAACGAACAAAATATTTCACCTTAGATGGCAGAGATGATGACACTTGACAAGACACAGATACTGCTCTCAAGCACCCTGACAAAAACACGGTAATAAACACAAAAGCATAAGAATCATCCAATTAGCAGACAACGTGTACACAGCTGTTCCAGGACATTAGTAATCCCAGGCCATCTTGGATGAGAAGGCACTGCAAAACATAATTAGAAATCCTTCTGCCTTACTGGAAGTTCCTTTTTGAACTTCCCACCAGTGAAGCCTGTACTGGGTATCTGCCTAAGTCTGGTCCTGCAAGCATTGACAGTGACAGACGTAAGTACCTCTCGCTGTCTGTCTGTCTTCTACTGTTGCTTCCAGTCTACCACGGAAGTGGCAACAGCCTATATATAAGCAAGAGAGAACAGGATCTTGAGCCCAGCACAGGCTCAAAACTCACAGAGATATAAAAAAAAAAAAAGGTAGGAGGCAAGGGTCATTTTCCTTTCTCTCTGCCATTTTATAAGGGAGCATCTTGGAATCTTTCTATGTGTTTCTACAATTTACATGGACTGATGAATTAGAAAACACCTGAAAAATAAAGGAACTGTACTAACAGCCACAGCTCTTAAAGGATCAGACAAGAGAATAATTTGTAGCCAAAAGGAAGACAGGAATGAAAAGTTTTGACCGTGCTTACTTATCTCATGGATAAGCGATTTATCATACACAAGAATGTCAACATAATTATGAAAGGGACACTGATTATGAAAGGGAAAATCTTTAAGATTATATAAACTGATTCAATTAAACATTTTTAGAAGTTAGCATAATGCACAGGGCTAAAAAAAAAATATAAAAAAACCCACCTTTTGGGTCTGCAACAGACATCCACAAAGAAAGAATAAATTTTACAGAAAAGCAAAGTCAAGGTCCATCAGGAAGCAATTAGCATGTAAAAACCAAACACAGCTTATTTATAATATATAGGATACGACAGTGTCAAGATTACATCAACTTGACTAGGTAACTGTACATCATACTAGCCCAGCTGCATAAGGTTCTCTCCAATATCATTTAGGAACACAAATTCAGAAGAAAACCATCTTTTATAAAAAAGAATTATCGATAGCTTAAATGAAATAAAAACAATTTCTGAAACAGCAAGATTGACAGAATTTATTAAGTATTGGTCATTGGTAATTTTTGCTGGCCGCCTTTAAATGTATAAGTAATTGTATTAGCGCAGAAAGGAATCAACACGCTAAAAGTTCACAGGAGTGGTTCTCAAGGAATTCTGAAGAAATATCCTCACAAGATGATCCATGAGTAACCTCTGGGAAGGAGAACTGCATGTCACTCTGTACTGAGATAATCGATTATGAATAGAAAGACACGTGTATGTCTTCATATGATTTGTATGCCATTACCTTCCTTTGCGCAACTTGCTTTAGCTAATAAATCTTGTTTCTGGAAACGAAGAGAGTAATTTGAAGCCTGGATTCCACTTTCTGTTTTTTGTCAGTAAACTACAACAGATCTGCACAACATTGTAGTGACTGGTAGGTCAGCAACTTGCACCTAGCCCATGGGAAGGACGGTGACACCAAAAGCACGCAAGGAACGGTCCTATACCTCTATGGTAAGCAGGTGGGCAAGCGGAGGCCTGCTGTGATGGGGGATGGGAAGAGCGGCAGCCCAGCTCGATCTCCCTACAGCACAGGCTTCTGCAACACTTTCCAACTCAGTCAATGAAGGGGAAAGTAGATACCTTCCCCCTAAGTGAGATTATTGGGACACGAGATGTTTCTAGTTACTTATTGTTGACTGCATTTAATTGTTTGCAAACCTCCTTTTTAAAGATGGTTTTCAATCCTTGCCTTTTGGTGAAACCAGCAACATACCAGGAAGATGACAGCATACTAGATACAATCTGATATAAACAGCATTTTTACGGAGTGATCTTTTGCAGGTTATATATCAGATAACCAGTTATTTAGAAATAAAAATTTTTCCAGGTCTTTAAAAATGACTATAAACAAACTAATTTAACTGGCAGCATTTAATTCTGCTTCCCTTTACCATCCCATAGCAGAGACAAAGAGCAGCATCAGTTGCAAAGCATCTGTGTCTCGCTATTACAGAAAAGCAAGGGGGAAAATGTTCTCTCAACTGTGAGGCAGCAGCATTAGCAGGCTGTATATTTCCCAAGTAGGGATCCATTTCTTATGCACTTACTCCGATTTGGCAATTGCCCTTTGAACGACAATCTTATTACATTGAATACCATTGTTCTTGCACTTTCCTAAAGTTCAAACAGTCCCTTCATGTCATAAGGAAAAGAAGCTACCATTGGATCTGGTCTCCCAGATCTTTGGCACTGAAAAAGATACAAAAGGCTAAGTGACCTTTAACTGCAACCCAATAGCTGGGATGCTATTCATTTTGATGTATTTAAAGAAGGTAGACTGTACTTTTAAAAAGGTATCCATAGCACAACTACAGCTAAAATAACAAGAGAAGATAAAAATCTATGCAAGATGAAATTTTAGTAGAGATGCCTATGCAGTTTTTCCCCATGGAATATTGGAACAGATACTGCTTTTTTACTAGGAAAAGTGACTAACAGATGTTTAAATAGGTTAAGGATGGAAAAGGATTTAATTTGGGAGTAAATCATAATTAAATTCTCTTTATTGATTTCCATCTTGATTCTTCTAACAAAACTCCCCCATGTATAAACTACATGCAAATTCTGTATTGCTTGGGGCTGTGTGGCCTTTTCAGAGATTTTTGCAAAGAAAAGGCAACATCTCCTTTCAATGTTAAGCACAAAGGAGTGCTGTGTCCACAGAAACAGTATATATAAATGCTTGCATTTCTTATTTCATTGAAAAAAGTCCCAGTGCCTAAGTCTCCTTATCTAGTAAAAATCCTTATCCGAATTTGCCAGGGAATTCAGCAGAAATATTGAGGATGCAATTTTAAAGCTAGAGGGCTGCAGTTCTGCCTTCACTACTCATTCCTAGCTCTTCCATCTTCTTCCTGCTCCTGACACTAGCACTCATGCAATTGTGAGTTATTTCAGAAAGCTGGTAATGATGAAGATTAACCTGGAAAGTGACCTTTTCTGACCAAACCACCTCCCTGAACTGGCTTGCTGTATGGTCCCATGATTATCGACAGTGGCTCAGGGACGGGAACACAGCAGTTGAGACTTGGGTTGGCTTACACTGGATCAAAGTCACACCATAACTTGCTTTCACTTTTCTTGGACCATTTACGCCTAACCCCAACAGTCTCAGCACTAGCATTGGTACTTGTGGAGCAAGACATCATCGTTGTGACTGAAACAGACTCACTCACGCCACCAAAGTAGCCTGCAATCAGCTGTACATCTTGTGGCTGTTAGAGCCGCTACAAAGGATACAAATGATGCAAAAGCATTTTTGTGGCAGAAAACAGAAATCTCACATTTCTTAGTGATGACATTGCGAAAGGTTATTACCCTTTAGCATGTTTTGATAAAGAATGAGATGTGGCCAAACACCTTTCTGTGGAAGTTAAACTAGTCACAGTGTCAGAGATAACTGAGCACCAACAAGCAATGCTTATCAAGCTTATTTTCACTTTATTTGGTAATGTTCCGGACAGCGGAATCTCCTATGTATGCTCCACTAAACTTTTATATTTTATGAACTATGTTACCACATGTCCTCCTCCTGTTTTCATAAGTGTACTCCCACACAACACCATAAAATCCTGCTTTATTACTTACATTACATTTCCTGTACATTAATATATTATCTTTGCCAAGGTAAAGCTAGCAGTCCCAAGGCTAGTCCATGAAGGTGTCTCCCTTGGCTGTCTCTATAGTCACCTCCCAGGAGATGATGACTTGCTGGCACTACCGTATCCAGTTCATCCTCCACAATGTATGTCCTCTGTACCCCCTTCTCCATGTCAGTGCTAATGTTTGACCCCTGATCAAACCATGTTGGGGAGCTAAAATACCAGAAACTCCCACCCTCCTTCCCCACCAAACAAACCCAAAACATACCCGCACACAAAAAACAAGCTATGAGTTTCTACTGGTTCAGCTGACCAAGGATCAGAGAGACGTAAATTTAATAGAGACAGGGGTGGGAACAGACACTGGTGGAAGGGAAATTTTTGGCAGCAACTATAACCTCAAATCATACTCCTGGAACCAAAGCTAAGTCAACTATGAAAAAGAAAATCCACTGGAATTTGGGCTTCATTTGTTCCGAAGTTCATGTAGTCTTGTTTCCAAACATAACATGCAGCTTAAGTAAAAGCATAATTTAAAAACAAATCACCGCAATTTAAGATGTTTATATGTGTAGGATAGGTAGAAAACTTTAATTTCTTTGGTCTAACTGTAGCAACATAGTGAGCAATCAATCACAAAACAAACAGTGCCAGAAGATTCGGATTTTTACCAAGGTCCAAATAGTATTTTTAAAAACAGAACAATAAATACTTAATGCAGTAATTCTAGAAAACGCACACACTTTCTTTTGGCTCAGTGCACACATTGCAACAGCAATTCCTTAAAGTTTTCCAAAAACCGCACCATTAGAAAAATGTTAGTACACAAAAACATAAAAACAACTCATAATAACAATTTGCTTTAAGTACCACTGACAACACAGAAGGAAGAGACAGATGGATTCATGGACTGGCACCATGACAAGAAGAAATACTGTTTTTTATGAAAGTTTGAGATCAAATGGGCAAAATACTTTGGACCAAAAAGCAAAAGAAATCAAAAGTTGTCAACTCTGAGAGTTACCGGGTAAAGTTAAAAGCTTGCACTCATCTGAAATTCAGATTAGATCATCACAGTGGTTGAAAGTTATTGGACCTTTCCCTAGAATACCAGCTCAAACTTCCTCTAGGACCTCTCTAGCAACAGCATATCTCAAAATCACACTATGCTGTATACATAAACTCTTTCTTTCCTAGGTGAAATATGCCATTTCCTTCTCACACTTTTATTATATTTTCTGAAGATAACTCTCAAGGCCTGTTATGGCTAGAACCTTGTAATCAACTTACTGCCAGAAGGTGGCAAGTTATACACTCCTGTCCCCTCCTCAGTGAATGATGTAAGCTCAAAGATGGATTTAAGTGTCACTAGGTTTTACAGTAAAGCCGCATAGAGTGTAATGAATTCATGAAAACATGGTGTGCAGTGATAGGTATTTTTTCCTTTATGTATCATTTAATATTATATAAGATGGTAGCTCATTTGTGAAGAGCGCACACAATGAAGAGTGAAAAAGAAGCAGCTGCTAGAGGTCCACAATGAATTTCAAAGAATGTGTTTTTGTACGAAAAAGTACAGTTCACTCTGTGACAGAAAGCTCCCTTCACATCCATAACTACAATAGCTACGATTTAACAGCACTGCAATTACATGTCTACAGATAATGAGGCTCCATGCTCCTCTTTGGCTCTTTGATCTTCTCTATAGCCTGTGCCTTTTACATCCACAGACCTCTCTTCTCCCATCCCACCACTGATTTTGTCCGGAACATTTGAAGATTTACTTTAAAATTAAAAAAAAGTTTGAAGAGACACCTGGCAAAGCTAAACACACAGCAAATGTCATAACATGTTTCATGTCACAAAGCTATACTTAAATGAAGTTCTGCTTTACAGGTCTATTTACACACAAGAGTATTACCATTCCTTAATTCAAGTTTACTTTGCAGAACCTAACTACATTTTAGACTGAACTGTACTTCTTAGCCTGCTGTGGCTCTTATTTCAAGTTACTGTAGTGGCATACAAGGTCAGTTCACAGACGTGTAATTTAACAGAAGTTAAACTGTTATGCATAACTAACAATCGTTACATTAGAAACCTATCAGAATTAGTTAAGCTCACCTCTTTATCCATACTTTCTAAATCCTCTTTACATAGGGTGTACAGGGGCATTGTCTCAGACATACTTGGCTGGCGTTTCCGCTTAGATGGACCAGGCTGCTCATCATTTTCACTCGCTGGTAAGTCTTCTTCTTCAAACATCTGCTGCTGATGTGGTTGAACAACTCTGAAAAATTTCAGGGGTCCCACATAAGAAATATTTACTTGATTTACAGCTTGTCTAAAATTAAATCCTATAAACAATTTATGACTGCTGAATATCTATGACTTTGCTTAATAGGGTTCTGGGTTCATCAACAGGAAAAAGATCAAGTCTCACAATGATTGCTTTTATTTTCAGTTTGATGGCTTAAGTTCTTACACTTCCTTTGACAAGGTACTTCACTATCCTGCCTTCCCATTGCTCTTGTAAGTAACCATCAAATCTTTCTTGAGGCCAAGAGTTTCAGTAGCTGCAAATGCATTGCCCTTAAAATACTTTAAGGTTTGTACTCATTTGGAGTTTGTCCATCACTTGACACATTTATCACTCAGGAAACAATTCTCACGTTCTAATATATTTTCCTGATGTATGTTATGCTTGTGTTCTTGAGTCTCAAAGTATACTTCTCTACTTCTCAACCTTACAGACAAGAGGTTTGCAAGTAGAAAGCTCATTTCTGCAGCCTCAGTCTTCAGACATTTCCCAGATGTTAGTTCTGGATGAGATGCAAAACAGACCATATTTCTTTTTGGCTAGTGTATTCAAATATGGTAGCATTTTCCCTTAGTTTGTATTTTATTACCTCGTCAGTTAATATATTTAACCAGAACATGCAGATACAAAAGGAATGCCAAAATGTTTGTAAAAACAGATAATCATAACTTAATGGGAATTGCTTTTAATAAAAAGATAGACTACACCTAGAACAACGGCAGTAGACTTCTACCTTTCTTGAGTAACATTTCGGTGAATATTACTTAACTATTAAAGACTTTGAGAAGCTGAAACTGCTACATTAAACAGTTTAACTATGAATACTGGGCTGTTACATGAACCTCCTGGAACATATTACAGCAGCTCAGCACCACCCAGAATCCTATTCAAAGATCTCAGGTCATAAAGCTCATGGATCACAAATTATTTATGTTAGCCATTTATGTTAGCCACAAGATTGTGTGTGGGGTGAATAATTACCACAAGCAAGCATAAAAGTGACTGAATTTGAAATCACAAGCTGTTTCAAGTTGTAACTGTCAGGGGAGACACCATCAAGCTGTTTCAGAGGGTGGTGGTGATTAAAAAAAAGGGTACAGCGTGGTTTCTGCTGACAAGAGTTTCAGCGCAGGATGGCTGCTTTTCATCCAGTCTGGATTTTCAAGAAGCAGCTTTAGATCAGCAGCCCCACCCAAAAAAAACCATTATTAAATTATGTAAATCCAGTCACATGTAAGGTTCTACAAAATAGTTTCTCCTCTTGTGAACTTGACAGCTTTTTAAGAAGGCCATCTAAATATCAAGATTTTTTTTTCCTACATCAGGACTTCAATCCCAGAACGTATGAAATCTGAAAGCCACATGAAGCTGTGAATCAAGCTCATTTTGAGGGCTTATAATATATAGGTGCAAGAGATGCAAATTCATTTTTTGAATTAGGGGTGGTGGGGGTAGAGAACCAACCCATAGCTCCATTGTGGGTAGCACAGCAATTGGCTGCAAAAGATCCCCATCAGCTCAGCACTACTCAGCAACACGGCAGGAGTGTTCCCTTTCACAGTTTGCCATTTCTGTACACTGGAATTTCCTATGAAGCCAAAACAACAATTTGGATGTTGTGGAAATGAACTAACCAAACTGTTTTCTGTTAGAGATTTTCACCACAGTTTAACAGTTTTTTTGGATTTTTTCCTCTCTGCTAAATGTTTTCAATTTTACAAGACCACACAGTTTTCTTTTGCTGTTAGACTGCTCTCAGACAGTTATTTTCATAGGTAAAAGAGGAAAAAAAAAATACAGCATTGCACTGTACTTTCCAAAAGGATCTTTTAAAATAGGATTTCCATACCTTTTTAATAGGTACCCTAACCAAAAGAAAGGTGACATCAGTTACATTCTTAGTGAAACAGAGAATGACAAAACAAAAGGTATAACCATCTTACATAACTGTATTAAAAACATGACAAGCTTGGCCATGCCAAGAATTATACGCAAGTTATACACAGCAGGCAGCCAAGCAGATTTTCTTAGACTAGAAATAAATCTAGTAAGTATTTTTAAGAACACATTATCATACCGATGACAGCAAGAACTCCTCCTTCCACAGTTTCTGTATCATTGTATTCTTATTTATATTCTTTATTTGAACACTAGAGAGCATCACCCCACCTCAATGAGTGGCAAAGGCAGGAATTATTTTGCATCATTATTTAATAAAAACTGTATTGACGGTTTAATTATGGAGATACTGCATCCAAGACAAGGCATAGCTATGAGCTTCTTTACTCCGAAGCAGTAATAGCAGAAATATTACAAGTCTCAGGTTAATCTTGAGGACTCCACCGTTGTTAAAAAAATAAAACTCCTCCAAGAATGAAATGTGACATTATCCTTGACTACATCATTATACATTAATATTAACTGTAAAATAACTGTATTAACAGCTTCTGAAGGCTTCTGTCAGATTCCCCCCCCCCCCAGTATTTTCCAACTGCTACTAGATGAGAAACACTGGGAGTTCTCAAAGCATTCAAAAAAGCAATATAAAACAAAGACTTCTTTAAGGTTTGTAAGAAACATTTTTATTTTATCAAGGACATTTTTCAGGCTTTACATTTTCAGTTGCTTGTTACGTTTGTTAAAATTTAAAGATATACAAATGCAGGAATTTACATTTATTTCTAATCAGATGAGATTCATGAGTCATTTTTTTCAAAATAACACCGTATTCAACCGTATTCAGGTTGGTTGGTGCTTGTCAGTCTTACACGCACAAGGACATGCACGTGCACTAGAACTCACTGCATGCAGGGCGAGTTCAACATTTGGGGAAGTAACAAGCATCTTAACGCTTTCATTGATACAGCATCAGGGCAAAACTAAAATAGCATTATCATCATGAAAATGTTAAAAATATTTCGATGCCATTCATGATTTCAATTTGGTATCTAGTTTTTTTGCTTTCATAACAAGACTGATAACATTAGATAGGAAAAATTGTAACAATGAGCATGTGAATTAAGACACAAAAATGTTCTAAGTGAAATTAATTTATATAAATCTTAAAGAATTGCTTCAGCCACCAACATTTGCTCTACGCACCTTTTCAAAGCAAACATTTGGCGCATCTTAACGTTATTTAAAATCAGAGCGCCACTTCTGCCTTCTCACATGTAAATTATATCCATATTTTAAGCCTTGCTTCATCTGTTAGTGTATTATTAGCATTCACTAGAATTAAACTTGTAATATTATTTTTACTTTATCCGAGTCCAAGATGCCATTAGCATTTGCCTTTTTTTTGGACAACACTACATTACACATCTCATGATCTGTAACAACTTTAGTGTTTACTGTAATGTTTGTAGAATACTGTTTCCATATGAAAATGCAAATTGTTGAGATATGTATGGAGTGTCAAAACTCTGACGCGGAGGTTATTTTTAAAGAGGAATCCTTCCTATACTCGCAGAAGAGCTCCTGTCAGCAGCCACCGAGCAGCACTGCATTGCATTCCATTCCATTCCCTGCCCTTCTAGTACAGCTGCAAACTCTTTGCCACCATTCCGCTCGGGCTGCAACAGCCATGACAAAAAGCAGGTATTCAAGTCTCTTAGAGCCAAGCACGATGGCAAGATCTACGCCTGTCGCGCGAAACGTTGACCAAATTAACTGAACCATCTGTAACTCACTGGTGACAGTTTCACTGCAAAGTCCATGTAGATACTTAAACTAATCATGTCCCAATTTAAATTATGTTTCAAGCTGAATCCCAGAAAGAAACTAAAAATGGTGAACCCAAAGTAAAAGAAGTGAGAACTGAAACAGTTCTTATGAAATCGTACTTGGGAGACTTGAAGCCCTTTTAGTAACCAGCCTTGCAAGAGCTTATCTTCTAAGCTCAACAAGGTCTATCCTTACAGTAACAGACCCAGTACCATTGCTATGCCACGTGTGGCTACCATCTCCAAGGGTTTCCTCTCGCAGAAGTGCAGTTTTGTTGCCCACTGTCTGAAATTCAGAATCAGATGAAGTTTTTAGCAACTGATATCAAAGATTATTGGGGGCTTTGACTACACCCACCCACAACAGGAGCAGCTGTGAGTGTTAATAGCTTTATCTAACTCCACTTAAATTCAATGGGTTATTGATAAATACTCTCATCTTTCTGGAGGAAGTGAACGTAGGAGCACATGAAGTTTGTCAGGACACAAAAATACATTTCCCTCTACCAAGGAATTGCTGCACTAAGGTCATTTTCTCTAAAGTCAAGTATGACATCAATTTTTCAATTAGATGTGAAGCTTTTTTAAAAGCTTTCATTAATGTATGCATTAAGACAAAGTAAAGTGATGATACAATATTTCTGCTTCAGCTCTTGTTCAGTCACAACACAGCAAAGCTGTTCCTATTCGGCTTTTTGTTGCTTCTTTACAGCCTTCATGCTCTGCTTGCCTTGTACTTCGTATCCATTAGAAATACTTAACGTGGTATTTGATCACAGCACTGCTTTCCTCCTAGACTTTACCAAGACACTCCTCACCACCTTAATTGAAGATAGCAGAACTGCTCTGAGGAATATAGACACGTCTGAATTCAGAGATCAGTGTTTATAGGTCATTAATTTTACTACTGGAACCAAAACAACAGGAAATGATGATGAAAATACTGACTATTTCTCAGCATATATCTTATGCTAATCTCTTTTCTTACAGCTGCAGATTGAGTACTTTGATTCACTTTCTTAGATCGAAGTGTCTCAACCCTGAGCATCAGCAGTCAAAAAAATGTTTAAGTTAAATAAAATAATGGAGTAGAAGAGACTGTATGTCTTGCTCCATCACCGAAACCTGTCTGGGGCTCTGAGAAACTCAACTAAAAGGACAACTGAAGTATATTTCTTTCCTTTTCCATAAGATGTGCAAGTGAAGAAGCACCTCTACATTCAAGAAAAATAGGCTTAGGTGTGGACATAACTCTTCATTAAGTTGTTGACAAAGGCACAACAAACATCAATATGCATTAATATTAACATAAACCATCATATTGAAGCATCTTAGAAGTGTCATGACAATTATATACACATACAGCCATCCCAGCTCTATTTCTAGACGAGTTCCTTTCCCCAGTAACCAACAAACAAAACCAAAAGCTTTTCAGCTCCTCTCTGGATACATGCTGTGTCGTGATTATTTAAAGTTTTTCCTGTTCATTTACTATGTCATAGTAAAGTAAAATACAGACTTTGAAGACATAGTTAAAAAGGAACTGAAAACAGAAAGACTTCGCAAACAAGAGAGACTCAACCTGTGTTGACAGAAACAAGGAAGCTGAAATAAGAAAAAGCCTATAAAAAGATGACAACTGAAAACATAGGCTGAAATAATTTAGCAACAGGAAGACAGAGTGGAAACGTAACAAGCTGCACTAATAATATAAAACTTTTATAAGTCAGACACTGCAAAAGTGGTGGGGGAGAAAGAAGAAAGGTAGAAAACTGTGTGGATGTATAATTGTGCTTTGTATTCTTGTAGTTGTTTGGAAAACTGAATTGCTTTATAACAATTGCTATACTCTGATCACATCGTACAAAAGAATTTTGATCTCATTTTACAAAAAGAAAAGCTTCGCCTTCAACTGGCTACTTCTTTACCACTGGAGTCAACAAGCTTTGCTAAATTTGTTGGTATTCCAGATAGTTAGATCTTTTATGTAGATACTTAGGGGTGAATTTTAGATATTTTACGCATCTGTAAGAGACAGGTGTTGTTGTAGCTTAACCAAATCCACAAATTTTGACAGAATCCAGATGCTAGCATTTGTACTTCAAAAAGCAGGCCGCCTCCCCCTCCTGCTGCTTTAGTGTATTGATTTTGTGATCTAAGGATTATTAACTAGCCCTCAGTCAAAATACTCCGTTAGCTACACCCCTCTTCCACCACTTCTGATATTCCTCAAAACAAAACACAAAGCTAACGTCCCATCTGAAGGAATTAGGTGAAAAGGAATATTTTACAAACAAAAGCCAAATGCTATCAGATATCCTTCATAGACAAAAAAACCCAATCCAGTATTCTAAGACTCGTTAAATACATTAGGCTACCTCACTTTAGAGATGAGTTATTTAACCTCCTTTAAAGCGCACAAACTACACACTGCATTTATTTGGTTTGAGGCTTCTAGTCACACTTAGATGAGGCACAAAAAGCATCTGGAATTCTAGCATTCTGATTTCATTTCAGCTGACTATTCACTTTCACTCATTTCCTTGGCTTTTTAGAAAGCAAACGAAGTAACTAAAGCAAAGATGACAATTTGATCAAGTGTGAAGATAACAAGAGTTAAACTTACTACAGCATCTGAAAATAATAGTTGAAGCGACTCTTAGCTATGCTTTAGGTACCTGAAGGATGAGTGTTCGCCGTGGACTGGTAAGGTTATGGGAGGAGCTGGAGACTGGATGTACATCGACTGGCCAGAGGTCTGAGCGCCTTTCCTGATTAGCTTTCCAGTGTTAGGATCATAAAGTCGAACTTCAGGACCAGGCTGGGACTTTGGATGGATGGGTGTTGGGTGAAACAGAGCTGTCTGAAACGTGTTGTGTGTATCAGGAAACGTGGCAGGGCTATTCTCTCTGTTGGATGAAGTTCAGAAAAAGTTGCTTTAGAAATTTAAGTGAGTTATCTAACCAGAACGTAAAAAATGAACACTCCTTTTTTTCTAAAGGAGAAAGTGGGGGGAAAAAAATAAATAGTTCGGAAGATTTCTGAAAAAAACATTTCTTCGCCCCCACTCCCATTAAATGTGCCTTAAAAATTGTCTTAACATATAAAGTTACTGAAATTGCTTCCAGGTAGTAACAATGGAACAGCTAGAGTAGCATGATAATCTGCACATATACAACAAAGAAAAGCATGCTATTGTACTAGATCCTAGTACTTCCTCTCCAAATTGGCTCTGAGAGAAAATAACACAATATTAACTGGCAAGTCACCCAAACTCATTTGTTAAAATACTAAGCTGCCTATGATCACCCTGATGCATTTTAAAACATAATTTTTCAAGTGTCAGCAGAAACATTCAGAGTTCAGCCTGCAGGAATCACCATTATGGTATACTATCCAATTATGACAAAGTGCCACCAAAAAAAGAGGAAGCAAACAGAATAATTTAAAGAGAAATAATTAAATAAAACAGTTTGTTATACACCATGAAACTGAAGCTATAGAAAAAACAAACTACATTGTAGCAAATATTAAAAGTTCCACAGAAGTGGAGTTTTCACCACATGCTTTCACGGATGTTTCTCAAGTAGTCTTGCAGCATCAATACTTAGGATCAACTAATTTCAAGTTTACTTACTCTGTTTTGCTATTCTTAAGCTTATTTTATATGCAAATATTTTCTCAGAGTTCATTTCTCACCTAGTTCATAAGTGTTTTGGACCAGTAATCATTATTTCAAGCAGCTTCATTAAGGAGAAAATCTTTTCCAAAGAAGTTGCACATGTTGGGTTAATAAATAAAATTATTTACATTAAGATAGGCGTCTCACTGACTGAAGTTTGTAGGGGATGTGGTGAAGGAAAGTATGAAGTTAAGGTGTAGTGTATTTGAAATACAGAAGTGGGAAAAATTATCATCGTGTTTTCATGAAGTGGAAGAGTAAATTAAGATAGTGTTGCGTTAAGAGGCCAAGTAGTCTTGGCAGAAAATACACCCCCTTGCATTCTAACACTCCTCATCGAGGTGGGAGGCTAGGTGCAGCTAAGTTTAAATTCTGAGTGATGCCCAATTCACCACTACCAGTCCAGTTGCATTTAATACATTAAACTGTTACGATTTGGATACACTAATAGTGCACTGCACCTTCAGTCTAGTCATGCTCATGAACTAGCGCAGCCACTCTTAAGTCCTCGGTCGCATTCAATGAGGAACTGAAACGACTAGCTACTTAAACAACGTGGTTTATTTAGGCAACAGATATATAGGTTCTTATGGGTTGCCAGTGATAAATACACTGTCTGCAAAGCACGTGCAAATAAAAACATTGTTAATTATACAAAACACGTGACAAAGTTATAAACAATCCAGCCTGGCTATAAATGTAGGAAAGAGACTCTCTAGAGAGGTTTCTGAGTTTCCCGAGGAAGCACTCGGTACAGTCTAAGTCTTACCCAAAGGCGTCCCTATGGGGGAGAAGAAAGGCTCAGCACATTGACTGGTCCTGGAAGTCAAAGTCAGTCTGTGATGGAGTCCTCCTTGACTTGTTCACAATGGTGTCTTCCCTAATATCCCCCCTTTCTTGGGCTATTTTTATACTACTTTTTAAGTTCAAGGTGGAGTTTGAGTGACTATTTATAAATACCTTTATTATGATTGGTGTAAAATTCTCTCGCCTCACATTTAAAGGTATAGTTTACGAAAAATTCAGGGCACAGACTCAAGAAGGAATGGTTGCACCTTGGAGGCGGGTAGCCTTTGGGATGGAGGTGCGTTTTGGTATTATAATGACATTATGATGAGCAAAGTTCGCATGAAGGACAGCATTTCATCAAAATTTGACAGACTGTTGGCTCAGGGTAGTAAGTATGCAGCTTATCAGTTCCATAGGACCATCTTGTTCCCTTATCTGCTGTATTATCACAGAGCTTGGCCATAGAATCTCCATCCTCCATGTTGCTTTGCAAGCAATATTGTACAGGGAATCGCAGACGTAGTGGATTCTTCACATACCAGCTGTGGCTGTATGCTACCCTAGAAACTTTTTGATTTTATACCTTCCCTTAGTGTATGAACAATGCTGTATTTTTGATCATTTTACTAATTATTCCACAGAAAGGTAGAAAGACCAACATTCACTTAGACATCAAAAAATGATGCTTACAAGTCACTGTCCAGATTTGTACTGAGAACTTGGCTGTGACAGGCCTCTGAGACAAGTTAAACATCCCATACAAATATTCCAAAGTTTGATTAAAAAAAAAAAATCTAGTGGCACTTTTTTAAAAAAAAAAGTATTCTGGGCAAGCCATAAGCAGGCTACATCTCTTTACTAAGTTCTGGATATCCTGGGTCTCTACCTAGTCTCTCAATTGATACATGACCTCTCTTCCATACGTTTCTACTTTTGGTGTCTTTGGAGTATATGAGGATTTACATTCTGCTCTCAAAGGGCTACCATCTTCTAAGCAGAAAGCAAATCTCTAGCTTACTTGGTCAATCACGCCAGTATCAGTTTATTACAGGAAACTTAATATGCTATGCCCCTTCCTGTCTAAGCATAGAAAGGAAGGTCCTCCCTTAGGCTTGCAAGACACTATTAACGTCAAGTCTATCCAAACAGAGAAGTCAAGAAGCAAAAGCTGGCTCTACAGTATCTTGTCATGAGTTATTTTAACCATGTCATCTTCCTAAAGGGAGCTGTTCTTAATAATCCTCTGACTTCCTTTGTGTTAATAAAATTTTTGGCTGCCTCTTCTATTTGCTGTCATCCTAATGCACTGATTATTTTTAACCCTTTCTCCTTTAATATTTAATTTCTTATAATCCCAAAACCTCCTGTTCTCTTACTACTTCTTTTCTTCCAGTTTTTGCTTCTATGTCTTCCAATGCCTCAGGTCTTCCTGCTGTATTTTTCTGGTTTTCCTCTTCCTCCTCACTACCAAGTCTCAGAAAAAATGCCATACTTTTTACCAATTTCTCATGTTGTGGGAACGTGTACTTTCCCCCCCGCCCCCTCATTTGGCAGCACGAATGATCCTCTACCTTGGTGGCATTCCCTGTGTTAATTTGTGGATGAACTGACAAGATCAACTGCTCCAGCTGAAGATGGCTAACAATGACAATTGCTTAAGAAACTACTGGTACCACAGGTTTCTCCTGATTCTGCTAGTTGCTGAACTGCCTCCTGATCCCTTAACAGTCTTCAGTTTAAGCAGCATAGAAATCAACAAAAATGGAGGGTTCTTTCATAAAATCTATAAGCATTGCACACCATTCTGAATGTCAGAAACTGATTTTAACAAATTAGCATGATTGTATGAATAATCTATTTTCATGGCCCTTACTCCCCCAAGTTCCCACTTACCTGTGTGTTTTGATGTAGTCATCCTTCAAGGGAAAGAGCTGTTCCTCAACCTTATCCCAGCGCTCCAGGCAGCTCCACAGCCAATCAGGGTTTACAACATGGAGGTCCTTGCAGTCCTGAGCTTGCCGTACTTTTTCTGTGCCTATTACAAAGTTAAACATAACATCACAGCGTTCCCAGAAACACAGAAAATAGTTTTAACTACACACTGAAAGCCATCACTCTTCCCTTTTGTTATATCTTTATAATTTATAGCATTTCATCTTATTTACACATTATTTAAAATGCTTAAACTCAGTCATTTGCCCATTAAATGTTTTTGCACCAAGACAGAATAATACACTTAATATTGCACTACATTTTTTTTTGTTTAGGAGTGCCAAATAAAAGGAGACCATCAAGAACTGAAGGCAGGAGTAAAAGTAACGACTTAGCCCTCTTCTCTAGGTTAAGAGCCAAGCTCTCGTAACTAAAGTTGAAGAATAAATCACTTCAGACACTACCCAATCCTGTTGAAGCCTGTCAACTCTGCACAAAGACCTTGGGGTTTCTTCCTGCAGATGCTTATATAAAAACACAATACTCCAGTCTAGTTTACCTTACTAAATAAAAAATAAATAAATAAAAATTCTGAGTAAAGTTTTAAATTTTTAAAAAATTTATCACACGTGCCTTCAGGAGTGAAGCGTCCAAAAAAAAATTATCAAATTTCAGAACAATTCTGACAAGGAAGCAAGAACAGCAAATAAATTTGATGGTTTCAGCATAGTTCCCTGGAGTTTTATCTGCATGACTGCCTTTTAACAACATGACTTTACTTGTTTCAGTTAAGATGACAGTCTTGAAGTACCCATACTTCTCCACATCATTTGAAGATGAGAGCAAGCAGTTAATAGCAAAGGCCTGTTTACAACCTGAACTAGAATCTACTGGGGTAGACAGATTAGCTGAAGTGCTCTTGAGGATTGACCTAATTAGTTAGTTCATTTTCTAGACTTCTGTAAATTCAAAAAGACTAAATAAACAGCAAGAGCAGGAGATCGTTGTCCTTTGCCAAAGAGCTGAAAGCATGTTTCCCTACTTTTGTTCCCCAAACCCAACAGAAGTAGGGCTAACTTTTCCTCTGTCTTTAGATACAAATACGTTTTTTCTTGAATTCAGATTAAGAAAAAGATGTTCTATGCACAAATACATTTCTTCTATTTTCAGGAGCAAATGCAAACAATTCCACAGTTCAGGACTTAAGAGCTGTACAGTAAACATATAGCTTTTCTCCACACTACTATCTTTGTAATAAAAATGCATTGATTTAAGAATCCAAGATAAACACAAACACAAGGATGAGAATTTAAAGACAAAGCCTTTTCCAAACCACAAATGATTTACAAATGCTGTATTTTAAATTTTGCCATGAAATAAAAATAAAACCACTGTCAAACAAGCACTCAAGGAAAACAGCGTTAGAACCCCAACCATGTTAATCCCAGCACATCTTTGCTGTTCAGGACATTTTAACTGACTAAAAAGCAAAACTCTCTAAGAGGGGAGGTCGGTGCACCTAGATCATTCATCCCCTGATACAAGAAATCTGTTTTCCAATTAATCATCAGTGTCAAAAGTAGTCAGTGAGCCGGAGCACTTTCATGCAACAGTTGTTGGAAATGAGCCAGTTTACAGTGCCAGAGGGAGCTTCCACAGGAGGTATTATTATTATTATTTATATAACCTCAGTAGGAATTGTAGAAATACCTGCAGTTAGACACAAGTATTTATAAAGCTGTTTGTCATTTATACACAGGGTACGTTTCAGAGGAAAGAAAGCAGAGGTTCTGAAGAGAATCAGATCAAGAGATCTGAGGGAAAAAGGATTTAAAAAGTGAAAGACTTGGCTTGGAAAATGCTTTCTTTTGGTAATAAAGGAGAAAAGTAATGACAACATATTAGAACAAAGAGGTAAGAAGACAGCTGCTATAAAGAGAATGCTGAAATTGGGTTCATAAGCATAGGAGTTTCAACAAAAAAAAGCAACGAGAGTGAGAAGTCCAGTGGAAGTTTAGGTACTTGTGCCTGGTATTAGATACTGATTCAAATATCAGATGTGACTAGCAATACTGTCCTGCACGTAACTCTGGAGCTGATTGAATACAGCATACAATAGCATGCTACTTCACTAGTAAGCACGCAGAACAGTTAACTAGAGTTGCTGGTGCTATTGGATAGACAGACTGTGCTTATAATACCCTGAAGAAAAGCTTATCCGATACCATAGTACATCCATTCCCCCAACTAAAGATATTGCTGCTCCTTTTGGATCTCATCAGAGAGAACCTGAACGAAACCATAAAACTGCACCTTCATCTCATGTTAAGTCTGTGAAGTTATGTGAGAAGATGGCTTCCTCTAACTATTTTTAAAACCAATGCTTCTGCATTGATGATTTGCCAGGTGCTTCATCTTGCTGCCTGTTCCACATGCGTACACATTCATGCATATCTGATCGTTTCATACCGGATGTACACCGAGGAGCTCAGTAAATTATTCTTCTGGTCAACAGGATTGCAACAGAAGCCTTAAACATGAAAGCCAAATGGCACTGTTTTGTATGAAACTTCTTATGGTTTTGAAACAATAGCTCCAAAAGGTATAGGCCATTAACATAAAATTAAAGTTGACATCATGAAGACCAGTGTGTAACCAGACCCACCTCCTGAGGATGAAAAGCCTTACCTTTCTCACCTCTGCAACACCAAGGCTTTCTTGCTTCTTCCTCGTTTCTGAAGCGCTGCTGCCTGTTGCATGCTCCAGCATACTGAGAACTGCATGAGGTAATACAACTATGCCATCTCAGGAGCTGCATTCTATTTCTACCTGACTTCTTCACAAATCAAGATTTCACACGTATGATGTTTTTAGAGTAAGATTTGGTAGAACACCAAACTTAACTGGGGTGGAGAAATGCTACTGCAACACTTAATATCCTTGCCTTCTCCTCTCGCTTTCCCCAGTGTAACTTCCCCCTTTGGAAGTATGCTTATTAAGAAGAAACAGCAGAAAGGGTTTTAATCCATCCAAGCAATAGTATTTCTGATGCAGTTAGGATCATCTGACTCATCCCGCTGGGCTAAAAATCACTTAAGAGAAAAAACTGTTTTTCTAGACTATTTTTTTGCATTATTCTCCTCTAATCACCTTTCCCTACTGCAAATTCTAGTCTAAATTAGTTTCAAAAAGGTAAAAAGGCACATAAGCCTTTCCACATGAAGCACCCAGGGTCCAAATTCATCACATCTACCCTCTGACAGATACAGCCTGAAGCACATAATATTGGGAATAGGTTATTTTCAAACCTGGGGAAGTGACTCATTAGTTCTAGTTCTGAACTTGCACAGAAAGGCTGAAAAAAGCATCCTGTTAATCTTGACAATTCATTACTGAAAAAGTGACCAAAATCAATAATGCAAGAATAAACTTCTACAGCTGTTCTCCAGGACATACAGTTTCACTACAGCATTTTATTTTGTCTTATCCAAAATATGAAGCACACTAGGCACTTAAGCAACATAGATAAATGAGACCTAAGCTGTATGTTTACGAAGACTAAGAAGAAATACTATATGGCATATTTGACTATGTTCACATTACCAAGCAGTGCAGCCCAACAGGGAGATCTGCAGGGGAAAAGGGTGCTGGAGGAGCGATGCCCATCCCCATACGTATTTCAGGGACTTTTGCTTTAGATAGAGCTGCAGACCAAAGGCCCATGAGTGCTCAGCTGACTGTACCTTCCAATTCAACCTCCCCTATGAGGAACCCAGCACACATGCTCGAGGCTGTGCCAGGATGAACCAAAGCACACGATGCAGAGGGAGCAACCATCAGAGTCACTGACCACACTCTCCTGATTCCAGCACACCAAAGTCAGCACATCCTTATGGCAGTTTGTAACCAGGTTGCCAGATGTTGCCTGGAAAATCTGATCACTAAAAGTTTATTTCTCTTCAGACCATTCTTATATGTAAATCTTGATTTATGATCAAATCCCGAAGCTCTTCAACAACGTTAACCTAAGACAAGTTGTACAGACCTCAGTGTTTTGCCCGACAAGAATTAAGCGACCATGAAATAGTCACAGATGTGCTGTTCAGAGGCTACATCTAGAGTTCAGCTTTATCACTGTACTGTGCCTTGCCAGTAAAAGCAACAGGCTTATCTGGTCAGTGCGCACGTTTAGAGCAGTGCTTAATTGGATTTTTTTTTTTAAAGATGTGGCCTTTGAAAATACTATTCAGAAAAAAAAAAAACATCTGTGGACACATTATAGCTATGTCTGGTGAAGTCCTCGCACCACATCACAGAACAGGCTAACAAGACTTTTTCAGCTGGCAGCTTTCTCTTGTCTCTCAGTACCAGAGAGAGAGTCAGGAGCAAGCATTTTTTAAGGAGGTAGATGAGGATGAATAAAAAGGAGCCATAGTTCATAGAACACTTGGTATTTTTAAGCAACCTGATATTTAATGATATTAAGCAAAACTTTACATAGGCTAAGTCAGGAAATTATTCCCCTGTAGCTTTCAAAATAGAGGAAGAGACATAGAATTAAATATATTTTGGGAAAAAAAAAATAAAGTGGAAGAAACATTCAGAGCCTAAACTGACATATTTCCACTCCTACTCCACTAGAATAGTTAAGTGACCTGAACAGTTTTATCTTCTCCACCAGCAAAAACTCAATACAAAAAATCAACCACAGCATCTCATTTGTTCAGGAAGGAACATAGCAAGGTTTATGAAATAGTGTGGTAACTGCTTCGCCAAGTGTGTACACAGCTATAACAACTCGTCATCCAGTGCAGTTTACTGTTGCTTAAAGCAAACAGCAGATATTTCAAAAACTGAAGTTAAGATTTATGCAGCCCATAGGTAAGTGGAAAGGACTATAAGGTAGCCTTTTCTCAGTCACTCAAATCTATGAAAGCTGATTAGATGATACAAAGATTCATGTATTTTCCTCCCTATATAATGAAAAAAAAAAATCCTAATTTTCTCCAAGAAAAAGGATTTATTTATGTTCAGAATTCAGAGTATCTGAATTACAGACTGTCTGCAGAGAAAGAGACAAGTATATACAAAGAATAAAAGAAATTTAAATTACTTACTGCAATAGGCTGGCAAGAATGCTGTAAATACAATCTAAAGTGGTATTCACTAGCTGTTTATTCCACAAACCAAGCTATGATGTGGTCACTTTGCATGGGAAAAAATCCATCCCTCCAAGACATAGGGCGCACTCTGTTTCACACTGACTTCTTCCCTTTTTATTTCCTCTGACTAATTCTTCCTCTGTGTTCAAAACTCAAAAGCTAATAGTATTTACCCTCACCACTGCTGCAGATTACGTATATACCATTTACTACAGTGCAGCTAATGCAAAGTAAACATGCAAGTTAACTTGCTTGTCTGAGCCCTAAGTTAGCCATTGTTAGCGGGTTCATCCAGAAACACTGAACTCAACAAGGATGCTTTAAAGTCACCTTTTCACAACCACATTAAAAAACTGAAAAAGAAAAAAAGAAAATAGAAGCAGAACAACATTGTCTGGTCTCAGGCCATTGACTTTTGTTCAGAAGTCAAGAAGGGACATGCTTTTGTTTCCCCCTTTCGCCAGCAGTTAGACATCAAGCAGTGCTTCAGATGTTTGCCACAGGAGCCAGAGATGTAATATTTTTATGGCCTACGGTCAGTAATAGAGATTTGTAGAACTTGCTTTCTAACCACACAAGAATCAGTATGAAAATCACGCTGACAGCTGAATTATCACAAGTCCAGCTGTGACAGGACACAATTTATATCCTTAACATCTCTGATTAAGCTTCAGAGTTTCCCTCATGAAATTAGGATGATGACGCATAACTACTCCCATCTAACCATCAGTGAGAAAACATAGTCTTCAGTTGAAAAATAAAAACAAAACCAAAAAACACCACAAAAACCCAAAACCCTATCACAAACTAAACCCACAAGCAATCCAGGAGAATCTTAACAAAAAAACGTTATTGGAGAATACAGTTTTTTCACTCTAAATCCCCCTATTTCACTGCCATTGAATATATATTTTAAGTACCAAGTGCAACACCAACATTACATGACTATTTTGAAGAGTCTAGGTCTTGACAAAAAGTCTGAAAGATACAGACCTCCCTGGAATCTATTTATTTTTCAAAAGAGCACTCAAAATTAATTTAAAATGTGTTAATAAACTCAATTCAAACACCATAAAAGCATGCTAATGTAATCAAAACCTAAAATTAAAATAGTTTTTTAAAGTAAGATCAGTAGTGGATGATTCACTAAGAATGTGCAGGTAGTGAATAATTTTCTAATAAAAGCGGAACACAGGGATGTGCATATGTGTCTGTATAAACATACGAGCCCCCTCAAACTGTACATTCAAAAAAAAAAACCCCAAAAAAAGCCTCAACTGCTTCTCATTATCACATGCTGCGTACCTTAACATAATGTGATTCAGTATTTTTTTCCTCTAGAGAATTGCATATGTTTGGGGGTGGGGCTGTGTCATTTATCTTTATCCTATCAACTTTACCACATCACACAGTAGTTACATCCAACGTACAACTACATTCAGAAGCTATCTAGTGCAAGTTAGACAAAGCAAGTTTGAAATGAAGCATTTTAAGATTTGAAATTGGAAAAACATGAAAGTTACATTGACAGCTATTATGTCTCCAATGAAGTATGACAAACTTGTGTAATTCTTTGCTTATAAGAGTATTGCTATTCCTGCAGTTTTAAAAAGAGCTGTTCGGCAACTGCAGTAAAACTACAGATGCCCGAGCTGATGTGTCCACTAATTTTAACATTTCCCATTCACTATTTCAGCTATCACACTTTCACAAATCCCAGCTTATCTCCATGAAATTAATTCCAGCCTCTTCTGGTTTTTAGGTTGTTTTCACTATTTAAATGCTTATCTACATCAGGACAAATAATACAAACTTGCTACTTCACTGCAGGTCCATCGGTACAGATTTTATTCTGATGCTCATTGACTAGGTCAATATTGCAGCCCCTTCTTGCAACAGTTGGACTTACCAACTTTTTAATAACAGCTACCTGTGCTTTTCATCACTAGAACCATCCATTGAGATAACTGGAAACTGAAGTAAGTTTACACTAGCCTAGCAAATATACAGCCTTGTTGTTATTTAGGCTAATATATACTAAAAAAGCTGATTAGCATATCATAATAGACTGATAAATTGGCTGGTTTCAATCCATAGATTTCTTAACACTACTCCTATTTACAGTGGTAGAAATTAAGGAACTAAAACATCCTCCTTTCAGTCACTAAACATTGGAGATTTTTTTCATCACTGCCTCTTCAACAGGAAGAAAAAATTCCTGGTCAGCTGTATAAGAAATATCTTGTTCTATTTCTTAAGTCACACACACTTTGAGAAAGATATACACATCTATATTACAGCCAGTGAAAATATACTCCATTCTTTTATAATACAAGCTGATGAAACAAAGATGCTTCTCATGTACTGAAAGCTTATATGAACAGCAGTCAAGAAAAAAAAAATATTCCAACAGGCAGCAGATGTGTATTTCTTTGCTTATGATATCTAAAGATGTCCTAAAGCTACCTAGAAGTTTTAGACGATCTAAACCATGCAGTTTTACTTTTGGATTTCATGGTTCTGAATATCAGATATTTAGATTACAACTTCAAAAGGCCAACAATGAGGTAACCAAGGGTCAGGGTGCACACAAAAAAAATCTTTGTACTAGAAGCTAGTGGTGGCCTGTTAGCTCCTCTACGGCAGCTAACCAATGGTACCTTATAGCTGTGTAAACCCAGGTAGCTTTGTGAAATACATATCAAAAGTTAGGCTAAGCTCTCTTACATCTCCCATGGCAAAGATACACAGGATGCACAGAGAGCAGTGACAGGGTATCATCAGATTCCAGTCTCTTAAGATAATAATTTAATTTCCACACAAAGTGAAACTGAACCACAAGAGGTGACATATGAGAAACCAAGACAGAAAGCATTGATGTAACTTTATAGCAAGACCACTATAAACTCCTCTCAAACACAAATCTTAAAGTTTCTATTCAACACCTTTAACAGTTTAAGACTTAGTATCACCAACTCTTAACCAAGAGGTAAGACATGACATATTAGATCAGAGGTTGTTTAGCAGGTCCTCCTTCTAATACTTAAAAGCCACGCTTGATCAAAAAGCAGCAAAGAAAAGCCTTTAAAAAAGGCTTTTAAGTTGTGCTAGGAAGACTCTTCCCCTTTAATTTCAATTCTAACCTCAGTTACGTTAAAGTCTGTAGGTTATACAAAAAACAGCTCAAGGCATGAATAAACTGCAACAGGAAAAGAGCTGATGGAAACCTCAAGTCTTATTTACCTACCTGTCCTTGCTGCAATGAGATGTGTTGCTTTGTCAGGATCATCAGCACTCAGTACTAGATTCTTCACAATTTTAGCTCCAAGTGCTGTGGCGTGATAGTGTTCCCGTGTTTTCTCAATGGGGAAGTTTGTTGGGTAGAGTCCACTAAATATTATGGTTACATCTGCCAACACTTTACTTTTCAGTTCTGGTACTATTTTCCTGATGTCTGGAATTTCCTCAATCTCTTTTTTCAAATATTTATCATACTTTGTGTAATAATCAGTGTGAACCCGCACAAGGATCTCTTCAAGGTATATTAAATGGTCATCATCATCTGTATCATCCTCCTCCTCTTCTTCCTCCATACTCTGGTCCAAGGATTCACCCATTGTAATTCCAGACTGTTCACTATTCTGAGACTCTGTTTCAGCTTCTTTCTTGTCTGCACACCCGTTTCCTAAATCACAAAGGCTTTCCTGTTCACTTTCTTCTTGTGCTTCAAGATCAGTTTTGTCATGAATATTTTCACTAGGTAGAGATTCCGTGTCCCCAGAATGATTCACCAGACCATCCTTTTTTTCACTGACATCAGTACAACTCTCTTTCTGCAAATTCTCATGCTGCAGAGGTTGCGTTGATTTCTTCCAGCTTCTCTTTTCCTCATTCTCACTATCTGATACAGAAGTGGATGACTTTCTGGTATCCAGTCCACCATCACTTTCACTGTCACTAGACAGTTCAAAGTCCAAGTCATTTGTTGTCTTGTCTTGGGTTTCCTGCTTCTCTATCCCTGTTTTATCAACTTGTTCTGAAAAAATCTGAGATTCCTTTCTATTTGTCAAATCATAAGTGACCTCACTGTCCTTTTTGTGATCAGTGCTATCGTTTAAGGAGTCCTGGGCATTAACTTTATCACAAGACTTCATATCCCAGTCAGCTGTTTCACTGCTTACAGAAGTACTTCCATTTGCAGTGCAAGTGTCCTTTGTTGCTTTCTTGAGACCATTGCTTTGTTCTTCTATACATGTCACATTCCGTATTTCTTCAGCATCCTTTACTGATGTCACTGCTGAAACAAGTGCCTCTGGTTTTGTAGAGTGGTTTACTAAGACACAGGAAAGAAAGAAATTAAACATACATATTATTCTCAGGTTTTGTTTGTTTTTAAATAAAAGTTTAATCAAAATTTAATTTTCTTTTTCCTTAAACACACAGTTTACATATGCAGTCAGACTTCACTATGCTTAGAAGTGACCATTAAGCTTCTCAAAGTTGTTAAGATATTTTACGTGTCAATGATTACTAGAAAGAACTGACAAATCTAACAAATTTCAGTTTTGTAAAGAAGTTGTGCAAGTAGCTCTAAAAAAAAAAACACAGGTCATAAGTAATTATTTGTTAACTATGCAAACACTAAAGTATTTATCGTGTAGCATGAGTTTTATGATTACATCTCAGAGCAATGAAGTAACTCCAGAGAAGAAAAAAGACAGGGCAGAATTCACTTCAGAAGGTCCCAGCCCAGAACTACAACTACAAGAACTTCCTTTAGAAACCTCCATCGCTTTCATAAGTTTCCCGTTTTTCGTAACCAAAATAACTACCTTGTTTTACAGAGAGAGGAAGAGAGAAATTGTTGTTTAGTGTACTGCCACATTAGGTCTCCAGCCATAACAGCCAAAATACTATTACTAATACTCCACTTTTGCTGTGGTTGCCCACCAAAAGGAAAGCTATCAACAAGAACAGACCGGTTTTACTAAGCTACTTACATTTGTGCTGCAGGAGCACTCTCTGTCATTGCTCATCTGAGCACAACAGCAATACTAGTAAGATCAAGCCAATGATGTACATAAATCACATTTGACAAGTGGAAAAAGTTGTAAAAACAGTTTAAAAATTATGTAATTACCTTTCTTCTTCATTTGAATTTCTCTTGATCCAGGAGGTGCATTAATATCTCCTATCCCCTGAAAGTATACATATTTCTTCACAGTTATCAAATTGGGTGCAAACTTCCAAACATCCTCTCTATCATCAATGATGCAAACCATGGAATCCCCACACGGGAAGAGATCTCTAAGAGACAAAACGGTTGATAAAATGAATCCAGTTTTAGAAAATAATAGTATCAATGAAAGTAGTTTCTGTTGATGTGCTAGTTTATTACAAGCATGCCTGCAGGACATGCTTATATATGAACTTACAAAAACAAATCAGCAATATTAAAATTGCAGAATTCAAAATACAGTATTTGAACTAATGAAAGTTAATAAGAAAAGGAAACAGGTATTTTAAATTCTCTATTCCAACATCTAGAAGCAAGAACCAACAAGCCTTTGCAAGAACAAAATATTACAGAATTTCTGTCTAGTGTTCACAGTTTATGTCAACAAACAGCTCAAAGACAACTATCACATGGACAATACACTATCTATATATAACTAGGAAAAAGACACAAGAAACATTTTTGAAGAGCAGACTCATTCAAACCAAGACAAAGGAAGCAAAAAGTACTAATATCACCTAGGCGGATGAGGTAGAGCACTTAAGATATAAACATGCATACGAAAACAGAGCAAGTGAAGAAAAAAAGCTTCTTGTTTGCTACGGTCAGATGGGGAGGGGGCAATCATTTTTAATCTAGGTTTATGAAATTTTGAACATATCTGGTTTTTAGAAGAAATCTTGGCTTTATACTCTGAAAAAGATCAGAACATGAGTTTAGACTAGAATATGAATTCAAGGCTCTAAATGACCTAGTTTCAAGAAACACTGCAGAAGAGAAGCTGCTAGATGTATGGCACATTTTTAAGTCAGAATACTAGACATTCAAATATGAATTAACCTCAAACTGGGAATTTTAGTTTAATTAAAAAACCACAACCTACAAGATCTTATACAAGATCAACAAGCCATAAAATGGAAATATGGTTATTACAAGAATAAAAGTAAAGTAAAACAAAGATGCCATTACTTCACATTCTTACTGTTCTAGTAGCACATTAAGTGGATGAAATGCTGCAATACCTAACATTGCAGTTTTACTGAGATGGTGTTGATATTTAAGAGGCAGATATGGAAGGGCTATAAACATGTTAAGTACAGGGGCGGTAATTTTTACTATATTTAGCATATTATCTTTGTTCTCCTGTTTTGTTTAACACATAAGACCCGTATACATACCTAAGATTCCCAGTTTTAGAAAATGGATCAATACATTCATCCCTTGACAATATCCGATGGGAAAAAAGCTTCTTTTCAGGGTCCAAAAATCCTTTTGAAAGAAGAAATTAAAAAGTTAATGTTCAAGATGCTTGTTCCTTGTTTATGTTCTATATAATTCAGCTATTTTAATCTGCGCACAGCAGTTTAATTAACATACAATTTTAAGGTGAAAGATATTATATGGAGGAAAGGGTAAGCACAGTGGATCAAGTATTTGTAACTAATGCAGTGGGATTCATTTTAAAAAAAACCATTTTGTTTTCTTTCAATATAGCAGCAAAGTAAAAAGTAACTAAATTTGTGACAGCCAAATAAATTAGGCTGAAAGAAATACAGCAGGTGATAGATACATATGATTTTTTGCAACTTACATTTATCTCTCTACAGGTGGTTCTTTAAAGCTAAATGCTCTCCTTAGCTCATTATGCCTAGGGACTGCAGAGAAGTCTCACAAGAGTCGGCAATGTGCTGCAATACTTAAGCACAATGGGCAAGTTAAGGGACAGTTTCAGCCGGAGCTCTTGCATTTGTAGGTTTTAAGTTGTACCTCTAACAAACACTTTAATACATTTACATATAATGAACAGATCCTGGGATTCCTAGAAATATTTAGGCCCGGTTGGAGTATCTTTTCTGACTGCGCTCTTTAAAAAAAACCAAAACACCTAAATCAAAACAGGAGAAGCTGTGCTAGCTGATCTTAAAGCAAGATAAAATGCCATTATTTAGGAAAATGGTGACTTGGGTGTACAAACACACATGCACATGCTTTTGAACATAATCTCCAGTAGTGAAGGTCATCTCCATGAGCAGATCACAGCCACATAATTGCTTAGAAAAACTGGCATTTTACATGCTAATCTGAATTTTTCATTTTACTGAATCTGCACTGAAGTTAGCATCAACTTCTCATTATTCTTATGAATAACACAAGGCAGTCAATACTTAATGTGGGAACAATTTTTTAAAGTTTTACTTTATTTTATATGGTGGCCATCTTACAGCCAGAACCAGAGTTCAAAATGACTACAGACTATAAGGACCAACTTTAATTTTCTCTCAGGGACCTCTGGGATTTTCACAGAATACATCTTCAACTCCTTTTGGAAGTCCAGCTCCCAGGAGTATGTTAAGTTGGGTCTTCAAAAACAGAGGGTATAAATTTAAAAAAAAATAATAAGTCAGTCATCACTTCTGAAAAGTTGATCCTGTATGTATTTAATATTAATGTGTAATTGGAATAACTTAAAACCCATAAAAGCAAGAAAATTCCGAGTTAAGGACAGAGGTTCAACCTTAACTCACCCGACTATGCTTAAGAATTGCTGCAAACTCGTAGAATCATCCCCTGTAGTGAGACCCTTGCAGTACCTAGGCATAATGAATTGAGAGAATTAGCTACAAAGATTTATTGCTGTACATACAGATATTTTGACAAACTACATAAGCTATCACACAAGTTGCTGTTCTCCCCAACCAAATTCTCTTCTACTAATTAATCTGAATACACAGGTACTCGCTACACCAAATTGGATGGGAGTGCACTGATTAAACTGCAAAACCACAATGGAGCATTCAGTTGCAGTGTTGACTAGCTAAAATTGTAAGAAAAGAAAGTTGGACTAAGAAAGCCCAGACACAGGAACACTGGCTGCCAGGGATTAGGGATGAGGTAATGTTCTGGAGCTTTTCAAGAATCCTTTGGTAAAGACTAATTTTGATACTTTTGTCCCCTTAATAATTCACAAAAAATACTCCATGCAAGAGCAAACAAGACGCCTAGTGGCTAGATCACATACTGTTAGTTAAAATAATTAACTTTTAATTGGTTTATAATTGCAAATAGAACATAAATCTGAAGAACTAAAAACTTTACATTAAAAATAAGTAGATGCAGGTATGTTCTCCAAGAAAAAACTGAGCAAAGGCTAAGATATAATTTCTTTATTTAAAAAAAATATCATTATTATACTGCTTTCAGTAACAAAAAGGACTGAGAAACCCTCATTATGAAAAACTCTACTACCTTAAAAATAAAAATCTTTTCACAACTTACTTATTGAAAGATTTAGAATTTGATGATAGTACACTGCTTGGTTGTTAACCTTTAATAATGAAGCTGAAAGTTTCAAATGGATGATAGCTTCCAAAATATTGGTTTTGGTTTTTTTAAGAAAAGTCAATACAAACCAGCAAAAAAACCCATCTGCTTAGATGATGCCACTTTTCTGTGGGAGCATTTTGTTGCAAGTTTCTATGACTTCGGAGCAATGAAAAGGTCTATGTATAAACTCAGAGTATACAGAAACAGCAAAAGGGTTCCTAAGATGTACTCTTTACTTTGTTTCACTTTGTTTTACTTTGTTATTCCTATACATTTCCCACCACCACATCCTGAAAAATTATTATAGTCACGGTTTGCTGCCTTAATGTTGGTAATGAATTTTTATCTTAACAGAATTGTTTTTCATTGGAGAAGTACCAGCTTGCACAAATCATTCCAGCAGAAGGATAAATGTTGAAGAATTTCTCATTTTGCAAGCGTTTAAAAAAAATTAAAGCCTTTTATAGAAGTCAAAAAGATTGAAGGCAAAGACTTGCTGTTTCGAATCAAAATTGAGCTTCCATTTATTCTCATAAATTAGTGTGCTAAGTACGCCTCCAAGTAGTTCCTTGAACAAACTGAAGACCCTGTCATTATCTGTTGACTGGTATTATGAGGGACTGTTCAGTAGACTTACCTAGCAGAGACTATTCCCTCCCAGTTGTTTGTTTTCCAGTATCTCAATCTGGGTCTTTGCACATACAGGCTTATCAAGCTGTGTTACCTGATCTCATATAGACTCTCTTAGAAAAGCAAACTTGCAAATAAGCCTTGTGAAGTTAAAAAATCATCACAAGATGCAATGTTCAAAAGTAACTAACTAATATTGGGGAAGTCTCAAATCTTAAGAGGCAGATTGAGTTAAACAGCAATTCATAGTAGAATTGATATAACAGTAGGATCCAACATGAATCTGAAGAAGTCCTTTTAAAAAATAAATCTAAAATTGAATTTCTGAAGAATCGGCTCGCTTCCAGTTCTGCTTCAGGTCCTACTTTAGAACCTGGAAAGAGCTGTTTACCCAATCTTTCAATAGCATTGGAGCCCTTCAGACACTAGTGATTACATATACACACGTACTCTATCAATTATTTATTGAAATACATATTGTAACATTCTTGCTGTAACAAAACATACATATGAATGCCCTCAACTTCATCCTACTTTCTAAATTCCACTTTAAATCTTCAGAGTGATTTCACATTGCATTATTGTTGCCTAGTGGCCTCTGAGCTCAAAATTCACAGTAGCATTGACTTTTACAACCAGCATTTAAGCAGACTTCAGTATTAAATACACCAAACTTCTCATATGCAGACTAGGAAAAAATTTAAGGAACAATTGGTCAAAATAATTTTGTAGAAGGGAAATAGATTATAAAATCCAAACTCATCTTCATAAGTGTACTACAAGATATCCTTCACTTTGTAAATGTGTCAAACTAAGAAAGGGTTTAGGATAAGCAACTTCAGTAGACGTAACCGGTGTTTACAAATATCAGCCAATCCCACTTAACATCCAATAGGAGTCAACTGGGATGAGAGAAAAGGACTGACAAGATGTCATCTCTTTCCAACATGAGGGAAAAAGCCTTCCAGGACATGGAAGAAGCAGCTCAGATTTTACAAAGAAATCTAGAATGTATGTGGAGGACCTAAGAAAAAAAGATTCCCAGCATTTTATTACAAGTCCTTCCTTTATGTAACATATCAGACTGACAGCTTTCTCTAAGAAATCATTTAACCAATACTGCCATCAAGTGTTCTCTATATGTATTAGCGATATATTTCCGTTACTGCATCTTGGTTACACAGGTAAGTGTGTGGATCAAAGGCTGTATCAACTGTTTCTCCATACCAACATATTTCAGTCGAAAATATCATCATCCCTGTACAAGTAATCCACTTGTATTTTGAATGCTTTTGATGAGGTTAGACAGCTTCAGGCAAAACTCCAGTAGTCTGGGGATGTCAGGAGCAGTAATACCCTAATTTGCTCATTTGGTGGCTGTTTCGTCTATGGAACAGGTGGAGCTGCTCAAATATGATGCCCACAAAGAGGCTTGTCACATTATAAGTATCAGTCTGTGCCAGCATGGGGCCTGCAGAGTAATCCAAATTTTAGCACAGAGATTAAAATGAGCAAACACAGGACCAAATCACACATTGAGAGAAGATCAATCACTGGGAAAGTGCTTACACATCATGAGTTAGCTACCTCTGCAACTCATTCTTCTCCCTGGCTCTGGAGCTATACATCTTCTGACCTTAGGCCACATACAGATTTTGGCATATAGATCCAAGTGATGAAGATTGCCCATCCGCTCCCTTACTACCAGGTATTTAGACCTAGTGTATATGAAAACCATTCCCCTTTCGCTACACAAGAAATAACCACACTATAAGAAGGACAGCAGCATACAAAAGTGTTAATGTATTAGCAGCACACAATGTAAAATCCAACAGTGAGACTGACAAGGCTTTAAGAAGACCATTCAAACAACTTAGCCAATAAATATGAAGTAATGTAGAAATGTTCACTTGGATGGGCAGGACAGGACATACCTCTCCTGAACTTTCTTTCAAGGAGAATTAGTTGGAGACCACAAATAGGTATTGCTTTCTGGTTACAGAAGTCTCTTACAATTGTCATTCAAGCATCTTCTGTGTCTTATTTAACATGCATAAAGAATTCTCTAACTAGACAATTCTTTTCTAAACTGTTCTAGAGCTAGCTAGTATAGTTAGTTAACTATTTTGGAATCTTCCTTTCTTGCCAAGAAGTGGCATCATTGGGATAGCATCGCTCAAGGCACTCGTGGCAACATGACATTAAAAAGCAGATGTGAAAGACAACTTTAAAAAAAAAAAAGCTCAGAGACATGGAACAGCAGCAAGGACAGTATGACATGAGACAACCTACAATACGTAATTCTATTGTCTTAGTCTGACAGACTTAATAAAGGAAAGTCTAAGGTGAAAACGCTATTTCGTCAAGGAAGATTCAAGATGGGGTGAAAGCCAATTTTACAGTTTAAACACATGGTCACAGTCCTAACATGAATTTGACCCATATACTTGCATAGTAAGGTAGGTTTCTGCTTGTTGGAAAAAAACCCAAAACATTTCAGCCAGTGATGCACACCATCAACTACTACCGCTATAACTGAAATGCAAATTTTCAGTTACTAGGAGAAAATATTTTGAAGTTCTTGAGAAGAATACGTGAAAATACTGCTAGATCGCTGCTTTCCCTCAAATAAGTGCATCTCAGCTCCAGGACACAAACAGAACTGCTGTAAATTGATTTACAGCAAACTTCCTTTGGTGAAAGGAAGCAGCAGGGTTTGGTTGAGAGTGGGTGGAGGGTGTTTCCCATAAGAGGGGATAATCTCATGTTGTTGATTTTTATGGAAATGTTACTTTAGATTTCTAAGACAAGTGATGTTGCAGATCATTTTTACAGCCCATCAGCATGATTTCTTATTTGATTCAATAGGAAGGCACTAGTTCTTATGCCACAATCTGATTCTCTAACCATTAGGGCAGAAAAAAAAAAAGCACATCTGATGGAGAAAAAAAAAGTTTATTTCTAAAATTGCAGCCCATACAGGCACAGTCTTGTAAACAAGCCAGGAATTCTGCTTAAAGGACTATTTAGGAAGTGTTTTTGCATAAAACAAAGAACAAATACTTGAAAACAACCACAGAAAGAAAACTAGTTATGACTATGAAGGCTGATTATGTAAATATTGTTAAATGTAAGGTACTACTCACCTGCAATTGTATGCGCATACAGTCTGCTGCCAAAAGTAAAAACATGTAATTCATACAGCTTGGCAATTTTTTCCAGGAATTCCTTACAATGAGGACGCAAACGAGTATGCAACATAGGCTCACCTCGACCTAACTGGAAATGAAATATTCCCTAGAAGAAAAAGCACGTTTCATATTATCAAAATACCAAACAAAAATGCCAGTATTCCAGAAGAGCCCTCTTCCATCACTTCCACTACTTTTATTTAGTCCGACTAGGCTAAAGCAAGTTTTGGCCACAAAGATTATGTGGATTAATAAAATCCAAAGCACATTTTTGCTCTGTGCCAGGCAGTACAACACAAAGGCAGGAAGCTGCACCGTTGAAAAGTTTACGACCAAGGCAACTTTCATTCAGATCTTTACTCGTGGCAAACCAATCTCTTAAAGTTCAGGATCTCACTTCAATCAGTACTACTCAGTGAACTTCACTCAGATTAGTTTCAGTACATACCGAGCTCAGAGGAAGACTTCGTTGGATGGAAAAATATTATATCTATGGAAACATACCATCAGATAGCAAATGAGGAAGTAAGTTTGCAGATAAAGATCCCGGTTAAAAATCTCAAAATCATTAAAAAAAACCCCATGTTTTTCTTCAAACCATGCATTTACGCAGATGAAGACATAGCCTTTCAGATACACAAGGTTTTTTTAATCTTTACACTGAGTATTCACTGTTCCCTTTCCTCTCAATTGCAGAGTACATGTAGAGCTTTTTTTTTTGCTAGCAGGTGTGAACACGTGCTGAACCTACTGGACATGAGAGAATGGCAAGAGGAAAGAAAGAGGAACTATGCAACCGCACTTTGCGTAACACTGGAGTTTGAATTTGCATCCTCCTGTACAATCACTGTAGACACATTCCAACATGCTTCTTGTTTTAAAGTTTCGAAATTGGAAATATTACAAGCCAATAGTCCCTATCAGTTCAATGATGTTTCATGAAGAAGTTACACCCAAACTCCCCCTAAAAAAATGAAATTGAAGAAAAAAAAAAAATCACTAGACACATTCAGGAAATGACAGACGTAGTAACACACAGGATTACCCAAAAAGGGTCTTCCAACAGCAACTCACTATATCTACCTCAGACTTGGAGGGGAAAAAAAAGTCTCATTACCGAGTACTCAGCTTGTGAATTGCAGAGGAAGGAAAGCAGAGATTAGAAATAGCTACTTGAAACCTCTCACTGGGATGGAAAACATAAATGGAAGAAAGAAAATTTAGATGTCAAGAAATCAACTTAAATGCAGAGAAGAAGTTAATATATTTCAGAAGACATGCTTCTCATTTTCTGCTATTCTTCAACTGCAAACGTATTTAACCACAGAATGTTTTCTTAAAGGACCATCATTTAAATATTGTTAGAAATATTCCTGTTGTTACTTTGGCTTGAAAGTTAACACCAAATGCTTACCTTATTAGACATTTGTTGGCAGTGCTGTTCTGTAGTATGGATCAATGTCTGGTCCAAATCTACCATCAGTACCAGTTTTCGATTTCGATGTAGTCGCTGCTGGTCTTCTCTTCCTAGCTGCTCAGCTTGCTGTAACAAAATATTCACAACTAAGCTTAGCTTAGATGAAATAAATAAGGTTTATTGCCTTTTGTGTATTGTAAGCTTGAGAAGCCGTTCTGCTACAAACTAATTGCATAAGAAATGATGCTTCAACATAACTATAGTCATGGCAGTTTTGTCAGCAATTTTTCTGCAGAAAAAAAAAATACTCCCTAAGTCTACTCTCAGATCTTTGTGGCACTAGTAACTCTTAAAATTGATAAACTCAACAGAACAATTTCCAAATTTAGGAAATAATGACTGAATTAATTAAGGCTAGGTGTCTTGAGAGGAAATACAAAGGACAAGTTCAGTAAGTCTGAAAACTTTGTCAGCTGTGTTCAGTGATTTTGTATCAATTAGGTACAACAGGGCTGATGACATTTGGCTCAGTATTAAACGGAAGCTGCTAATGACAGAAACGATTATAACTGTCAACCTGAGCTTAAGGAATATATGCCTTCACACATAAATAGTTAGATTATGCAGTTTTTTGTGGGCACGGGTATCAAAGACCTTATAACCCCGTAAATTTGAGTTGAAGTTTACTCCTCTTCTGCATAGTTACAAATTTTTGAAGTACCATATTAAGCTCTGTATTCACTTTAACCACTTTTGATAGCAAGCTGCAGTGTTACCCACTAGACTGCTAAACTTAAAAGCAAAGTTAAACGGAGCATTATGAAGAAGGATTCAAGCGCAAATTGCCCTTTGTAATGCTCCACTATGATGGGGATACTTCTAGTTGCTTGTATCACCACACTTTTTCTCACTGGTGTACTCTGAAGAGTTCCCCAAAAAAAAAAAAAAAAGAGCGATCAGCAATATAAAAAGGTAAAAAGATCAAGTTGGTAAGGAAGATAAATAGAATGTTTATCTTCAAAAGAAACATGCTTTTTCCTCTAAAGAAACTGAGGGATGAACCAGCATATCTTGATAACTCAGCTGAATGGAATATTTGAAAAATAATGATATGGTTTAGTGATAGTTTTTGTCAGCATTAGGTTGATGGTTGGATTCGATCTGAAAAGGTCCCTTCCAACCTAGACAATTCTATGATTCTATAAAATAAGTTTAGCATACAGGTAAGTTGCAAACAAACTAGCTTTATTGTATCTGTGGGACCAATTTCAAGGTGAAGGGTGAAGCTAGGTTTCAAAGACTTTGCAAGCTTTGAACACATTTCAGCTAGTGGAAACTAAGATTTCCACAAACTGTTCATTCTTAGAGACAAAAACATTGAAGCATTAAGTTTTCATATTGCTGTCACAGAAGTGCATCTTTTCAGTGCACAGCTCTAAAAACCCCACTATAAAACCTACTAACAATCAGTTTGCATTAGAGTAAACACACAAATACCCACGGCTACTGATGTTCAACCCCAAATTCCTCTTCAAAGGGAAGCCAAACTTTTTGTATGAAGTATATACAACATTGAAGAAACTCCTATAATTAAGCTTCTCAACTGCGGAGCTACAGTGAAAGGTATGAATAAAGAAACCATGGTGGTACTCACCTCAGAACTAACTTTCAGTTCTGGGACACTGTGAACCATAGACACAGTTGCTGTGGATAATGGCACGTTCTGCTTTCCATTCTTGCTTCGTATCCTAATCACACAGGGAAAAGAAACATTAAAAAAAAAGAAGAGAATAATAGCTTAGTGAAAAGTTGAACATACTAAAATCTGTGGTATCAAACTAGTCACCACCAACAAACTATGATTAAAAAGAGCTAATTTTACTAATACACCCTTTCAAATTCTTGTTAATGCAAGTTACTGAATAAAATGAATAAAGAGTTCAACGCAGCACATCATAAAAATCTTGCAAAAAGAATCACTGTAATTAGGTATGCTTCCATATAATTATTTCATTAAAAATGACACTAAGATGAAACAGACATCTATGTATTGAGTAGCGTCAGAAAACAGTTATAAACTAAGCATAACTACCAAATCATTCACATTTAATTAAAACTATTCCTTTCCTTTTTGGCAATCACTCAGTATGCAATTACCTACTTTTCTCCAAGCCAGACTATGAAATAAATTTAAGCAAGAGATACTTTTGAGCAAAAGTTACTCTTTACACATAGCAGAGTGACTTATATGTGACTGCTGCTTCACAAAAATCATTCAAAAAATCCCCATACATGCTTTTCCCTTTGGCACAAATGGAATGAGGTCCTACATGTGTGTGCCTGTATTTCATTTATGTTTATATTCTACATATGCACAGTCTTACTCGTGTACAGATCCATATGATATTTATGTGTATGTATATACAGATAAATATTAATACATACAGAACATATATCATCCTCATATATATATATGAGAGAGAGAGTGTGTGTATACACACACAAGTATGAAATTCCTTGAATACTAGATAAGCCCACATAGCATCAGTATCACTAGCTTCCAGCTTACACAGATCAATTTGTTGGGAACTCTGATATCTAATTTTAAAGACATTATTTATGGTTCACCAACATTAAAAATACTACCATAAAATTTTGTCCTATGTGTCACATGCACAACTTTTATTTCTCTCAAGTATCTGCCCTACCAAGGACAAAAGCTGTGGCAGGAGAGGTTTAGATTAGATACTAGGAAGAATTACTTTACTGAAAGAGTGGTCAGGCACTGGAACAGCCTGCCCAGGGAGGTGGTTGAGTCACGAACCCTAGAGGTATTTAATAAACGTGTAGATTTGGCACTTCAGGGCATGCTCTAGTGACAGAGATTGTAGGGGTGGTTTTGTGTGTGTATGGTTGGACTCGATCTCAGAGGTCCTTTCCAACCATGAAGATTCTATGAAAGTAAGCTTCTATGAAAATCTGGTATCAGATCTACAGCCAGAGTTAAACTTCACTCACTTTTCACTTCATGACAAGCAAGTTCCTGAGGGAAAAAATGTTACTGAAGTGTGTTGTGGCAGAGACAATCACAGACAGATATGCTTTTACTGTACCATAGTGTTTGGAAACACTGATACTCAGAAACAAAAGACAGATTATTTCATTTGGTCCAACATTTACATGTGCATTTTAGCATCTTACATCCTTTGCTTTGGAGTTCAGAATACCTCTTACATCTAACACTGAATGGTATTTTAAATGAGTCTTTAAAAAATATGAACTGTTTTCAGACAACTTGTTGAATGAGCACAAGAATTGTTTAACAGAAAGGATGCACCACTAGCACCCAATAAGCTGGCAGTGAACTGGCTGTACTCGCTTTTCTTCAGGCAAGAAAAACACTGATGCTTTTGAATTGCCTACTGATGCAGGCTTGGCAGACCTAACACATTCTTCCAGATATGTAAGCCATTTTGTATAAATGAAGACAATATCTGAAGTACAGGAGAATTAATTGAGAAAACTGAATTCACTGCATACCCTGAATTTATCTAGATTTTTAATTATATAATAGCAATATAGCAATATTTAGATGTGACTGTATTCAAACCTCAAATCAAGAATTCGTTCAGGGCAGGCAAAGCCCTATTCTTTATTATCCTAACTTTGTTAGGTTTGCTGTTTTGCCAAGTAATACTTGTTTACAAAATATTAACAATCAACTTTTCATTAAAAGCTATATCCAACCATTAACTAGGCTACATATTGCGTATGTAACATTTTCAATATTCAGTCCACTTCTGCTCATTTACAGGATAATGCTCACAAAATAATTCTTAATGATCTATGAACTAAAAAGAAACCAAAGTACTTCCTTCCAAATGAAATGAGCACGTAACATTCATTTCTAAAACCCAGGCTACTATACAGTCCATTGTGGAAAATAGCTGTTGAATTAGTAATTTGATATGCATAAGAAACATTCTCTTTACCAACTGTATTAGCAATGACACACAGCAAGAGAAATGCAGTCATCTTTTGAATTTGCTTTCTTTTTGGCCTCAGGCTTAAATTTCTTCAGTTCCGTTGCAGAATATTTCACAAAAAATTGAAAACAGTTTTAAAGCACTGAAAGCACTGAGACAAGCTAGCTCCCATTCAGACAGTACAAATGAAGCAAGGTCACATGAATGAGAGAGATATTAACTAACAGCTATTTACACCTGCACAGATAAAACTCTCAGGTTTATTAAGTCACTGTTGACAGACCTTACAACTCTCAACCTCAGTTATGAGTACATAAAAAGCAAAGTAGGACACACTGTGATGAGAATTTATGTCTGCACGCATGCTCTTTACATTTTCTACCCAAGGTAGAAAGTCACCCTACATTTATCTCCACAGAAAGAGAGTATGCACAGTCATTACGTCATAAATTTGTAACATGAACTGTAACTCAAGTACTCACATGGCATCTTATTCACCCATATTCCTAGTTATGAATCACTGTACTAGCTCAAAGGAAATATAGTTCTAATCAATGTATCTGTGACTACAGTGACATATAAGGAGAAAGAGGGCACATATTTGAAGATTTCAGGGTGTCCTGTGTAAATAGCAAAAGTAAACTAAGACACTTTGCAACACTGGCATAGATCTTGCCTCTTTCCTCTTCATGTGTTGGTTTCATACACAAGGAACACCGATTCCTGCCTACAAGCAGCAATTTTTCAGTAAATATATTTATTAAATAATTACACTATTAATAACGTGATCAGGAATGAATATATTTAGATCACTCAACTTTAAGCAACAATTTTATAAGCTAATCTCAACAGATTTATTTTTTTTTAAAAGCAAATGTGAAAAGGTGCCTTACGCTGAAATTAACTTGTAGAGGAAACTCCCTCTCAACTTTCCTTATAGTAGCACTCCGAGACGACCTGCTTATGTTAGGCAGTATGAATACTGTTCTCCCTCCCAACTAGTATCTACAACTTCAGTTAGCCTTATAGGTATGATTCATAACTACCAAGACTCAGAACAGAGAAGCAAAGTAGTAAATGAGAGAATGAAGAGCTTGGATCCCTAATTGCAAGCAAGGAGAAGTTGGAAAAAAGAGCTGAGAATACTTACTGAGTCAAGTCCTGGCCACATTCTGCACACAAGCCTTTCATAACAACAGGATGGCTGCATCCTTCCAGTCTCACCAAGACACCCCTGGAAAAGATGTAGTCATTTAATTTATTGCAGGTTGATTTCAGACACTTAGATTGATGACTGCAGATTGAAAGAGGTCAAAGAATAACTTCCAGTTATGATTTTAGTGCCATCCCCTAAAGATATATGCTTTTGACCCAACAGGGAAAGATGACACCAACTATTCAAATTATTCAATTTCACACCTTCAAAATTCACTAAAACATATATTAATATCAGTTTTTAACCTTAGTTTAGCAAAGTAGTTCAGTATATTAACAAAACAAGCACTGCTTATCCAGAAACAATTTACATTTAGTTGGATACAACTCCCCATTAACATGCTACTGAGCTACACAGTAATGAAAATCAATATGGAAACTTTAGTTCTATACTGATCTAATCTCAGTTTATTATTCTCCTGTGTCATAGCAGACACATATATTGCCTTAGTCTTTTCACAAAAGTATTTTAATTTTTGATCTTTAAGCCTTGGATTGCCCATTTTAAAATAAAAACATGTGAAAAGATATTTTATTCTGTCTTCCAAACAATGGCTAAAACAAACCAGAAATTAGAGCTTGAGATGCAGAGGTGTGACATTTACTATCCCAAACTGCTTACAAGACAAAGTCTGCTTTTCAGTTGAATGATCCAATTAAAGTACTCCTTTGTTCAAATTCAGTTCTCAAAATTCAGGATCTTGAAAATACCACCATTTATCTCAATTGCTTGAATAGTCTTTACAAAAGACTTCTCCCATTTTCTTCAATATAGTTGAGGGAGTTCATCTTTCATTTTGTGGGGTTTGTTTTTTATTTTTTTCTTCTTTTAATTAAAACATCTCTAATAAACAGATATAGTTCAGCTACTACCAAATTTCCTCAACTCTGTGACCATGAGCTACAGCATCTCACTAATATTTTAGGAAAAATGAAAAAGTCAAGCAGATAAAAATGCCGCAAATCCAAGCTCTTTCATAAGTTTGTTGTAGTGTTCTCTTTTTGACTTCAAAACTGCATTGCAATAAGCAGATAGCACCAGGAGAAAAACTGTTTTGCATGCTCAAATATCTCATTCATATACCTGACTATTAAGCATTTATGAATTCCAAAAGGAATTCCACTTTCCAAATGATGCCTACAACTGCTTACTTCCAGTGTGTCACTCACTTCTCAATGACGAGAAGCCTGATGACACTGCAGTTGATGCCCATGCTGAGGATTTTTTCATCTTTGAGAGTAAGAACTAGATTCAGGTCAGGTTTATTTAAAGAAAAGTCTTCACAAGCCATCATACTACCAGTACTCCCATTTACAAAAGTGCAGATCTTGTCCCTTCTCACTGGCAGTCATCACCTGCTTGGAAATTACACTTCTGTGTAAGCATTTCAGATGTCTTTTTTAAAACATGGTATGTATTTCACAGAACACAAATAATAAATACTCATGCTTGGTTTAGTACAAGAACTGCACGAGAGACAAGCTATTTTTGTGGCCCTTCACTACTGGCAATTCATTGTTTGATTATTTAGTTTTCCTCTCATGCCCCTATGTCTGCATTATTTCATTTGACTCTTCTCCTCCCTCAACCCTTTGACAATGTGCCTGTCTTGCTGTCTTTTACCTTGATTCATCACTAAGTTCCTTCTTTTTTAGGCTACCACCTCAGACTAAGGACCGTGTTAGAACTGCTCGTTTAACCTCTGTTCAGTGTATGAAACTGAAATTACCCAGACACCCAAAAAGGCCAAAAAACCACTCTGCAATATGAGCTACAGAAACGTGTATAAGAGTATATGAGTGAGTTTTTACCCCAGTTTAATTGGTTTTCAATAGTTCATGAAAAAAGTCTTTTTTTTTTTAATGCCATCTTAGAAGCCAAAAATATCTTCAGGCATTCTCCACTTTGCATCCAAAGTAACATCACACTCCAGGAATGCAACAGGAGAGGCTGGTATACTCCTGGGCTGAGGTAAGATTCAAATTAGGACATGCAAGAGTTTCTCCATTCATGTATAGGTATGTATCATCTTGTCCTTTGCTAAAATCAAAAGGAGAGATTCTTACGAGAAAGTTAAGAGTTCTAAATTATTCATCGATATTGTTCTTAAATAGCACCTTTACACCTTGTCACATACCAAACAGCACCGCTAAATATCAGTTCTGCCCCTGCACATTTAAATGTGACCAGAACATCTATTTTATGATGCTTGTTGGAGATAAAAGGTACATGATACCAAGTCCTCTGTCATACCCTTCTCTGCGATGACGTTTAACCCAAAAGGACAGAGGAAGGGCTCCAGAGCACCATACAACCAAGCTGGTCAAGTTTCAAGTACAACTGTGAGAATCTTAAGCAGACTTCTCCCACGTGAAAAATCCCAAACAAACCACCTAATGCTGCAGAAAGAAGGCCTGAACCCTACCAAGGCTTAAGCGTACTTAAATATATTACTCATTCAAATTTAGCAGATATGCTTTAATTACTAGAAGGGAATATACTGTGGAAGAACAAGCATTTAACTCAAGTAAAACAACTTTTGTGAATTTCAGAACTGGAAGTAATCCTTTTACTGGGATTTTAAAAATTTAATAGCCAAGATCCAAGAAAATTATCAGACAAGAGCAAGCTGAATCAAAGTGTGCATGACTATTTTTAAATGGCTGCATATACCAAATAATGGTTCAGGTTTCTGCTTGTTCTCTTCTCTGGGTCATGAGTGAAATCTGCTTAAAGAACTGAGCCACTCCCTACTCCATTTCTGGAAAGAAAAAGAAATCCTGCCCCATCCAGTCTGAAGAATTGCAATATGTTCTACTGCTGGCAGCATTAACAGCATCTTCCTCTTTCTCCCCAGACTTCTCCAGGATGCACTTGGTGATAAGCAGAGCTCGTTGGCAACTTCAACAATAACATTCCCAGGCAGACTGACACAAAAGATGCAAAAACCTTTTCCAGTTTTACAAACTATCACATTTGCGCAAGTGAGCCAGGCGCTGGGGAAGCCGTTGGGCTGTGAAAGGCACATTTTCTGGGAGTGGCTGTGGACGGGGTAGATCATTCCAATACCCACCCTGATAGCCAAAGGACTGCAACAGGACAGCAAACTGCACAGTTTCTTTTAAGTAACAAAATACAATGGGATTTAAGCAAAACTTGAACAAGTTAATAACGAAACTCACTCTAGGATCTCAGTCACATTCTTTCCAGATGTGTTTGTAAATAAGAAACAGAGATACTAGGTGTGCCATTATAGCAAAATTTTATTTTTGTTGTAACGATCATGGATAGGGACAGACATTTTACTAATGGCCTCAGGATGCTGATGACCACAAGCCTGTCACGGTTCTCCCAGCACTTCCACATTTTGCCTGTTTCTAAAACAAGTCTTTTAACAATATCTGCTTTCAATCAGCAGTATGGGAAAGAAAGAAAAAAAAAAAAGGAAAGCTTTCATGAAACCAAATATGAGCATTTTGCTTTTATTAACAGAGGAAGTCAATGCCTTTGCTAATTCTAAGGCCTAGTCATTAGTGCTGACTCCAACCATAAGAAGTTTTTATCAAGCTCAACCATGACCGTGGTTCCTGGTAGGTTAGTTACAGCAGGAAAGGCAGCATACAAAGTTCTTGCATCTATGCTACAATTTGCCTCTCCTCAGCTGTAGCAAGCAGTTAATTGGATCACTGAAGTGAGCTGACTACAAACATAAAGCAATCCCCTAAAGGTTTTATTATGTTTTAAATCTGGTTTTCCAGAATAATCTAACACTTCCAGCAGTGAATACTGATGACAGCAAGTGCAGATGCTACAGGAAAACAGAGAAGAACTTTTTGAGCTAGATTATCACGGAGTAGAGCACCTACCTGCCGGCAGGGGGCTCAGCGAGCTGCAGCACATGAGTACAGTGGCCATGACATAGCTTTACTGGAGAAAACTACAGAGAGCTGTACCTAAGGGTACTCAGCATAACGTGATAACAGATAGGTTATCTTAGTTATTCAGTACTAGACTAACATGACCATATATTAGCTGTGGGAAAATAACTGAAGATTGGTGAGGATTGTAAACATGCTCCAGTGACTTGCAGCTAGGGTGTTGAAAAACACATATATCACACTAATAGCTGTTTGGCCTTCTATGTTGGACAAGTAGAACATCAGTGTGTAGATAACATAGACCTGTGATAAGACTCAGATACGCTCTATTGAATATGCTTGAGATTCCTGGTCTGCTGTAGGAAAGATCAAGGCACAGTGTAAACTACACCTGCATGAATCCCCGATACATAGGTAAAACCAGCAGGGCCAGTGATCCTCTAGCATGGACCAAGCTCAGCGGTGCCTGTGTCCCTGCTTGTGTGCTTCTGCCCGAGTGCTACTTCAGGGATCCCCTGGTTGGCGAGGTAACAAAAATAAATTTACTCTTTGTATTCATCCATGGTTTTGTGGTTGTTCCTGCATCTTGCCTGTGCTGGCTCACACATTAGCCATGGACTTCTATTACAGCTTGGCTCCACTTCAAGAGGCAACTGCTCTAATGGCTTGCTGCCAAAGAAAGGTAATGCCTTACTTTCTTTTTTCTCCACCCTCATGTTTCCTCTGAAAGCCTACCCCCTCCTTTGGCACTTCCAGAAAGAACTATTTCAGTACCTTGGGCCAAGAGATCGCTGGCTTTCCTCAGATCAGTTTGGGATAAAGAAAGATATCAAATACCACGAGTCACATAATCCACGTTGTCACTGTGATCACTTAAAGCCGCTGTCCTCAATCTGATGCCATATGCCCTTGCAATTAGCATTAGAAGATGTAAAACTGTACTAGTGCAGCAAAATGAGGCTCCAGTGTACAGGTAAACAAAAGCCCCACCCCCCCAGTTCTGCAGCATGCTCAAGAGGGTGTTATTGCCAAATTGTCAAGGGGTAAAAATACCAAATGAACACGTCTCATATCAGTAATTATTAATACCAACTATTAGTGAATCAACCAACCTACCTAGAACAAATAGGAGTACAAAATCTTTTAGCTGTCATAAAACTAGCAGGGCATACAGATGAAGGCTGATTCAACTTAAAGCCTGCTTCTACAATTTAATTTACTCAAATTTGTGAAACACTGACATTTTTGTCAGCTTATACCAGAACAACATTTTGTGGTATGTGGCTGCAGGATTTAGAACCACTATAAAGAGCCCTCAAGCCCAATTTACATCAAACCACAGCCTCTGTTACATATGACTGCAGTTGCATAGCAAGGATTTTTCAAAGCCTTAATCACCTTGAAATCACCATGAAAGAGTAATTCCTTAGATATTTAACCACTGGATATATTTATTTATTTAACCCTCATCAATATCTGTGAAGAAGCAGAGAGTACTTGAATAATTGATTAAAAATACCAAGGATGACAAGTACACATGGTTCTTGCTGCTATAGGCAACCCATGGCCTACAACCTCTTCCAGACATTGCAAGAAACTTGTCTCATCTGTTCTCTACAGAAACCACTTGGCTTACACTCAAGGACAAGCAAGCAGAGAAGGCTGTATTTCAAATGTGTGAGTCCCAGAGACCTCACACAACCAAGACAGTCATTTTGATAAAAATAAATAAAAACCCCACACCCTATCCTAGCATGACGCGACATTAGAGCACAGACACATTTGTAATTACAACAGCTATATAATAACCACTGCTGCGAGCAGCAGCTCATAGAAAGCATAGTTCACACTTCAAGGCATCATCTCAACTCTTCAAAGCAAATGCAGAAAAAATTAGTATTGAGATTTTTTTTCTTCCTATTAAACACAAACTATTCACAATTATGAGTTAAAATGTGTGTGAACTTAAAAACATTTTAGAACAGAAAAGCTGAAAAGTATTTTTTCTTCTACTTTTCAGGCAAGATATCTGTTCAGGTGCAGATATGGTCAACAACACTACATAGGTCATGAATGCCAAGAGAAACTTCAGCCCAGATTTTCTGGAACTTATAGACCAAAAGCCATCTTAAGCATGAATTAAGTCTACTGCTTTTGCATGATTTGCAAGCCTTTTGGTAGCATTTCCATTGATTTCTGGAGAAGATTTTGGCATTACAAGGAAGGAGGTAACCCTCCCCGCCTTCCATGCACAAACACATATGGGCAACTTTTACACGTTCTGAAGAGCCACTCTTAAATGTTAAGTGTACAATAAAAAGGTACAAAAAACCCCACACATTTTGCAGTTCCCTTTACATAAAATCTAGTAAATCTTTCAACGATTATTTATTCTAGATTATTTTTAACTAAATTTTGATGATTTGTGAGAATTCAAAAGTATGTTTTTTTAAAGAAGGTAACAATAAGAATACTGTTCTCCATACTTTTACATAAATACCCCTCAAAATAATAAGGCTCATACATAATGAATTCAAAAGTACAGAGTTAAGAGCTCATGTTTTTCTAACTTGTTTCCTCAGCATTAAGTAGTACTTCTAACAATAACAGAAGAAAATAGGCTGTCACGTCTCAGTAATTCACCGAAGCTGCAAAGAGTTCTGCAGTCCATCCCTCCATCATTACTGTCAACTACTGACATTTCTGCTTTATGCATTTGTATTTCTATTGCCACCTCTCTCCAACTGCAGCGTTAGCAGCCACACAGCACTTACCAAATACTTACAGCACAACTCCAGTTAAGTGTTGAGGAACTGCATCTAACAGCACAGGGCCAGAAAGACTTGTTCATACACAGGTTACATTTTCTTAACCAAACAGATGACTATCACTTGAAGCAGTAAATCAAAGTGAATGCATGCTCTTTGACTCCTTGACTACACTTAACACCAGAACTTCACACCAACTATAGAAATATTATTGGAAAAGCCCCATGGGACTTCAAACTGCTGACAGCATCTCTAAGAGATATTTGTAAATTTTACACACAAACATCACAGCAATAGTCTAATTAAAGCCAGTTACAGGTGGAAACATAACACATATTACAGCCAGCTTCCTTCTACCACATAGCACATCTTAGATAAGTAAGAACTATGCAGAGTATAAAAGATGTCCTGAAATAGTTAAAACATAGTAGCTTTAAGAACACATCCAAGTTTAAAAAGTGACCCATACCTGTGGTTTTAATATGAATACCCATGATTTTCACTGTTACGCTAAAGAAGGTGTTTCATTTTTTATAATTTCCCCTCCTTCAGCATTTCATGAGTATACTGCCATCAGCACCTGCTTGTATAAGAATCACAGGGTAAGACAATAAGTGACACAGGTTCACAAAAAAAGCTGGCAAGGAAGAACGAGGCATGGTACAGCTCCTAAGGAAACCTACTTGCAGATTTCAAAGGAAGCATTTTTACAAAGCTTACATTATCCCAGGATACATTTTTTTAAACCACTAAGTGTAGCTTTTTAGCACATGCTCTTCAAGATAAGTTCATTGGTTCAGTAACATCCATCTGACTGCAGGATCAAAACTCCAAATCCATTGCGCATATATATATATATATATATGCGCATATATTTGATGATCACTGCCAACCTAATAAGAATTTATCCAAAAAGTTGAAGTGGCAGGGTGGTGACTGTATATCATAATCAAACAGAACTGCAGTTTTAGATTAATTATTGTTTTCTCAAATGACACTTTAATATTCACATCAGTTACAAGAGAATGTTAGTCACAGCTGAACTGCTGCAAAGCCAGCTGACAACAGTCTTGGACTAATCCCATCTCTGATCCCTTTTTGTTCTTTTCAGATGTATAACTTCTCAAATCCTCCTCCTCTCCTCCAGGAAAAGGCACATAACTTCCCCTTACCTCAGACCAATTTACCACTGCATTCCTCCTATCCCCAGCTAAGTTCACCTGTGATTATCTGAACAGATTTGGTTTGCCTTCTGCACCTGCAGGCCCATATCTAGAGAAACAGCTACTGATGGACACCAAAACAGCATGGACACCAAAGCAGAGAAAGATGACTGAGAAAAAGACAGTTGACACACAGACAGCTGGCAGCTGCGTGTGTTTTCTTTCTTCCTGTGCGTAAGAAGCCTGGGAGGATCCTGTGATCTCTCCCTCTCTGCCTTAGAAAGCGGCATCTATTAACAGAAAACATTACACCTTCTCCAAACCTTCTTCATCACCTTCTTCATTAGAACAAGACACTTAAGCAATCACGGTCCCTTTGTCTGTTACTTCCAAACAATTAATAAAATGGGAAGAGGCTTACTGCAGGATGCAGAATCCTCAAGCCTCACAGCTTCCTCCCCTCCTTTCCCTTTTTAGATACTGTGACAAACTTATCTTGACACTCTCTTCTGCATATCTTTTCCTTTGGGACTTGCTGGTAAGCCAAATGAACACACTTATACAGGAAAATTTAATAACTCTTTAACACCCTCAAAAGCAACTACGAACAAGACCGTCACAAGTTTTGCAGCAGCGTTCAAACCAAGGAGCAGCAGTCCCACATTTGTCAACAGCCACATGACATCGCATGCTGTGGGGACACCTAACAGCGTCACGTGAGCCCAGAATAACCCAACACACACTCTGAAAGCAGAGCCCAACAGTTTAGAAGGCTTCTCAGCGTATAAAAGGGAAGTAGTATAAATAACTGTAAAGTTACTTGGAAAGTTAATTAAGTTCCCTTCTTGTTCAGTGATGCCTTTCTCAGCTAGAACGGCTCACCCACCCTCCCTCCTGTGAATGAGGATTCACACAGTTCACTCCACTAAGCTTGGATGGAGACCTTTTGCCCTACACCCCAGCCAAACGCTGCAAAGTTTTAGATGTAATTTTTAAACTAGGAAGCACTACAATGCAAACAAATGGGCATTATTCAGTTCTACTCTAAGTGTCTAAATCACTGCCTTATTCTAGAGTTTTTCTCAAAACATTTGTAGAAGACCCGTTTATTTTATTTTTTTTAAAAATTATTAGTGAAATAGTGGCCTGGCAATACCCCAGTCTTCCCTTAAAAAAGGACATACCATAAAAAATGGATGTGTTTGTAAGAAGTAATCTACATGGTATACCACCACCTTATACACAGAAACGTACAAAGTGAAAAAGCCCATCTGGATCTAGATGGTTCTGATGAATGATAAATCAGTATAAATCATCCAGCATCAGCCCCGTTACCCTAAATCAAAATCATTTCAGTCCCATCAGATGACTGAAGAAAAATTCCCTTCCCATTGCACTGGAAAGAGCACAAAACCTTTGTTCTTTTTTTCAAAACCAGATTTTTATATTGGGGTTTTTTTTCCCCTTCTTTTTCAATAGGACCAGTGTTTCAGAAAACATCAGAAAAGACAGTGTGCTCTCACAAACATCCTATGTACTTCACTCTAGCTAATTCCTTTTCATCAACAGGCTAGTCTGAGGCAAAAAGTAGTTTCTACTGACTGAAAGCAACGTTTCATCCTTTTGGACAAGCAGCACTTCATCAGAAGTAGAAATACAGATTCTGAAGGAAAATATACAGTTGTTGAGCACTGTTGTAACACGCTACAAAATATGGTGAGAAATTCTCACCCAGGTTTCAAAGCACACATTACATATAGCGGCGCTTTCTCATCCACACCAAAACAGGGGGAACCTTTCCATCTTTCAAAGCCTTTTTAAGACCAGTCTCTCCTGTTAGTGACAGTATCCATCCTTCCCCTACAGTCCAAGGGTGAGATTTCCAATTCAGCAGGTCTACGTTCAACAAAGCAAAACCTGGCCAAAATGTACAATTAAGATCTTTGAATTGTAACCTGTAATGCAATACTACTTGCTTTCCAGGAAGTTATTTTATGCTCCCCTATATACTTTAAAAGGCAACTGCTGCAAATTCAACTAACCACATGTGCTAGAAGACCTTAGATTAAGCTTAAATTAACATTTTAACAACACAAAACAGATCTTCTGAACAACTCTAGTGTTGAAGTAAAGCTCAAAAGTACAGTAAAGAAACTATACAGCAATAAAAATCCATTACTATTTAGGTAAAAGCAAAATTGATAGCCAGCACAAACATCTACCCACATACATGTTTTTAAACAAGAGCTATAACCAACCAGCTTGTCATTCTACAAGATGCATAAAATAGTCCCATGAGCTATCTCCCTCTGTCTGCTGGCCCATGGGATTCTCCACACAATCACAAACAATGGCAAAGTCCTTGAGCTCAAGTAAGATGAGCAACCTACAGTAAGAACCCTGAGAGCAGAAAATCCCCTGGTTTGGGAGAAATCTTGTAAGGATAAAAGTAACATGTACTAAAGACTACCGTACAAAATGCCATATGGGACATATACAACCTCAATAATGTTCTTTCCTGGTATCAACATGTCATTTATCTCCCTAATGACTCTACTGCATTTACACAGCCACTTTGATCTGACCTAAATACAGGCTACTGCTGAAAGGATAAATCACCCTCCCTTTCCCTACACTACACTCCTGTTGCAGCAACTGAGCAAAATGAAGGAATTGATCAGTATGGACTGTTTCACAGGAGGTTGGGTGGGAAGGATGGAGGAAAAAAAAAAAAGAGACCAAGGCACCTTTAGCTACATGATTTCCAACACCCAACTCAATGCAAGCTGGAGGCACTCAGAAGTGTAAGCATCCGTTCCAGCCAACTCTCATATTAGCCTGAAGCAATCACGAAACCACGGTCTAAGGAAGCTGCACCAAGAAGAACTGCAAACACAAGGCTGCTACAACCACACCACTGGGAACTTCTGAGGCTGATGCCTGTTTCCAATCAAACCTGACTGAGCAGCTTGATTCTCTTAGATAAGGAAGTTCCTACAAGTTTTGTGAAAACAGATGGCCATATAAAGAAAACAGACTTCGTACTCTACCACTCAGCGCTATTAGCTATAGTGTAAGCTTCCAACTTGTGAGGTGCCAGAGAACTAGGAAGAGGATAAAAAGGTGGCAATGAAGGACAGAAACCCCCGATTTAGAACTTAGCTCTTTTATGTTCGGTTGAGTTTGATATTGAAAGACAGACACATTAAAAAGCAGATTTTCTTAGTATCTTAGGGATACACACGAAACAGGTCGGAAAGGTGCGTACCAAAACTCACTATAAAAAAAAAATAATGGAATGAATCCAAGGGTAAAAAGAAATGAGGTGAGAGATGTAGTAAACTGGGATTGTTAAGTGTTATTCAACAATCCTCAGTGTTTGGCAACAAGGTTTTTTTGGAGACTCCAATAAGCTCATTAAATATTTGACAGAATATCATGAAAACATTTGTGTCTAACTGAAACAGCAAGTTGTTTTTCCTGTAGTTGATTACAAGTGTCATTACTTCAAAATAAACTGTAATCCATCAGCCTTTTATTCCCCTTCAAGACTGGAAGATGAAAGGTATTGGGGTCCAAGGTTAAGTATCCTCGTCTTGGGTGGTAAACTAGGCCCTGAGGCTCTGTGGAACTAGATAACCAAAGGAAGATTATATTTTTTTTTTAATTTATAATCAAGTTTTTTCATACAAAAAAAATGCCAAGTAACAACATATAAAAATCTAAAGTTTTAGAGAACAAATTCCCGCCTTTTTCCCTGCTATCTTCTCCAAAAAGAGAAAATACAAATTTTGCTTCATTAGAATCCAGATAGGTTTAAGCAAGATTTTTATTCCAGCACACACATACTTTATGTTCTGTACAAGAACACAAGTTTTAGCTATTAAAGATATGTAGTAAGACACAAAGATACCCAGTTTAAATGTACAGGTGATAAATATTTTGGAAGACTCTACTAATGTGAACCAAACAAAAGACTTTCAGTAGTCTATCCCACCAGTAGGGCCTGAAAGCAGACAATCATTTCATATTAGAAACACTTATGTAAATATTCACATAAAACAAAATACTGACCCAACCCAGAATCCTGACATACCTGTAGCAGCTTCAGAGCTATTAACCTTGATGGCTAACTGGCACTAATAATACACAGAGCAGTGCAGCAGTTTTTGACATTTTATTTGTTGCTCCTGCCACCCATAGAAATTATGCTTCATTAACATCAAAGACCTTTCATTAACTGCTTACTGTCATCCCTGCTATTTACAGTCCTAACAGGTCAAACACCTTCCTCTCTCAAGTCCTAGTTTGACATCTGATGCCAGCCTACCTCTGCTAGTATAAGCAAAAGCCACCTCCTGCCTGCCTTGGGCTGTCACCCCCACCCAATACCATTCTCTCCCCCGTGGACAGCTTACACCACTGTAAATGCCAAAAAGCGGTTAACAAAACTACAAGAAAATGAAGTGCTATATGTGTGGAAAATTACTTTCATATACCGAAAGATTTAATCTCATGCCTGATATAAAAGAAAAAGAAAGAAATATATTTTCTTAAGATGGAGAGACTTGTGCTAAAAGGTGTCATTTTCAGACATAATGACCAAACTGACATAGAAGAAACCTAGCCAGTCACATTATTTATCTTCAAATGAAAAGGTTTAATCAAATTATGTTCTCATGTTCTAATGAAAAGGAAAAATATTTGGAATAGAAACAGTATTTCTACAGTGCTTAAGTGCCTGACAAATATTTGCGTATATCTTTGGTTTATAGAGAATTCAGGGCTAAACTGACCAAACCCACTTCTTTTAAAGGCAGCAAATGGCACCTACCACCCTGGATAATTTGGATTAAGAAAAAAAAAGTATAACTTCTGGAGATGTTGAATAAATTTCAGCTATGTTACCTACCTTAATCACACCTGTATTTAATACTGCACAAACTTAACATATATTTAAATATTGCTGATAGGTAGTGAAATGTTATTATTTCCATTCCACAAAATGGGAAGCCACATGCAAGAGATTAAATGCTCACCAAAAAAAAAAAAACCAAACAACAAACAACCACTTTTAAGTGACCAAAGAAGTGCAGTCACATCTCCAACTGCTGACCAGCTGTGCTGCCCTTAAGTCATGCATCTTCTACTTCTCCACTTGAAACTGTCTTTTACATTCACCCAGTAAATACCATTACAGCACATAAGAGAGAATGCACGCTGAAAAGTCAGAATTACAGAACTGTAATGCCTAGCAGTGGTCAATATTAAGATACATATGTTTTAGAAGCCAAGAACAACAGTAATAATGAACAGTATTTATTTTCTAATTGTCTCAAAGCAAGGACTTGCTAATTATAATCAAATGAATCAAGACCAGACAGATCCAATAAAAGCATTGTATAAAAATCGGTGCATTCAAATGCTAAAGTTTACACTGAGCAAAGCTAAACCTAAAAATGCTGCTACATCAGACCCAGCATATTTAAAATTGTTTACATTTACCATCTAAAGTCTTTGGTTTTAGTGCTTAGCTAACATAATGAAAAGACAAGAAGATAACTTATCTTCCCTTCCACTCGGCACTATCAAATGAATTTCATCACGCATGTGGTGTTTTAAAATTTCAGTCTGTATTTTTAAGATGGTAAAACCATCTGACCTAGCATTTATAGTACCTTTGTTCTAAATCAGATATTAAAAGATTGGCCATGTTGCACCAGATGCAACAGCAGAACGCTGATGTGGCACAAAAGGAAAGCCACAGTCTTATCTCACAAAGATTAATACTCTCTGTAGCAACAAAAAACACATCTTATGTCTCCTCTGTAGCATCTTACATTATTGACTGATAAAAAAAGAAACAGATTGGTTTTTTTCTAAGCCTTTGAGAACACTCCCATACACAGATGTTTTGCATATACTGGTGATTTTCAATCAAGAAAGTTTAGGCCTGGCTGCACCCACCCAAAAATCAAGTGAACTGCAATAAAAGAAAATAACTTGCTGTCATAAAACAGAGGAAGTAAAGCGTTTCAATCATTTCCTGTTGAGAAAAAAAAAATCTGCTTGAAGTACAGGGGAGCAAGCTATTAGCCCAATTTAACCTAGAGAACTGGGAGGCCTTATCTATTAGCCATTTAAGAATTTAAAAGTCGACCAACATCCTGTCTTATCAAGACAAAGCCATTGTTAAACTATGGAAAATCTCTCTCATTTAATCCTTTGCTCTTCTGGAAGTTAAAATTACATCACCTCATTTATATTTGTGAAGCCTTACACATTAAAAAGCCTACAGTATTAAAAGCATTTATGATGACAATATTATATGTATGGCATCTAGTAATTTAAAAATGTCTTGCTGCGGCGCTGATTCCCATTAGAATTCCTCCTATCAGGCAGGAAGTGATCCCCTCGCTACCTGAGTTTTGCACCAACCTAATAGTGAATGCCAAACTTTTTAAAAAAATAGTAAGATAAAAAAAACCGTCCAAGTAGTTATGCCACTTTTCAGAGAGCCCCGAAACTCGCGAAGGGGATGCTCAGCTCTTCGTGGCGGAGCCCACCGCGCGGGACGCGGCTCTGAAATAAGGGAGCCGAGCACGGCCTCCTGCACCTCCCCGCCTCCCTCCTCATCCTCCTCCTCCTCCTCCTCCCGGCACGGCTGCTCCCCGCGGAGAGCTCCGCAGAAAGGGCCGTTCCCTGCCGGCGGCAACGTGGCTGCGAGACACACGCCGGAGCCAGGCACGCCTGCACCATCCACACCGACCGCCGCGAAGGGGAAGCGGGGCTCGGGGACGGCAGAAGGCCCCTGTTACACACCGCCTCGCCAGCGCCTGCCATGGCTGGGAGCTGAGGAGAAAGCGGTGCCGCCTTCCCCCAGCCCCGCGCCGGCAGCGAGAGGGTGGCGAGCGCCGCTCGCACCGGCGGCAGGGCCCCAGTGGGTACCCGCTTCCCGCAGCGCACCGGGGCCGGGCCGGGCGCACGCCGGACGCCCCGCAGGGCGGGCAGGGAGCAGGGCCCGGCCCAGCCGCTGCGGAAGAAGCGCGAAAACCGCGTCCCAGGGCGGGCTCCCCGGGCCTCTCGCCGCCCCCCGCCCCGCACTCACCCGGGCGCGATGACCTGTCCGGGCCGCGCACACAGCTCCCGCACCACGCCGGGCCGCTCCGCTTTCAGCTTGCGCTCGGGGCCGGCCCGCTGCGGCCGGGTGCTGGCGCCACTGGCGGCGGGCGGCGGGGCGGCGGGGCCGGCGGTGGGGCGCGGGACCGGGGGCAGCGGGGCGCACAGCGCCAGCACCGACCCGATCTGCACCGCCGTCCCCACCGATACCTTCCACTCCAGCAGCCGCAGCGGCCGCGGGCCCGGCGCCCAGATCTCCGTGATCAACCCCGCCGGGCCCTCCGCGCCGGGACCACCGCCGCCCCTCTCCGCCGGCCCCTCCATCGTCCCGGCCGGGGGGAGGCGGTCGCTATGGCAACGCCGCCGGCCCGGCAGTGGGGCCGGAGCCGGAGGGGGGGAAGGGGGGAGTAATTGGGGGCTCCCCAGCAGTCACCGGCGGCACCGACAACCAGCGAGGTCACGGCCTCTCTGCGCATGCGCCGGACCCCGGGCGTCCGGCCGTGCTTAAAGGCACAGGCGCACCTAGCTCGAACCGCGGGGGCGGGGCCGGGGCGCGGAGGGGGGCGGACTACAAGCCCCAGCATGCCCCGCGCGTCCCGCCCCCCGAGCGGTCGCTCGGGGGGGCGGGACGCGCGGGGCATGCTGGGGCTTGTAGTCCGCCCCGCTCCGGCCGGGAAGCGGGAAACCTCAGCCGGGACTGCACCACGACCTCAGCATCTCAGTTGTTTGTGTAGCAAGGACACCTGATCTTCGTTCTCCGTTGGCACTCCCAGGCCTAACGTGTCTGGACCTAGGAGCTCCAGAGCTGGAGCCAGGATTTTGGCAGGGAGAAGCCTGACAGCATGCGGTCTGTGGGCAGTCTCTATAAACAGCAGGTTCTCCCGAGGTTTTTCCTCCCAACGTGTCAGTAGCGATACCCTCAAACAAGAACAGTGTGGGACGGTGGCAAATTTGGCCTACAAGACGTTGCTGTGAGCTTCATGACAAGATTGGGTTGCGGGGCAGCTACCATCACCAGCAACTAGCGATAGGGAAACTCTTGAATGAAAGTTGCCATGCATCTTTGATCAGCTCCCTGTACACAGGCATAATCATAGAATCTTATCATGGATTGGGTTGGAAGGGACCTTAAAGATCATGTTGTTCCAACCTCCCCGCCATGGGCAGGGTCACCTCCCACTAGACCAGGCTGCTCAAAGCCCCATCCAGCCTGGCCTTGAACATTTCCAGGGATGGTGCATCCACAGCTTCCCTGGGCAACCTGTTCCAGCGTCTCACCACCCTCACAGGAAAGAACTTCTTCCTAATATCTAATCTAAATCTGCCCTCTTTCGGTTTGAAACTGTTACCCCTTGTTCTGTCATTACACCCCCTGACCAAGAGTCCCTCCCCATCCTTCCTGTAGGCCCCCTTTAGGCACTGGAAGGCTGCTATAAGGTCTCCTCGGAGCCTTCTCTTCTCCAGGCTGAACAGCCCCCACTCTCTCAGCCTGTCCTCACAGCAGAGGTGCTCCAGCCCTCGGATCATCTTCGTGGCCCTCCTCTGGACTCAGTCCAACGGGTCCATGTCCTTCCTATGTTTGGGGCCCCAGAGCTGGACGCAGCATGGTCACACATAGACTTATTAATATTATTATATTTTTATTATTTTACTATTAATATTTCATTACAGTAGTTTAGTTTCTTTTCATTCATAAGTCCATGCACATGTATGATCACATGTGTTTTCTGGATCCCTTTCTTGTGCAATGAGCTGAAGGGAGTTGCTTTTTGGGAAGCCTCAAGGTTACATAGTAAAGGAGGCTGTTGACTGTATAGTCCTCCACTCATCTACTAGAGAAGTTGGAAGGTTTGTTATGAATAACATACGTAAGGAACTGCAAGAGGAATAGTTCATTTTCACGGTGGAGGCGCTTGGAGACTGCTCAGCAGAATGGTATTTGTTCATTCTCTTTCTGCTCCAAAGTTCTTGTCCAACACAAGTGTCTTCAGCCACAGTTTTTAGAGGGTGTTTGTGTACATACTCTGTCCTGGGCTGTGTGAGGAGGAGGTAATGCTGCCTTGCCCATATTGGAGGGATTTGCTTATAAGAAATTTTGTTATTATAATGTCCTGGTTTGAGGTAAAACAGAACCAATTTTCTTTTCAGTCATTTTGCTTTTCAGTTAAGTCTTGTCTAAACTAACTGCACTCTCTGAAATTAATGGCATATTTTTCATACAGTGTCCTCTTCCAGAGCGATAAGGCTTGATGTATATAGTGAATACCAAGGGACGGTACGCAGAGAGTCTCCTGCTTACACTTATTGCTATAACAACCAAGGTCAGCTAACTTTGTTATTTGCCCCATTGGAGGGTTGGAAGCAGAAAAGTGTAGCGGGGTCTCACCTGCAGGGACCAACAGGGTATTCCATCCCAGATGCATCACGCTCAGTATAAAAGCTGAGAGATGAAAGGGCTCAGCCTCTTTCTTCAATGGCCGGTGTCCAAGGAGGACTCTGTCTGTTCGTCTACCTTTAATCCCAATCCATGCGTTCCTGAATCCAGATCTGGAATCCAGTTCCCGTCTGTAGCTGAGTCGAGCCTGGTACTTTCCCAGTGCCTGCTGGTGATGTGATTGCCACCCTGGGAGCTCAGTGCTGGTTTTGTATATATTGTATATATGTTGAGATAAAGACAGTTTAATAGAAATGTAATGGAAGAGGAAAAAATAATAATACTAAATCTTTTACAAAATAAAGTAATGCAACACAAGTTGCTCTCATCACCTGCTGTGATCATCATGTGATCATCATGTGTAATCATCACTCCCAGCCTGTCTCAAGCAGTGATCAGGGATTCCTGCCCCCTGGCCAACCCCGATATATATACACTAAGCATGATGTCTATGGTATGGAATATCCTTTGGCCAGCTTGTCCTGTCTATGCTCCCTCTTAGCTTCTATGGGAAGCTGAAAAAGTCCTTGACTTAATAAATTAAAACAATATGTGCTATCAACATTATTCTTGTATTAAATTCAAAATACAACAGCAGCTACTAGGAAGAAAATTGACCCTATCCCAGCTGAAACCAGGACATGAGGCCACCGTGGAGCTCCACCAGGAAGTGCTGACTTGCAGAACTTCTCCTCAACTCTCATCTGACCGGTGTTTTTAGCTCACACCCAGCATTTTTTCTTTTTGAGGGTGGATTGATAATGCTCTGTTCAGGTGCAGCAGGCTGAGGCCTGTCTCAAGAGTGTAAAGGAAAAAAGGTAGCCTCAAAGAGCAGGAGAATTCATCAGGAATTAATTTTTATATAGATAAAACTTTTATAGACTTCCATGTCTAGCAAAACCCTGTTCCATCAAGAGTGGTAGTCATGATAGTCAAGGAAAGTCTTCTGGAGATCATCTAGTCCCAACCCCCCAACTCAAAGCAGGGCAACTAGCAGGTTGCTCAGGGCCGTGTTCAGTTGGGTTTTGAACATCTCCAAGGGACTCTACAGCCTCTCTGAGTCACCTGTGCCAGTATTCAACCAACCTTACAGTGAAAAAAGCTTTTTCTTGTGTTTAGGTGGAATTTCCTGCATTTCAATTTGTGCCCGTTGCCTCTCGTGCTTTCATAGGGCACCACTGACTCTGTCTTCTTTATTAACACTCACCCACCCCCATCAGATGTTCATACACATTGGTAAAATCCCTCTGGAGCCTTCTGTTCTCCAGGCTGAACAGTTCCAGCTCTCTCAGCCTCTTTTTGTGTGACAGATGCTCCAAGCCCTTTAATAACGTTTGTGGCTCTTTGTGTGCTTGCTTCAGTATGTCCATGCCTCTCTTGTACTGGACCCAGCACACCCCAAAGTGGTGTCACTGGTGCTGAGTACATGGGAAGGAGCACTTCCCTCAAATCTACTGGCAGTGCTCTTCCTAATGCATGATGGGATGCTGTTGCCTTCTTCACTGCAAGGGTTACATTTGTTTGTTCATGGTGAGCTTGGTGTCCACCAGGGTCCCCAGGGCCTTCACTGCAGAGCTCTTTTCCAAACATCTGGCCCCCAGCCTGTCCTGATGCCTGGGGTTGTTCCTCCCCAGGGGTAGGACTTGGTATTTTCTGTTCTTGAACTTCATGATGTCCCTTTCTGCCCATTTATCCAGGCTGCCAAAGTCCCTCTGGATGGCAATACAACCATTTGGCCTATCATCCACTCCTCCCAGCTTTTTGTCACCTGCAAACTTGCTGAGCGTGCACTCTGCCTCATTGTCAAGGTCATTAATGAAGATGACAAACAGTATTGGCACCAGTATTCACCCCTGGGCAAACCACTAGTGAGCAGGGGGTAACTAGTGACAGGACTCTCCTAGCATAACATGAAGCACCAAGGGCTGGTGTTATAGTCATACTATATCTTTTTTTTTTCATACTATATCTTCTTTTTTTTTTTCCTTTTTTTTTTTTTTCCATTTCTGCCATAAGAAATAACCTCTTTAAGGAAACCAGAAAAGACTGCAGATTTTCTCCAGATTCCCTGAGTGTAATTTTGCCCTGTGTTTGAAGATGAACTCAGTTAAACAAACTGTATTTGTTGGTACTGAATGTCCCCTTATTGTATGCGGAGATGATAGCCTTGGCAGCAGAACAGAACCATGTCATAAAAATGATGTGGGTTTGTTTGCCCTACAAATATCTCAAACTGATGGTTACTGTGTTTTCCTTTTGCCTGCTAATCTCCCTCACTGAAAGATGTACATTTAAGGTCATGCAGCTTTACTGAACACCTGCCATTTTCTTGAAAGCTGGCCTGCCACACAGCTTTTATATTTTTAAACATCATATCTGTCCTACCAGACCTCCTTGGGTGGACAAGGACAGACAATATTTGACCCCTCACCGGCAGGTTTGATGCATGTAAGAACTGAGTGACTGAAGTGTGACACTGCATGGCCACACAGGGCTAGAACTGGCGATGTTGCAGGTAAGGGATGAAGTAAGAAGACCTCACCTCACCTTACCAACCCTGATATGTTAACTCTTATCTCTGGAACAAACCGAAGGTGTGCTGCAGCTTCTACAGTACTGCTGATCTCAGAAAGCCTCTGCAGCCCCTCCTTCCGCAGAAACTATTTTGTGGTTTTCTCTGCACCTGTAATGAAAAGCTCAGCTGGGAGAATAACAACAGAAAACTACATAATTGGTATTATTGTTTCTGGTTACTTTGATTGCAGTAAGACAAAGCTTTACAAAATAATTGCACCAATCAGTCCTAGGTAGGTGCAAGGGAAAATCCCTGAGATGGTGTGTGATGAGAACATTAAGGGAAGAATCTGTAATTCTCTTTAGTAAGTATAACTCTATGGAACACACTGTGTTAAAATGCTTGACTTCATGTCTGGTTACACCAGATGGCTTCCATCAAGAGGCAGATGTTTTCCCCAGTCTTCCCCTCAAAAAGGACATCAGACTTTAACCACGCCTTTGTATTTGAATACGTAGCATGAACAAAAGCATATGCTGTAGATATCAGCTTCATATAACTGTCGAGTGAAAGCACTGGGGTGGTAGATACAGCTTTGTGGGGAAGCATTTCTTGAAAGTGATAGATTTAAAAAAATACATGCATTCAGAACGGTTGAATTCTAAGAAGATAAAGGAGATAATCTGCAGTTTATTTACTTAAGGTTGAAACATGCTGTGCTAAAACTTCTCTTAAAATAAAAAACCCGTTACCCTGCTTTGAGTGTTCTAGCTTTAATGAAAATTCAAAATGCATTATATAATGCCTCTTAAAGGTGACTGGGCTGAGTATTTTCCTATTCAGACTGACGACTTTGATGCTGCAAGCTGTTCACAGCATACTGAATCCACAGTAATACCTGTTCCATAGTAATTTTCGTGAGGCCGAAGAGCACAAGGTGGCCAGCCTCCCACAATCTACAAGCAGCTTACAGAAATCTGCAAATGGGCAAGAGCCACAGAGCACACGCTATGTACCTCACTGCTCCCAGGAGAGCCGTGGGGTGGTTTGCAGCTCACCGGTGACCCATGGACCCCGCTCCAGCCCAAAGCCCAGGCATGCAGCTGCGGTGCAAGGTGGCTGGGCAAAGTCACTCTCGGCTTTCCCCTGTGGCTGGGGATTTGAATGAACCAGCCGGCCTGGTGCTAGACAGCCCCGTTGCCAATTACATGATGCAATGTTATTATGAGAGCTGTATCTGAACTACTCAGAAGTGAGGCAAAAGTTGTTCAAGAGTCACAGATTGGCCAGTCCCTATGGCAGGGAGTTTATAGCTATTTATATATAATTCCTCAGTGCAAGAAGTCTACAAGGCAGTATCACATTTAAACATTAGAACAAAATATGGAGATATTCAAAAGCTCTCACAGCTCGTCCATGCCCAGACATCTCATTGGATCCAGTGTGATAACCAGTGGCAGATTTCACCTGGGGAAGTGAAGTAACCTCATCCTGTCTTTTTAGCATTTCCAGTAGGAAGGGAAGCTTCACCCTGCTCAAAAGCCGACAGGACTTGCCATCAGAAACTAGAGCAGCTTTTGCTGTACGTGAGCGCCCCGTGTAAAAGAGGTTTGGGTAGTTTCCATTGTGGCAATCTTTTCCTGTTTCTAGACTCTTGACTTCTCAGCCAAGGACCTTCTGCCACGGTTTCTGCTGGCTTTTACAGGAGCGACTCAGGGAATGACTTTAACACATGCAATACAATAAAATGCGTATCTGGGGCTTAATCCCACTCGCACTGAACTATCTCAAATGTTGTCAATTGCCTTCAAAAGGAGATGATGCAAAGCCTTAGCACCACAATAATCAATTAGAAGGCAGTTTAAATTGTGTTGTCACCAGTTTTTATATCACCTGGGTCTTTGTGTTTGAAAATGCGATTTTCATGCTCTGTTCAGATAGGATTGTTTTTTCTGGCAAATACCTTTGGCAAAACTCTGTGCTCTTCAGTGGAAATAGAGCAGAGACTGATTTAGCTTCTCAATTTTTGTTTTTCTTGGGCAACCCAAAAGAAAAGGATATAAAAAATAAAGCATCTGTGAAAGTTAGTTACATTTTCCCCGCTGCTCCTTCTCTACAAGTGGGGTTAGTTTTACACTGATGGATCTGCACAGGTGTATTTTGAGCAGTGCAAAAACTACCAGATGGGTATTTTTCTGTATAACTGGCTCATACCAGCTCATCTGTACAAGAGGTTATCACATACACACCTACCTGACCGAGGCTACCCATACATACCCCAGCATAGACACATCCTTCTGGCCCTGCCCTTGAAAGCCCTACAGGTAGTTGACCTGACTCATAAGGTAAACCATCATTTACCTTGTTGGGGCTACTCCCACGGTGCCTTCACAGTCACAGTTCACATCTTGAAACCCACATAGTTTTGAAATGCATGACTCGGAAGCATGAATCAACACTTCCCCCTTTCTTAGCAGGGATGTGTACAACTTGGCATCCCTTCCCTCCTCTGCAGAAGGAGCACACGTCTAAACATTTTCATTTTAGAAGAGAAGCTGATGACAGAAATTCCTGTGCCGTCACAACAGAAGTTCATTCAGGCTCTAGACTGGGCCATCAACCAGACAGGATGGGCAATTTTTGTAACTGAAGCTGTTTGTGACTGCAGAACTTTAGAGCGGTGATTTCCAGCCTGTGCTCTGCAGGATCTTGGGGCTGTTGAGTCTATGGACGATGATTAAGAAAGAAAATTTGCTGCCTAAGTAGTCTACAGTATGAAATTTTTCCCTCACCTCCACCAGAAAATAGACATGAAAACGAGCAAACAGCTGAAAAGCCCTGCCGTAATGAACGTGCTCTTCTTTATCGGACTTGTGCGAAAATTTTGTTCAGACCAAAACTTTTTACCTTTCCCTACCCTTTCACCCTTCCCACTGCCAGGAGTCTCCAGCCCAAGAAAAAAATGGGGGTGTTGGCCTCCCCTTTGCCAACAGGGCAGGCGGGGATTAACATGCACTGCCCGCGCCAGGTGGCAGAGCCAGACTGCTCCCCGAGACCGGGAGAACATACGTGTTTCTCTATAGTCTCCTTCAAGCAGAGTACCACGGAGTGGTTCATAAGGAGATATGGTGTTGCAAATACTGAGTGTGACAACTCTTATTTAAACAAGGGGGTAAAAAAATTATCTATTTAGAGCAACGGGGAAAACCCCACTCAATTGGGAAATGAAAAGTATGTTTTTTCATCTGCACAGGCAAAATGTAACAGGTAAGATTCAAAGTTCAGAAGAGAAATTAAGGTAATACTTCCCTGCTTATGTTGGATTGGGAAAAGTTCAGAAAACCAAGCAGGAATGCAAGGGGGAAAGGAAGAAGCTGTCAGCAGTGATTTTTAATCAAAGAGAAAAATCATAGCACTGTGAAGAAGATAAGCAGAATCAAAAGTGATCAAGAACGGAGCGGCTGATAGAAGTGACAACAAAAAAAATCATTTGCTCTGGTCCCTTGCTGAGGAAAGATGTGCCTGGAGACAGAAGTCATTAGGAGGTGAACAGGGTGAAGCAAGCACCATTTTTTTTTTCAAAGCAGGGATGAAAACAGGAACACCTGAAGCAGAAGGGAGAAGATGGTACAATCACATAAATGATCAAAGAAAACATGCTGTATACTGTTTTAGCATGAGACAAGCACAGTAGCTTCATAAGATGATCTTACAAACCATAAATCATGGCAGTAGCATTAGTTGTGAGCGTCTGAACTGGTGAAAGTGGAGTTCCACATCCATTACTAAGAAACCCATAATCATACATCGAGACATACAGAAACAACGTGGGTGTCTGCACAAACCGAGAGCTAAACCCTTTTCCCCCTTTTACTTTATCTGAAAACTTGCTGTATGGATGGTGCTGATGTTTTTCTTTTCCATTATTTCAGGAATATTTTTGGGGAGAGACATTTTTATGATCTGTTCTCATGAAGGCAAAATTTGGACTCACCCTGATCCTGCTGATGGGCAGTTTTAAAGCAAAGGAGAGAAGCTCTTAATGAAGATCCACAAAGGAGCCTCAATCAGCATCCTCTCTGCTCCGGGTGCCAGCCTCTTATAGCTGTGGATTCATCGCCCAGGTGGAGAGGCCAGCTCTCAATTAGCACAGTCCTAGCATATGAAGTTGTTTACAAGAACAGTCCCCTGAAGGAGATATAGTAAGAACTAAGAAGCCACAGTATATTGGGGTACTTCATCACTGGTTTTTGTACAAATGTATGTGTTGTATGCACCTCAGTTTGACAAAAATGCTTCTGTCTTCGAAATGCAAGTGAATAGGGTATGTGTCTGGGGAGGCAATACTCAGTAATGCACATTTTTATAGTAGCAAAATTATAGTCTAGTAGAAAAAAAGGCTTCAGGTGTGTGATAACACAAGTCAGAGCCATCCTCACGCTGAACTCAACTATGGTCAAGACTTTCTGGTAAGCATTTTACTTTTCGACTGCATATTTTGCAGTCTATTTGCATGACATCTCCTTTTCTCTCTTTCCCTTGTTGGCTGACTTTGTGCCCCTTTGGCTTGTCCCTTTTTTCTTTTTAAGCCTAGTGGTGATTCACTGGAAAAAAATCCATTTAGCCAGTGAGCAGGAATTTATGACCTATTTACAAGTGAACTTCACTATACTTTTCATAGGCCGAAGTCAACCCCCAGAGTATCCCCCAGACAGCCTTTTAGAAACCGTGTCAAGTTCCCAGTGATTCCCAAGGACTTCAGCCCGTCTGCGCTTACCTCACCTGGCCTGCCCTGTCATAGATGCTATTTACTATTTGCTCATGCAGAATATTTTCTCATAAAAGAATCTATATTCTTGGGGGTGGACTGCCTGTTTTCTGAAAGGTCTCTAGAAGATACTGCATTGCAGGAGGAATAATGAGAAATAATGGCATTTGAGGTTCTATTCTCTGCTTTCTGGGGTAACACCCATTACAACTCTTGGTCCTTCAGATGTTGCTAACTCTGCTGCAAAGCCTCCGCATTTCAGAGAGGATAACCCCGTACCTGTGAGCTGGACAACCTAATGTTTTCCTAACATTCACCACAGGATGGCAGTGCAAGATTTTAATTTTCAGCCTCTGTTTTTATTGTATCTGTACGTGCCTTGTGCGTGTGACAGCGTAGTTAGACAGAAAATTAAAACCAGTAGCGCTTTTTTCCATTTTGAAAACAAAGATATACCAGTTTCCTTTCAAATAGAGCTGGGTTATGAAAATTCAGAACCAATAAGAAAACAATGCTACTGCTGCTGCACATGAGGTGTTGCCATAATGCCACATTTCAGAAGGGCACCTCAGCTTTGTTCCTATGCTGACTACGCATGTATTTAATTTACACCTTTTTTTTTTTTCTTCTTTTCTCCCAGTATACAGCTTATATGGCAAAGATCATTTAGATGACGTATTGTAAGTGGCTTTTGAATTCAGGGAGCTAGTGTCCTAAAATTGCATTTTTGGCCTGTGTGCTGAGGCACACTCCCTGCCGGTGTGGTCCCAAAGCACGTTCTGCCGACAGGACTGCAAGCAGTTGCCAGAAGGTTAGTTCAGCTTTCCTCCTCTGTCTCCAGCTTCACATTCCCGTTTTCTTTTTGTGAGGCAAATCAGGGAATTTGGTTTGTCTGAAAATGTACCTGACAGAATGAAACCATTTTTAACCTGATTAGTTCCTCTGTCTGGCTTGTAGGTTGGGTCCCAGGACCAACAAGAGGAGGCAGCAGGGAGCCCAGGATCATCGAGGGTGGTGAGACCCTGGCCCAGGTTGCCCAGAGGGATGGTGGAGGCCCCATCCCTGGAGACATCCAAGGCCAGGCTTGACGAGGCTCTGAGCAACCTGATCTAGCTGAAGATGTCCCTTACTGCTTCCTGCAGGGGGGTTGGACTAGATCACCTTTAGAGGTCCCTTCCAACCCAACACGTTCTATGATTCTGTGAAAACTTGCAGGCCTGGGCTCTGCTGGCTTGCCATCGCAGGTGCTATTTTCTGGTATGGCGTTCACAGCTGATGGCATAGCTTGCCTGTGACGCTTTTGTCAGAATGCAAGACAGTAAAGTGTAATCAGGGCTAGAGTAATGCCAAGGGCAATGCAGGATTTAAACAATGCGTCCTGCTTTGAACTGCTACTGAAACACACCCATACGCTCAACTTCTTACTGATACATATATCCACGCTAGTGAATTGCACTGGCTGCACAGCTAAAGCTCTAGAAAAGGACTATGCAGGTGAGCTCCAGGAGACTCAATGTTGTATTGACAACTATCATAATTTCACAGCTTGTTTGTCACTAAAAAACTTCACAGTTCAACAGAAGAGTTGAAAATATGAACTCTCTGGCTCAAGAACACAAAGGTACATTTAATTTGTAAATTCATCATCTTTAGGGTAATGCTTTGAATGCTGGGGACCTGCCTTATGATTTTTAATCCTTGGGACTGGCAGCCCCGTGGTTTCTTCCTTTCCACATCATCCCAGTGGCCAAGCGAGAAGGGGTGTTAGGGTCGTGATTTGAGTGCAGAGAGGTGAAGTCTGGGCACTCTCAGCTCTGAACTCCACTGTTCCTGTTCTCATCGAGCAAAAGCTCCAAGAGGCAAAACCAGGGCACGGGCAATGTTCACCTATTTGCTCCAACTGCTGCTGAAAACAGACAGTTTGATAAACAAAAGCTAAAAGGTTCTTCAAGTGGCAGCTATCTGTCTGTGTTGCTACTTTTTTAAAGCTTATGTACGTGTGTTTAGTAGTCCCAATAGTCCACTGACAGACAAACAAAACATACAGTTCAGCAGTGCTGCTCAAGGTGTAATAAAGGCTCCACATAAATGCAGCAGAGCAGCACTTACTTCTGCTTTCTGCCCTTCCCAATAAAGGGCAGTTTTATATTTCAGAAGGTTTTTGGGATGACTGATATGATCTGATACAGAACCAGCCTGTATGTTGGGAGAGTCTGGAAGACTTAATGGAGGAAAAATGCATTTTCCATAGCTAATAGCACCCAGCAGTCTTAGCTATACCTGAGAGAAGTGCTATTCTTACATGGAGTGTCAGTCTTAGACTTCAGTCTGTATCAGTAACATCTCTGAAATCTGGTATTTTTCTTTGCAGGGTAACTTCAGGTGAATCTCCTTTTTGTCTAAAAAGAATAATATTTTTCTTTTTTTTCCAGACATACCTTTCTCTCCATGTCTTCTAATGGTGTAGCGATAACTGAAAAGTGGACAGAAATGCCTATTTAGTATGAGATGTGGCTACATTCTACATTGTCTAAATAGAACTGAGAAACATTTACCTCTTCACTCTAAACTATACAAAAGCTTTTCCCTTCTTTTCGAGATGTGATAGAATTTAGATTTTCTTCTTTCATGCATAGAAAAGAATAACACATAGTCATAAAGAGTACATATGTGTGTGCAACTCCAGTAACCCTTCGAAAACAAACCTTTAGTGCTACAGCTAATATTCTCATATGTTTCGAGATGCAGTATCCCAAAACAGAGATGCTGCAAGTTCAGAACTGCACAGACCCCAAGAATGTCACACAGCCTGTAAGGAATTAAGCTTCACAAGAAACCTGTGGCAGAGGGAAGTGTTTTGATATATATTTGGTATATATTGGTATATTTGGTATATATTGGTATATTTGATATATATTTCCATAGCAGCCAGCAGCAGGGCCAGCTGCAGCCGCAGTGCAAGGTGGGAAGCAAGGAACTCTTCTGCAGCGTGTGACCCACAGTGTGAACACCCACCACCGTGGGCTGGCGTGGGGTGCTGCGTGGGGGGGTAGGGGCAGAAGGGAAATGGGACAGCCTCCTTGTAAATCACTGTTAGAATGGGGGTCCCACTAGGCTTATTGTCTTACAAGCCCATGTAGAAGTGGTTGTTATTCTTCTGGAGAGTTTGCAATAGGAAAGGGACCAGACCAGTATTGGGGAGATGAGGTCTGCAGAGTAGTTATCAGGACTACGGATGAGCCAACAACACCTCAGCCCCTCAGGTCAGAAGGGTGCAGACACTGAGCAGTGGTGATGGAGGCAGACCATGACCATGGGCAAAGATTACCTGTTGCCTCTAATGCCTTTAATCACTCGAGCTGGAGCCCATCTGTCCCCCTTTGGAAGGTGTCATTTTTCATGGCTCTCTCCAAACACTTTCCTTTGTCAGGGGCAGTTTGAGGCTGAAGAAGGGAGGGCAAGAGATGGTTAAAACCAGAACTGAAAATGTGCAAAGGGAAGAGGAATATGGGAACAAGGAAGAAAGAAAAGGGAGGAGGGCAGGAAACACATAGGGCGCGAAGACTTAAGATACCGGTTGAGGACCTATAGTGGTGGGAGAGGTGTTTTGAAGAGCAACAAAAATCAAGAACCACAGACCAAGTGGTATTGCATGTACACAAGCACACATCCACACACATGTCAGAACTGACAGAAAATGGGTATTAGGAGGAGAGAAGCTATCTCACATAGTAAGAGGCAGGGTTAAGGCATCTGTGGCTGCTTACAAGGTGGCCCCAAATGCCTCCTGCTCTGCACCCAATTGAGCTGCTCTGGGGACCCTGAGGCTCTGGAGGTGCCCACAGCTGCTCTCCTGGAGCATCCTTCAGCTGCAGCAACAATGTGGATCAGCAGGGCGGGCAGCCATTGGCGAGGCTCTTCATGGCCGCTGGCGAGCAGGGAAGTCAAGCTGTGTATCTGTGGGAGCCGAGCAGAGATGAGAATAAACCCCAGATTTCCTGCGCCTCAGCTCTATCCACGAGGCCGTCGCTTTCCCCACGCACTAATCTGACATTACAGAATGTATGGCGACGCAAAGCCACAAAGAAACTAAATTAAGAGAGTAGTGGGCGTATGACTTGCATGCAACGTTTCCCTTTCACTGCAAATTTCTCATTTACTGTTATTTTTGCATAGGCCCGTGTGACTGAATTCCCATAAAGTGGTCTCCCACACCTCAGGCAGTTATTAGAGCAAGAGGCAGTCACTGGGACGATCTGTGCCTGGAAATTAGAGAGAGACAGACACAGACCAGGCATCTGAGAAAGAGACTGCAACGCAGGAAGGGATATATGAACCACTCTGGCACAATTCAGTTGTTAGGCAAATCATTAAAGCTAAAAAGGAGGAAAAATGAACTGCTTCCCCGGTTGTATATATAAGCTGGACATTTGTGGAAAGTGAGCAAGTGGAGTGGTTATCAACAATAAAGGAGTAATAAAAAGATAAGATCTTTGCATTCCAATTAAAAGAAAAATCATTGCAACAGGATCAGATGCTTTCCCTGGCAAAGAGGCAAAGAATTTCTCTCCAGGCAAGAGACAAATACCTACCTCTTCCCTTTTATCAAGTATTAACCCTTAGGCCTCTGAGAGTAAAGGGCAGAGAACCAGCATAGGAATTTCTATTGCAGATGGGAAAACACTTCCCCCCCCACACTTTGTTCAAATCTGAAGAAAGATTGGACCAATGAATCAATAGGGTGGAGGGAAACAAAGCTATTAGGAGATTAACATCAGGGGAAACTTTAGAACAAGATGGCTTTTCTGATGGAACCGTGTAAGAAATTAAAGAAACAAGTATCAGCTTTCTTCCCCTTCCTGCCACCCCCACATTAGCCACATCTTTGCAAAACATACCATGCAGCATGTACTGATTCAATGGCAAGGTGTACTTCTGCAATAAAGATTTTTCTCACTGAGACTTTCAAGGCTCCAAACAACGAAAAACAAGCATCAGATGAAATGATCCAATGACAAATTTGCAATTTTCAGTCTTGAGGTGACATACGTACAAATGCTTGAGGCAATGGAACAAAAGTAGCTTTGCCTTTTCTGTACTGTTTTTTCAAGACTGTTCCAAAGTAACTAGAGTGATGCCAAAGGGTTAAGTACACAATTTACTGAAGACCTTCAGAGGCCACATTCTGGGTTGTCTTCTCTCTGTCAGTGCCAGGCAGGTAGAAAGATAATCAGAGAGAAAGTCGGTTTCACTGACTAACCTTAAGTATCCATCGTGGAGATTGCTGCTTTGTACAAAGTCAAGAAACATCATTGATTCAGCTCCTCAGGAAGCCTGCCAACTGCTTAACCAGAATTTCAGAAATTATTTGAAAAATAGAAGTACTTCACAATTTACTATATATTAAGTATAGTTTTTAAATCTGATTACTGCTTGAAAATTTTCAAGTCTATTTTCAGTGGAAGATTTCTTAATTTTGTGCATGTGCAGGGTAGACCTGAGATGAGTACCTGCTTACTGTGGAAAATGTGGACTGTAGCTGAAAAAGACAATGCCTGAAAATATAAGGAAATGCAACTTTTCAGGCAGCATATTCAAGCCAAAATGATTTCATTTGAATGTGGCACAGCATTACCCCTTAGAAAATGTAATGCAGTGACTTGGTTTCCCTGTTCTCTTTATGAACAAGTTTCCCATTTTGGCTTCAGCTCCTATCATGCCAGGGGAACCTTGCTCATGCTGGGGACAGCTGTACCATGCCATGGGAGGTGCGGGATGATGGGGAGACTTGCTCAGGCAGGTGGGACTTCTGGCCTATCATGTGATACTGCAGTCGCATTTATAGATCACAGTTTTGAAGTTATCACTCCTCTGCTGAAAGATGTCAATTTTCCATTGGGAAATCCCTTCTCCAAATTTTCTGACCAGAACTTATGTTTATCAGTCTCTTAATTCCAAAACCTCTTCTCCAGCACTTCCTTTCCTTTGACAATCCACTAATAGCTTCATTCCCTTCCCTATCATTGGCTCATCTTTCTTCTTATGTGCAAGCGTAGATCAGCTGAAACATGTATATCTCTTGTCTCCTTCCAATAGCAATCTGATTCTTTACATTAACCTTAAATTTCAAACATATTGAGGAGAAAGGTAAGAGGGTTTCGTACCTGTCATTTGTTTCACTACTGGAATCTAAACAGAAATTCATTACATGCCCCACTTTTACATTTTACATTCATTGTAAAAGATGGTTTAACAGCATTTGGCAGAACAAAATTAGCCAGTGAACAGACCTTCCTGATGAATATTCACAGGTTCAAATCTGCCAGAAATAGGCTGAATTATTGTCTACACCTATTGCATATGTTAGGTGAAATGTCTGGCAAGTACTTCAGCAAGTTTCTAATTCTTAGTGGATGTTTATTCTGTAATCATGGGGAAAAAATATACACACATATGTGTGTATATATAAATGCAGCTGTTGTCCCAGACAAAGATTCCTCATGTAGGTACCCAAGTTGTGTCTTACACTCATTCCTTGTGGTCAATGAGTATGATGAATACATCCTTAGTAGCAAGATGACAGTTACTTCCTCATGCCAGGGGAATACCCAGAACAGCATTAATAGATGTCAGTTGCAGGAAAATTGTCTGACCCATTGAACCCTTATTTTTTGCAGAGTAGATAGTAGCTATTCATTTAAACATTTTGAATGTTGCATATCTTTCATGAGGTACATGTTTTAAAAAGTGGGTTTCCAGTACTGTGCAAAATATTTGTCTAAGTAACCTTTCCTTAGTTATTAAGAGTTCAGGAAAACACCAAGACCCATCTTAAAATAGGCCAACAGCTGAACTTCTCAAGGGTACCTTCTAACCTAATTTAGTCCTAACTTAGAGCCCTTAGAACCTAACTTAGCCTCCTAGCTTAGGAACCTCTCCCTCTCACACAGTTTCATATCTTTAGTCTCAAAGAGGGAGTTGAACTTGGTCTCTTGTATTCTAGGTGACTGCCTGAGTGACCAGGCTACTGGCTAATATGGGATAAATCTCTCTTATCTTCTCCTGTGAGGGGTGATCCACTTAATATCAATAATTAAGCACTTATTTGAGAAGGTATTTGAACTCTGAATTCTGCTGTATTTCCCAACTAATGGCCTAGAGAGTCAGGGTGTCTTCTCTCTCCCTGCTCTCTTCCTTCTAGTTCAATTTCTAGACCAGTAGTAGTTAATAATTTATATGAAATGGAACATTTCCAACAGTAAAGATGGAAAGAAACCAATCCCTTGGTACCTATATCACCCCCAAGTTATGCCACTAAAGAGACATTTGGGAGAAAGTGCTTGGATGCAAGGACTATCTTTAGACAGAAAAGAGTTCGGATCCCACAAAAATCTTAGACTGAGTTGAACCCTTCTGGGTCCAACCTTTATCTGCCAGTGCCCTTATACTACCCTGACTCCTCCTCATATGGTGAACTTTGGGGAAAATGAGAGAGATTGAGCCATAAGAAAGCCTATTAAAAAATATTACCACAAAAATGCAATACTCAGATACATACTGCAACTCTCTTGACTTTCCACTGTCTTTGAAAGATATTACTAAATCCACTTCCTTTAGTTCATTTTAAATGTTATATTCCCCTGGTTATTTTTGTTAACTGTGTTTTCCTAATTTTGCTTTTAAAATATTACTTTTAAATACTAAAAGGTTAAGGTTTCCTTTTCCTGCTTCCCTCCCCCCACCTTTTCTGGTCTAGTATAAATGCCAGCAGGATAAAATGCACTCTCAGACTTAACTCATCCACTAGCTGTAAATATTCTGTACTAAATTAAGTACAGAAACAGATACCTGGTACTCTGGAAATATGGCTTTAACCAACAGAATTGTGATAGCTCAGGAAACTATGCACTGAGAATCAGCAAGAGCTCTATCCTGATGACTAACGGGGGAGATTTGTCATTGTCTTCTCCCACTGAAGTATTTGCAGATGAACTCTACTTTCAGAACCAATTAGGCATCATATACTTTAGCACATAGGCGCATTTTCCTGAAAATATGGGAAGGACAAACTTTTGAATTAAAAAAAGAGAAGTTCAGATCAATCATGCTTATGTTCATCTTGCTTTAAACGTGCTGTTTCCTTTTTTTCTTTAAATAGTTTTCTGTGTGGTTGCTGAAATGTCTTTGCAAGAAAAGCTACAATACTCAGACAAGGAAAGTCCCTGGTGGTTTTTAAACACCATTTTTATTGAGATTTTTTAATTAAAGAAAGAAAAATCTAATAAGCACATCAGTCATCATGACTACTGTTTAAGTTTTATGAAAAGTAACCAAAATGACATCTATGTCACGGGTTACTCTGTGGAGGTGTCTAAAGTGGTTTTGGAAGGTACATTCTAAAGGAAACATTTTTATATGCAGAAGAGTTAGGTCTGAAACTGTATTCATCAGAGAAGATTAGCCATGCATATGATTATTTAGGTGTGCAATTTTACAGTGTTTAATGTGCACAATAATCACAGGAAATGAAGATACATACATAAGCCAGCAAACACATTGATTATCTGCAAGAAATGTAGGCTTTCCCTCCAAATGTTTTCCCATAGTACATTAGTTTTCTCTAAATAATGTTACAACGACTAAAGCTGACAGGTCTGAAGACTGACCTTTTGTCTATGCCCAGTAAAGGTAGGCATAACAGATAACACTATTTGATGATCTCTCTATATCACCATTTAATTTTTTCAAGAATTTCTAACAGATCCCTGAAAAGAACTTTGGAAGAACCAGAAAAGAGATTGCACCAAGCCCTCCATAACATTAGAAAGGACCTCAAGATGTTAGTTATGGTAGGCAAATGCTCTGACAGTGCAGACATACACAATAAAGATCACAGTTATGCACCTTTACAAAGTCTCTAGTGTTCAGAGAGCATTTGAGAAACTTAAATATGTATTTCAGTGGGTGGATGAATTCTGTCAAACCACATTTCCTTCAGATAGGACAGGAGGTCAGATTATCTAAACTATGCCAGTTGTCACTTTGTACTGTACGAATCATGACCAGCTTTGCAGGAGGTAACTATGGATTACTTTTACAATCAGGAGGCAGAAGGTAAATAATTCCCGAAGTGTCTGGGTAAAAGACACTGAGTCTTGTAGATGACTTTGTTTTCAGACCACGGTCTAGCACAGAAAATCTTATGACTGGGATAACTTTTGAGACACAGCTTTCGATAAAGGTAATACCATATCTATTAGGTAGCTTTTGATGGCTGTTATGTAATGATGACCTGACTGCATTAATTAGACAGGCTGTATGGTATTCCTCTCCGTAGCTTTCTGCCACCTGCCTGAGACCCAGCACTGGGGGTTAAGCGGTTGAATTCAACGAGCTGAATCGGAGGAATGGCTGAAGGAGGAGAATGTGTAAAGACTGTCACCTGTATGATGGCATCCCTCCTATTGCAAATAGTTTGACACAAGGGGGTTTCCAGAGTTCAACACAGTTGTATTTGGCTTGTTTCCCCTATCTACCAACTGAATATGGGAACAGATTTCAGGTATGGTCAGAAACAACTTCTTTCAACTTGAAAATGTTGGAAGACGTGGCCTTTATTCCAGATTTACATCTCATCACAGGAGTTCACATCTAGTATTACTGTATAACGCATGGCCCGCGGAGCTGCTGTTGCCAACTGCGGGTGGCACAGAATGTAGCCCGATGACGGCGTGTAGCACACTGGCCATGAATCAGCAATGCTGGCACTGCTTGGAAAGCTGTGCTAAATAGTTGCTGCTAATAGCGTTGCCAGCAAACACGGTTCACAACCATTTTAGCATGCAAAACTGAAAATAATACTGGGCAAATCTGTGGTGTTGCCTGTTGACCTACCTCTTACTGTGGTGATTAAGATCAGCTGAGTTGAAAGACAAGCCAGCGCTGGCACGGTGTCACCCTGAAAAGATGGGAGTCCGAAGCCACATGATTGACTTCCAGTGATTTTTAACTGTGCTTTTGCCACATCCATGTACAAGCAGCCCAGATTCCTTTCTCATTCCCTATGTACTGCTTGGAGCTAGAAACCAAGGGTATTTAAGTGTGTTGTAGGGTTACTTGGGGTTTATTTTAAGCATATTCTGATATTCTGGAAAGATTTTATCTACCTAGATAGACAGGATAAATTTACAATTGTTCTGCTTACTGGACCGGGCTGCATTTTTCCTTTAAACTCTGCTTTTTCATTATATTTGAGCTAAGCACTCAGAGGCCTTAAGGTATGAATCCCTTCCTTACTAGCAGTTATAATTAGTCCTGATTGTTCCTTTTTGTGTCTGTTACGAGCAGTAAGCACAGAAGCTCAGAACATGTATTGCTACATGATGATTATGCAGCGTCTTTCCAACACCAGGGGAAAAGCATAGGCTCCTCATAGGACAGCTGATTCAAATATATAGTGTTATGCCACCAGAAGAAGAACTCTTATTTATTATTAAAAGGCAGCAATGAGGCTGTGTAGGTATTCATTTCATATTCCCCATAATTACCAAGTGCTCGCCTCTGCTCACAAACAAGGTAGTGAGTCACCTTTCAAACCTTCCCCTTCCCGTCACTCAGGCCCTATGCTACATCGCCCTCAGTTCACCAAGAAAAAATTCACCAGGCAAAGCTGAGTTTCAGCAGTGTCCTCTTAGGCTTCTTTTACAATGAGGAGGTGAAATGAAATCATAGCATTTTGTTTTCCTGAGTTTCCCTCAGTCCATTCTCAGTGGCCTCCTTCGGTGTGCAAATTAAGCCTGGCTCTTGTGGTTCAGCCTCTTTTCAGAGTGGCTGTAGTTAGCAGTTGGCTGAACACCCAGCACCGTCACTTTGTTTCACAGCTTTGCCATCAGCAAATGACAATTATAAACCAGTTTCTTCAGCTTGTTCCCCAGGTGACTGCCTGAGACTGGAGACCCAGTGTTTGAATCAGTAAGATTTTTTTTTCCCCTAAATTAGCATCTCTGAAAAAATTCAAACAACAAAACTACCACCACAAAACACATAATTTCTGAGCCCGGCTGTCCCAGCTTGTGTGCTGTGGTAAAGGAGAGTGCTCCGTTAGAACACAGGCAGTTCAATAGATTGAGCTAAGCGATCAACATACGGTAGCAACAGGAGGTGCATATTACTTCGTTTGCGTTAGAGTCTTCATGACAAATCAATCTCCTGAAGCATTTCTAGGGACTGAAAAATTTTACAGTTAATAGATTTTTGAAGGGTAAATAGAACAATTATTGTCATCTCATATGGCCTCTAGCCACAGATTTTACCTACACTCTGTGTTGGACCCCATCGCTGAAGTTGAACTTGAGTATTCATTTAGACTGCTAGGACTTCTTCTCTAGTCTGTAGAGATCTCCAAGCACCAGCAGAGGAACAGGTCCCACTTCACAGCTACCTCTGCCAGCTGTCCCCACCTCAGTGTTAAAGCACAGTTCCAGACCTAAAGTTCTCCCATGTATAAGTAGTCCTTGGACTGGGACAGCGCTTTCAATTGGGCATATGCTAACCATATGCTAACTTAGCTTCATGTGGCAAAGACCCCTTTTTGCAGGCAGTGTAAGTGTATGCACATCACAACTAAACTGATGCAGTTTAAGTTAATCTCTCCTCAGTGCTTCACTGGTTTGTTACTGCTCCTTATCTCAGTATCATCATTGGCAATATGAGGACTCTGTGTCTGCTTCAGTGCAAGAGAGAAAAACCACCCAGGCTGAGCAAGACCATACCATTAATAATTTCCAGACAGTGCTTTCCAGTGATGAAATATACATGACTCATCTGCTGGACCATCAAAGTTACCTGAAGAGGTTAGATTAAAAGACTAAAATAAAAATATAAACAAGGCAGCATCAGCATTAGGGGATTTGTTAAATTATGATTACTGAATTAATGAAAGCATTCATTCCCTGAACTGGTGAAAGAAGGGACACACAACAGACTGCCCATCTCTTCTACTCTACACAGTCTCTTCTGCACAAGGGACTCGTCCTCTCACTATCTGTGATATGTGTGGGTGTGGGGAAGGGGAACAACTTGCTATTCCTTTAAGCACTAGTACAGGCAGATATAAGATGTAAAGAAAAAAAAAATGCAAAGCCCACAGCACATTTAAGCACTCCAACAATACAAGGAAATTGAGATGCCTTTTCCAGAGCGTTAACGTCTTGTATTTTCTCCCCCAGCTTCCACACAAGGCACGAGCACACACCATGCTCCTGTTAGAGCTCCTCCTGCCTTCTTTTTCGTGGAGAGGCCCTGTCCTCCTCAGACACAGGGCAACACCAGGGCTTTTCTCCTGGGCCTGTCTGCACAGACTGACCTGCTGCCTCACTCCTCTGCTATTTCCCTCATCTTCAGCAAACAAATTGCCCTCTTGTCTTCTTCTTCCTGGTGTTTTTCCAATTTTCTTGGTTTCACTGTTCCAGACAATACTTAATACTGTGAAATCTCAGAGTGGATGAGGATAGCAGTTCTTTAATATGTCTTTCTGAGTGTCCTTGCACTGAAAAAGTGAATCTCATTTGTGAGTGTTGGTGTAAGAAACACGAATGCAATTTCCTGAAGTTTTGCATGGGACGTGTGGGAGCAACAACATACCTTTTATTCCCTGCCAACTTGATTTCATAAGGTCTTGGAGAATGTAGACCCTAGGGACAGTTGATAGCCAACTTGTTATTTTGTATAGCTAATATTTGTTATGTGACCTTTACATGAACAGGTCTTACTGTATATCAGGATATGTATGTGCCTGTCCCTCTGCCCATGGCCTACGTGTTAGATCCTTCACAAAGGATCTACACCACATCCTTGCTTTGAAGGCAGTCAGTTTTGTAGCTGTTGTCCAGCAGAGTCAAAAGGCGGATTCTTAAATGAATTACTTCTCATTTAGAGGGCCTAATAAGTTTAACCAGGGCTCTTCCCCTTCACCCAGTATCAGAAAACAAAATACACTGGGTGCTAGGCAGGAAATGTTGCTGTTAGCATACCAAAGTTAGATGAAAAATAATAAGTTCTATTTAATGTGTGCCCTGTCCTCCTGTACCCCAATTCTCGATGCTTTACCATTAATAAAGTATAAATTCTTAAGCATCCTTGTTAGGCACGTGGGTAGACAAACATTGTTACCCTTCTATTACAGGATGAATGAAGTGAGGCAGACTGGTCTCTGAGGCTATGTCTATACTAACCATCCTGTTAGTATCGACATAGAATAACTGGATACAGTAATTCCATATTAATAGAAAATGATAATAAAATGGGTCATTGCCCAACTCCTGACACCGAAATGACTGGTAAAACAGATTTTGTGTCCATACAGATGGTGAAAGACTTCAGCCAAAACAGGGTGGCAGCTTTCAGATCACCTACTGGGAATGATTCCTAGTCTGTGTTTATACCCGAAAACATGCCTATGAATTGTCTGTGAGAGTTCTAGTCGGCCCAGGTCAAAATGTGCCACAGATAATTTCACAGTACATCTAGGCCCATAGTCCGTGTGTACAGACATAACCAAAGGATCTTACCTAATGCCATGCAACAGCTATATTGCTGTACTTAATCTTTGGCATCTTCTTTTGCTCTTGTGAAAACTGACTTTTTTTTCTGCCTCTGTTCCTCTCCTTCTTTTCCAGCCTGGCTAGGGTGTGTTGCCACTGGGGGGCAGGTCTCTAGAGCAAACAAGCATGTTTTTTTCCTAGCAGCTCACTTATAACAAGGCAAAGAGCCTTGGCAACAATTTGGCATTTTGCAGATTTTTCTACAAACATTTAAGTTATGATTAGCTGGAGTTCCTGTTTAAGGACTAGACTCTGTCACTATACAGGCTTGAAGCGACACCTCTGTGTAATGCTCCGTTGAAAGCAGTAAGGCAAGACACTGCTCATTGTTAGAAAGGACAGAAGATTCTGGCCATAAAGTGTTATGTTATAGAGGAAAATAAAACCATAGTCGAAAATTCAATACAAAGGAAAAGTGACACACCATACCTCTGCCATTGGTCTCTGCAAAAGGCTCGATTTTAAGCAACTGGAAACTGGTGCAGCTCTAGAAACTGGTGCAGCCCTGTATTGAATGTGTAGGAATCCTACAACACTGAATTATAAGGGAGCTTAATATCCTTCGTTACACAAAGTATGTGTAACGTGGGCCAAATTAATCTCTGGCTCAGTTCTACCCAATGCAATAAAATCCCTTGGTTTATTAATTAGTCCCAGAGCTAAATATTTTTCCACCATTCTGTCTACCACTGTTGAAGCAGCAAGATTTTCATTAATTTTCATGCAACACAGCAAATTGCTTCCTAGAATTTAAATCCCCATTTATCTTGTAAAAATCAGGGGCCTTTGATGAATATGGGAGTTGAGCCAACATTAGTGGGACGTTATATTCCAAAAAAAGCTGCATGTAACATAAGATGCACATTTCTATACACAACTCACCTACTGCTGTGGGCAACAGGCAAGTCTATTAGAGTGGACTTAATATATTATTTTCTGACTGTCTGTTCTAACTGGCTGGAACAATAGCAGCAATCTGGTATCGGGACCCAAAAAGAAATCTCTGTGCATCCATCTTGCAGACAGGAAAGATGAAACAGAACATTCACTAGCTGCCCGGGGTAGGAATCAGAATCCCTTTGACAGTGGGTTGAAAAGGAAGGGAAAGAAACTGGAGGTATGTGCAGGCAGTCGGAGCAAACTCATAGCAGTTGCAAAAAATTGAAATACTACTCATTTCATCCCTGGAATGCCTAACATCAAATCACTTCAATGCACCTAACAGCCGTCACTCACATGTGCTGCAGTTCAAAAGGTGTGTACACATTTTAATTTCCACCCCACAATTTGTGATCCACTTGGAATAAAAAAAAAAATCCTTCTAAATGGAACTTGCTATGCTTCTTCACAGTCTTGTCACCTCAAGATTAGCCTCCTGTAATATGCTTTGCTTTAGGCTATCACTTGAAATCATTCAGAGCCTGAAGCAAGTCAGGAATGCAACAGTCACATATTAATCAGAGCTTAAGTTGGCAGCATGTAACACCAGTGCTCTCTCAGCTGCGTTGGCTGCCAGCAGGATTCAAGGTATTGGTGCTGACCTTTAAAACTCTGGATGGAGGCTCACTCCTCAAAGCATGCTACCAGGCGGCCATCAGCAGAGGCATTTGAGTCGGAGCTCAGCTGATAGCAAAGACTGCCAGTGGGGCACGGTTTGCCAAAGCCAACTTGGCTTAGCAATTCACTGCACTAAACTGCCAGATGTGCTTCTTGAACTTGTATTTTTTTTCCTAAGAGTTTGGAGAAAGACGATCTGAGGGATGATCTGTTTTTTCCCTTTTATGAGATGATTCCAAAGCTTAGTATAGGTTTACCTGTTTTCACCACACTTTATAAATAAACCTGCAGCATCTGAAATGGATTAAAATGTGCTTGCAGTTAGCACCTGAGATGCAGGCTTATTGTACTTGCAGGCTTGATGTATCCATCGAAGCGGAACCTCTGTTTTACCTTACAAAGTACTAAAGAGCAAATCCAATTACTGTGCTTCAATGAGAAATGTCTGTATCAAGTCAACGGGACACAAGAGACGCGCTGAGTGCTTGTTCCAAACCTGGCCTGTGGAAAAACAGGACCTAAGGTAGTTAACGTAAAGTCCAGTTATAACGCAGTGTTTTCTCCTGGGTGCTAGAAATGGCTGAACATTCAAGCATCTGTATGTCAGCAGTAAATGAATTGTGTTAAGTGACCCCAGCTATAATACCAGATTTTACCATCCTCAGTGCTAATAGAAAATGCACTGGTGCATATTACTGAAGGAGAGTCCTGAGTATGAAGCAGCAATATTGTAAAAAGCAGTTCTCAGGCCATTGTACAAGGCAGGAACTGATAGCAATAATGGATATTTCTACTCCCTAAAAGGGCACAAGCAAAATGCAGTGGCAATTCCATGCTGAAGCACACACAGGAACCTAGTTATGATGATGCAGCTGTAACAAAATCCCATTTGTAATGAAACAGAACTAAAGTGTGAAATTATTTCATAAGATCTTTGGATGGTTTGGAGGAGACTGTTCCCATCATCTCAGGCTGTACGTTGAGAAGGCTCAAGAAGTATGCAGCCCGTGTTCTGCCTTAAGTGACCATCATGTCTGTGAAAAAATAATCATGGATTCTCTCTAAAGGGGAACCACTGCTGTTCTTTGCAGTGCTCTGAGGCTTCGTGAAGGTAACTTGATAACTTTTGGTAATTTGATAACTTTTGTGCTTCTTGCACACTCATAGAAGAGTATATCACTATGTTAAAGACGCACTTTAAACACTAAAATGTGTTAATCATTTTTAAAATTACTGCTTAACAACTAGTTATGTATTCACATGTGAGCACGCATTCATAAAGCTCTATTTTTTAAAGAGAATGGATAAGTATCGTATTTGAAAATAAAGCCACACACAGTTCGTTTTAACAATGACTAGCAACTATTAGAAGTTATGTCATTCAAAACAAATTGATGGCAGTGATACTGGTGCCCGGCAGATCTCCTTCTACTCTACTATATTGATCTACTTAATATTTTTCCACATTATACATTCCCAGCCTTAAAGACTGCTTAGCTTGTAAATAGTCTCTCCATTACAGAAAATAATAAGCAAGTGTCACTGGCTCCATCCTCTGGTCCTTAGTGTTTGTCCAAATGGCTCTCCTATTCACAGTTATTGCTATGTCAAAAGTAAAAGATCCATTGCTACAGCTTTTACTCTGTTACCTGGTTGCCCTATGGGACTACTCAGGTAGGTAAGGAATGCATAAGCAAGTCCAAAATCTAGCTTTTTCTGATACAAAACAAAAGAATAAAAAATGAAAACGTGAAAGAAATTAGGTTTTGTGTGACCTCTCCTACTCCTAACGCCACTTGGAACTGAGAGCACTCTGCACCTTGCAGGATTAGGTCCTGTGGTAGAGCATGGTTCTGCAGTAACTCGTGTGAAAACTGCCCACCTACACATCTCGTATCTGATCAAGAGGAAAACATGTCTTTCAAACAGTACAGTGTTTTACTGCAAACAGAACAACATTCTCTATTTGCAGATTGAATCGCTGTTTAACTATGGGCAAAATTGTGAAATTTCTCAGTTTTTGACTGCAGCCTAATTTTTTTACAGAGATGTTTCCCTATTTTTGTAGCTATGGAAATAGCCTTTTGTTTCTTTAGAAACAAGCCAAGAATTAGGGGCCAGGCCACAAAATATTTTGTTTTATTACAAAACCACCAAAACGTGATTTCTCACCAGTTTAACTGGCAGTGAGAATATTTCACACAGCAGTACCATGTACTGATGCTCTCCTGGGGAAGCTCAGCAACAGTAACTTTGGCTGAGAGTTAGGACTATTTTTGGAAGCTTCAAAAGTATCTAGGGAAAGTACTTTTCACTTTTATTCATATAAACAGTATCTCTATTTATTAAAAAAGTGAGAAATGGCTTCTCTTCAACTTCAAATGGCTTTGACAATAAAATTCTGCTTATATCAAGGTCTTGGGAGACACATGAAGCCTTCTGATAAATGGCGTGTTTGGATGATGAAGAGATGACTTGAAGACTCAGGAAGAGATGCTTCAGACTCCTGCCCCTGGAGCACAGTGAAATAAAGGTGAGTTCACTCTAGATCCTAGCTCTGTGTCGCCTACCCGTTTAATCTCTCGCATGCCTGCATGGGGATGGACTATATTGAACCATATGGTCTTTTCCATCTTAAATTACTAAAAGGCTAAAGTCAGTCATTCCTGCTGTGAAAAGAAGGAAAAAACCGATCTAAACATCTAGGTTCCTAAGTACAGGCTTAAATCTTATTGAAGTCTACAGAATTTAAAATACACGCTTAAATGTTTTGCTGCATATGGATATGTTGCTGAATCATGGCCAAGACTTCTTAAGTTGATGTACTGTGTACACGTGAAATTACTAATATGCTCAATATCAATCCTGTACTTAAGTGCATTGTTAAGGGGGAACAGACTTTTTCAGGACTTCTGGTTCATTCTCTACAAGAGCATCTGGCTGGATAAGGGATTCAGAATAAAGTTGATGAGTAAAAATATTAGAAAATAAAAAGCCTAAATTCCAAAAGAGCAGGAAATTGTGGGATGAGCCAGGGAAAGAATTTTCTAAACAACTAAGCTGCTATTGACAACTTTAAGGTTCAGTACACTCTGCTGTGGTGTTACCCCTCATTCTAAAATTTGCCTTCCAGTGAATAGAAAACAAGATCAGGAATTTTACTGGAAACATATCATCTTCATTGGTATAAAATAATTTCCATCCCTTTGTGTCCATCGCCTAAGAATATGCCCAAATGTTTACATCAGCAGCAGGCTAAGGCTCAGGGTATGAACAGGAAACAAAGCAGTTTAACACTGTCTGTCACTGCATAATAATTTCCAGTACCCTTTTTTAAATTTCTTTTTCTGTCTTCCACCACTTCTGCAATAAACTCTCTGATCCACCAGTGTGTCAAGCCTGCAATGTACTCTGATGCTCTTGTTGCAAACAGTGGGTCAGCGTATGTGTTTGCAGTTAGTTAAGCATATATATGCTGACAGGATTTACTGGTTATGGCTGGAGTGATCAGCAGTGATGAGATTAAACCAAAATTTTTGAACAAAACATCAATGAGGCTTTAGACATCAAAGATGGTCTTAAACCAACTGCCTCTGAACTTCAAGGAAGATCAGGTTTGGGTTCAAACATTGCACCCTATGGCTGTTCAAAAGCTGTTCAATTGAAAATCCACAATGAGGTTTTGTGTCTGTCATTCCTTATCAGAAACACCAGTCTCAACAGCGTGGCAGTACATTTTCCCATTCTGTCAGACGTTGCATTATCCTTTGCCCTCAGTTTCTCTCCTTTTTTGGCCTTGATGACCTTCAGGAGGTCAGACCTCCTGAAAAAATTGCCGGGAGTTGATTTCTGAATCCAAGCCATTCTTACGCATGAAAGTAAGTAGCGAGCAAACCCACATGTTAAAGCGTTAACTAAATAACATGCACCAGGAGGGCTGGGGAGTGTTGCTGCCCCTGACTGCCCCGGTTCTGCCAAGCGCTGCCGCTGCCAGAGGCCCCGCTGGCCCCGTGGCCTGGAGAGGCCGCTGCGTCCGCACCCAGCTCCTTGCCGAGATGTGCTTTTGAACAAGAGCAACGGGAAAAACGCCACACTTCAAATTACTGCAAGCCATTGTGCGCTGAGCGTAAACAAGAGGCTCTGTCCAACCCCTCTTTTCGTTGCTCGCTTCTCTGTGCTAGAGTACTTTCAGTTGCTCTTTCAGTAGCTTTCCTTTGCCAACAAATAACAGGCGTTAAGGATAGAAAAACAATAAAATTACATGAAGAGGGAACAACAATCAGTACACGAAGATAAACATCAGCAATAAACACTTTCAGCTGCCAGTCCTACAACATATATAAATGACAGAGGGGTGTGGGTGAGGGGAGGTAACAGAAGCGGTGAGTGCAGATCCAGGAAGGGATGGTGTAAAGGCTCCTGGCAGGAGCTTGGAAAAGCCCACGCAGTTCAAGAATGCTGGAGCCACGAATAGTTTAGGCAGGAGAGACCACTATGCCCAAATGCCACATCAATGTGTGTCCCTTTGACTTCCCAGAGTTGAAAATTGAGCTGTAGGGTTAATGTGGTAGGTCAAACATCCAGGAAGCAAAGGTGGCACGCATGACATAAAACAGACCCTCTGAGAGCAAAAGAGGGAAAAAAAGATTTTTTTTTCTCTCTATGATATTGAAGTCTATTCTACAAATAGAATAAAATACTTTATGTTTATGGGGAAAGAAAAGCTTTGCTAGATACTTGCTAAAGATATTTTTCATTGTCTAGTATTCATTTCTAGGTGGCAGGTCTTGTCTTTGTCATTCTCCTCCCACTTTCAAATGTTGCTCAGCCTAAAGCCCAAGTTGCTATTATTTTGAGAAAGGAAAATTTTGAATCTGTTTTAAAAAATGTGACTTCTTGCAATAGATTGATTGGAGAAAAGAAGAGCTTGGTGTTTATTGCTGTTTTGAGGTCTGGGGTATTAGAGGTGGTCCAGCAGAAGAGGAACATGATGAGCTGACTGCAGGTGAAGTGGTGAGGAGCACATACTGAATTCAGTTTGAGTGAGCTACTCTGTGGCTGGTAGCTCAGATGGCTGCTGCAGCCAGGGGCCTCTGAACTGGCCCCTGGGCCAGTTCTCTGTTTTCCTTTTTTTTTCCTTTTACCTGCTGACACTAACACGCCGTTTCAGAACGGTGGATAATTTCAGCTTAACTTTTTACACATAGGAAGTGGTGGCTGGCAACATATATTCTCTGGGGTACAAAACTCCTACAACAGCTGCTCTCTGAAATAAAAGTTTTAAAACACTGGTGTTTTAACTGCTTTCCTGCTATTAAAGCTGGTGGGCACTCAGTTCTTCATACTACTCTCCCTTCCTTTGCTCCAAAGTTACAGCTCAGGCACGACACTACCTTTTGCAACTGCCATACACCATAGAATCATAGAATCATGTAGGTTGGAAGGGACCTTTCAGACCACCAAGTCCAACCTACCACTGCCAAAAACACCACTAAAACATGTCCCTAAGTACCATGTCTACGTGTCTGTCAGATACCCCCAGGGATGGTGATTCCACTGCTTCCCTGGGCAGCCTGTTCCAATGTTTGATAACCCTTTTGGTGAAGAAATTTTTCCTATATCCAATCTAAACCTCCCTTGGCATAACTTGAGGCCGTTTCCTCTTGTCTTATCACCTGTGACTTGGGAGAAGACACCAACCCCCACTTTGCTACAATCTTCTTTCAGGTAGTTGTAGAGAGCGATAAGGTCTCCCCTCAGGCTCTTTTTCTCCAGACTAAACAACACCAATTCCCTCAGCCGTTCCTCATAAGACTTGTTCTCTAGACCCCTCACCAGCTTCGTTGCCCTTCTCTGGACACTCTGCAGCACCTCAACGTCTTTCTTGTAGTGAGGGGCCCAAAACTGAACATAGTATTTAAGATGGGGCCTCACCAGTGCCGAGTACAGGGGGACGATCACTTCCCTACTCCTGCTGGCCATGCTATTCCTGATACAGGCCAGGATGCTGTTGGCCTTCTTGGCCACCTGGGCACACTGCTGGCTCATATTCAGCTGGCTGTCGACCAACACCCCCAGGTCCTTTTCTGCCGGACATATTTCCAGCCACTCTTCCCCAAGCCTGTAATATTGCATGGGGTTATTGTGACCAAAGTGCAGGACCCGGCACTTGGCCTTGTTGAATATCATACTATTGACCTTGGCCCATCAATCCAGCCTATCCAGACCCCTCTGCAGAACCATTCTACCCTCAAGCAAATCAACACTCCTGCCCAACTTGGTGTCATCTGCAAACTTACTGAGGGTGCATTTGATCCACTCATCCAGGTTGTTGATAAAGATACTAAACAGAACCAGTCCCAATATTGAGCCCTGGGAAACACCACTTGTGTGGTGCCAACAGGATTTAACTCCATTCACCACCACACTTTGGGCCCGGCCTTCTAGCCAGTTTTTTACCCAGTGAAATTATTAAAGGGATTATGAGAGGTAGCTACTACAAGGAGAAGCGATTCAACTTGGTGTTCAAAGAGCCCCTTTCTGGGCAGATACAGCCAATGTCAATGGTGAGGTACTATTGCTGCACAGGTCAGGTGTGTTCAGCCCTGAGAATCACTGCAGATGGTGTGGGGCAGACATGGAGATCCTATTGCCCTCAAACACGCCAAATAATAGGTAAATCCTATTTTCCCAGCATCTGCGAAACTCAGAGGAAAAACTGAACCATATGACAGGGGATTTGTCATCATGTGCAGACTGTGACTTTAGGTACAAGTTGCATGGAACAACAGGAGGGTTTCATCTGATTCAAGGAATCACGTGCTATGGAAAAGCATTATAGGTTGCCTAAGTCAGATCAGTCCTTCCCCAGCCCAGACTGTTAGTTTGAAGAAGAAGGATGGATACAAACCCCAGAACAAACAAAACCTACCATTTGCTTTAAAGGAATACTAAAAGGAAGTGGAAAAAAACCCTCCTGATTAAATTCAAGGACTGTCATAATGAGAAAACTTTTTCCCCTTCGATCAAATAGAAATGGTGCTTTTCAGTGCTTGAGACAGACACAATTAAGCTTGCACAGCAGCAAACTGGACAGTAGACTTTAAAATACTTTAAAGACGTGATCATTGTTATCCTTTTAATGTGTTTCTACGTGTGTTTTATCAATTATTTTTTCAAGCAGATAGCTCAGAGAAGTGACTTTTTTAGGGCCACACAATAGATTAGTGCCAGAGATGAACACAAAACACCCCGGTCCACTGATTCCCAGGCCTAAACTGCCTTTCTTGTTCTCTCTTTTGTGGTACTACAGCCTCCTACCTAGTGCATTTTGCACATTTTCTCCAAGATTATACTAACATTATACTAAGCACTGAGGGACAAAACTAGAAGTTACTTCACATATTGATTTGTCTTTTTAAACTGGAAATTGTTTTAGTCAATTCTTCAGAGTATCTATTGTTTCTTTTTTAGCCTATTGACAAGATTTTTCACCTAATCCAGTGTCCCGGTTTTAGCAGAAGTCAGTGGCCAAAGCAGTACCAATGTTAAATGGATTGTTATAGACTGCAGGATACAGTTCTACTCCTGCATGAAAAACTGCCAGTCACTTAACCTCTCTGTGGATGTTTGGTGTAGCACAGCAACACCTGAGTTAGCTTTAAATTAGCTAGGTGTGACAGCAGCAGCACGGGGCTCAGCACTGGCTGGGAAGCTTATGTTCGGTATTAAATTGAGCCCTCACTACCTATGATGAAGGTAATACAAAAGCAACACCTCTGTGTTATCAAACACTGTCCTTTAAGTCTCATTATAGTTAGTAGTGCTAGACAAAACTGCTGGATGCATATGTCACATGCATTTCCTTTTTGAATCTGGAAATGAATAATTAGTACAGTGAAAAACTGGTCAGGAAACTGGTAGTCTGATGCTTCAGAAAGCCAGCATACACCACCTTACGCTTTCTTTCAGGTCATAATTAGTATGCGACTCAGCCGTTGCTGAGTAATGCACACATGAGGATGATGGAAATACTCAGTTCTGCCTCATCCTTTGCTGTGCACCCATGTTGAGCATCACTTAGCTTAACCATATAGAGCCCAGCCTGAAGTACTTTATTGCCAGGAATCAAAAATGACCCCGACACAAGGAATCTCATTAAACTTTTCAAACATCAGATTAACATTCAGTTTGACGCTCCCTTGGCTGCATTTTGCAGTTTGTTCTCTTCTTTAGAGAGAGGCAAGTTGTCCTTAAGTAGCCTTAATCCACCTTCAAGAATCATGAGAAAACAACACGAGGTTTATCAACCACCTCAAGAAGAAAGACCAACAGTAGCTTGTGTTTGATAGTCTCCTCGCACACTCTAGTATGTCATCTATGGCATATTAGGATGATTCATGAAATTTAAGTATGGCCAGTTGTCAGTAGACCATTTGTAAACAAGTTACAATAGTTTCAAATTTCCCAAGTTAACTTTTTAATAAATGATTCCTCCTCCCAGTGAAATAAGTAAATAAACAAACTGAGCTGACAATAGACATCTTTTTGACACACAAAAAGGAAAAGAGGACATTTTTGTCAGATACACTCTGTGCCCCTGGGAGAAAAGGCAGAATCTCTTTTTTTCCCTCTCTCTGCTAAAATGTCCTGTTTTAAATGCTGCTGAGATACATGATTTAACAAAGTTGTTTTATCCCCATCAGGGAAAACTCTTATCTGTACTAGAGTTCATAACAACTCCTTGAAAGAAAATAGACATGATGTTTTCAAGCTGTGAGAAAACACATCTAATAATTTTTTACTGGCTTATCAAGATAGTTTAATACTGAAGTGATAATGAAATGACCTCATAACTCTTTGCTCCTAGTTTATGACAGGCCAGTCTAGTAAATTAAATAGTTCTACCATCACATGGGAAACAATTCCTGCTTTATACTAACTGGAAAGAAGCACTATTATTAGTGTTCAAAATAGCTGCAGTTCTACAGCAAGCAGAATATCTCCAGCCATAATGCTTTCCAGCAGAAGACGCAGCCTTGGTGGGTCCCTCCCTCTGGCCTTCTAGGTGGTCTTTCCTACAGATCTAATGCTAGGTCTGTCAAGAGTGATTTATGGCTTTTATCCATGCCTCTGTGTTTTTTGCTCCTCAGCTTTGGGTCCGCTCTGCTCTCCAGCGCTCTGTGGTTGTTCTTAACACATATTCAGTAATCGCACAGACCAAGACTGGTTTTCTACATTTGTGTTTTCTTTCATTCTGCCTGTCTTGAAGTTTTCAATAACACTCATCACCACAGGATTCTACTTCTATATTTCATCTGTCAGTAAAGCTTGAGCTAATCTGCTGCCACTAGCAATCCTCTCTGCTGGCTTGTATTTACACGCATACACACAAGCTAAAAATGTGTGATCACATTACTGCTAGTTCTGGATCCTTTTGCCTCCCGTGCTTGATCCACATCCCATTAAAATCAGTAGGAAGTTTACCATAAATGTTAACAGGAGTTTTAATAAGCCCATTTTATCTAATGAGGGGATGGACTGAATTCTCATATATGGTGCAGAGAAAGAAATAATACATCAGAGAAAGCCCACTTCCATGCTTCTCCTTGCATGCAGTTGCACTTACATGAAGTGCTGGTTACCACTTTTTGAGAGAAAAACACTCTGAGCAGGGCTGCGGCAGGAAGAAACTCTCTGCTACACATTCCAGGGGCACTTTGGTCACCTCGTCATAGTGCAAGCTGAATGCTTCCAGCACTTGAGTTTGCATAACCCTCCAGAACATGGGAGCATCAGCAAGTAAAACATGTGACAAAGCCCATAGCCTGAGACTGCTTGGGATGACGGTCTCTTGTAGTTGTCTTGCTAATAATAAATCACACATCACTTGCTGCATGGAGTCAAACACGGCACCACCCATTCATTCTCATTTAGCAACTGTTTCTATACAGTGCTGCTTTATCTGATTATAGCTCTAACAACCAAAACATCTCTGACATAGATACTTCTTATAGAATCAGTAAAATATTGGAGATCTAGCTATTTCCATTGAAAGATACATAAAAATCTGAATTCCATGAAGGAACGGGCAGATAAGAGGAACTCAGACCACTGTGTTAGTTTTAATTACATGGGAAGAAGAAAGGGCTGTTGTATGTGTTTTACACACAGAATAAAACCCTACAGCTTTTCTGTAGGTGAAAATTCATCTCAGGCCAATGTGAGTTTTACCCTAATTGCAGAATCAAACCCATATTTACATTTCTTTGCATGCCTGAGACTATATTTCATGATTAAATAAAGTTCCACTGAATATGGAGAACGGGAACTCTGTCCAAGTAGGAAGCTTCCAGTCCTCAGTGGTTACCCAAATTGTAATTTGTCCCCATCATTTTAGAAGAATAATCATTTTGGAAAGCAGCGGCCATGAAAAAAAGCAAACCAAAAAAATTAAAACAGATGAGAATGCAATTTTCATGGTATTTTATCCAAGATGTTTCACCACCACCTGAGAGTCATGGTCTAGAAAAAATGTCATTGAAGTAGCCAGTGGAGAACAAAGTGCAGCTCAGAGCAAATTATAAGCTAAAATTTCAAGGAAGTGTCTGTGATTTGTTTCATATTTTAACTTGTAGAAGAGACAGCAGGAAGTTTAGTTAATTTGCAACAGGAGAAAAAATGTTTTTATCAGTAAAAAATCTAAAAGATACTGTATTTTCTAAAATTTCTGAGTTGTTTTAAGAGACAAGGGACAAACCAAGGTGAGCCACCTCACGCAGTGGAAGTGTGATAAGGCTGTATGTAGGTGTCTGAGGTAGCCTGATGTGAAATGCTGATCTGGGACCACAAAGCTGATGGGATTTTTCTCTTAGTCTGCACTTGACTGACAATGGACACCAAACCGTTTCACAGAGTGATCCTACCTCAGTTTGTGTCTTTCCCTTATTTAGTCCCATTCATGCCCTAGAGGTGGAAAATCTCAATCCTGCCCTCCTACGAGGTCTAGCTGTCTCAGTGACCCTGGACAGTCTTCCTACAGATGTGAAACAGAGACCCTCCCTCATGACAACCCTTTCCACATCTCATAATAAACATCTCCTGGCTGGATCCAGGAAGGAAGATGATCAGAGAAGTAGGGGGTTCCTCTGCGCAGGACTAACCAAGTCTGGACCTAATTGCTAGCAGTTGGAGGAGCATTATAAGGGGCACTAAGATTTTTGGTAGACCTGCACAGATGCCATAGTGAGCCCTAAGGCCTAACTTCAGTTTTCTTCCTTCAGTGCTAAATTAGGGAGTTCAATTGCTCTCAGGTATGGGTAGCAGGTTGAAAAATCGAGGACATTTATCTCAGAATTTCCATATAGTTTTCCCTTCAGGAGAGGTTTGGATGCTCCAAAGGGATGACCTCACTGAAATAATGTGCTTGAGCATTGCTGTGAACCTGTATTTACTAACCTTTGCTACCATTTTGGAGCTGCAACTGTCTCTTGGCACTGGTGGAATGAAAGACCTCAGTGTGATGGTGGGAATAAGCACAACAAGGAGATAGTATTCTCTCCCTAGCAGGGATCACCAGGAACAGCATCATCTTGGTTTACAGAAGTCATCTGGAATATATGGGTTTTTTTGTAGCTGACGATGTCAGTCATCCACCTCAGATTTTGACCTTGAACCTGCCAGCTGGGAGGGAGCAAAAGAGGCATCAATGAAGAGAGGGCAAGGAAGCTGTGCTGGTCCCTTGCAGCAGCCACCACAGTGGAAACAACTGGCTCCAAGCAGGGTTTGGGAAGATTAAAATAACAGGTGAGAAGAGGAATGGAGAGCAGCCTACAAGAAAGGCCAACAGGCCTGAAGGGTGCAAGAGATCAGTGGATGGTTTGGGAGAGGATAGACTGAAAATGTATATGGATGTCCCAGCTGTATTTGTTCACAGAGAGAGATTCAATCACATATCCCTAGTGACATTACTAAAACTGTGGGTCCTTTCTGGCACACCAGAACATTTTCACACACACACATTTTCAGACATTTCAGTCTCCTGACAGGCACTTGGTGCTGCTTATTTCCTTTTAGCTGGCTGCTGTTTTGAGGTGCTATGCCACATCGGTGAGACCCACACTACTGGCCTTGAGGCTCTGTGCCTCGCTAGTGTTTGCACGTGTAACATTACACCAGCATCGGAGGTATCCCGTCTCTGTAGGCTGGACCCAGACAGAGCATTATTCAGGTGACATACCACTTCCAAACCCCAGTAATGGTGCTGGGCAGACTGAAAGCGGAACACGGTTTGCAAATATAGGACCTACTCTGTTTCTCTGTACATAAATGGCAAAACTGCCATTAACTGTTTTATTTATTCTATCTGAACCTTAACAACCTGCCGAACTCTGTGTAATCAGCTTGTGGAAATGAAAGTCTTGTTCAGCACATCTAGAAAACACTTCACTGGAACAGTTTGGTAGCACTCCATAATCTCATTGAGCCCTATTCCCTGCATTTGCTTCTGTGGACAGTTGGAAAACATCAGATTTGGGGAAAAAAGGTACTTTTTTCTATTCTTCCGCCTAATACACCATGCACTAAACTTATCACCTTATTTGAAGGAGAACTGTGCTCCAGATGGGGTTGGCTCTTGGGACCGTAAGTCCCCACTTAGTGGCCGAGGAGCTTCTTATAACTACCATGGAGGCTAAATTACCTGTTGTTCACAGAGAAGCAGGTGCCTGCAAGCACTCGTCTATGCACAAGAGGGAGAGGTTACGGAGAGGACAACTAATAATAACGGAGCTACTTGTGAACTGCATCTGGCATATGTAGTCATATGAGGTTATTTGTTCTACGCCTTTCTGATTTCCAGGCAGCACTAGCGTTTTCTTCTCTCCAAGCAAATAATAGTAAAAAGAAAATATTAAAAGTTTTCAGTACAACAGAGGTGTTATTTTTCTGCTTTTATGACAGACAGAGCTCTGAATGTGCAGAATGTAGCAGATCACCAGTAAACAAGCTGCATGAACGCACAGAAGTGCTGTCTATCATGGCCTGAGAGAAAGCTGCCAAGTGCTTGTCTTCCTTCAAGTGACACCTCTCTTCAAGAAAAGACTGAAAAATATACAACACTTAGAGTGGAATGAGGGAAGAAAATGCATTTGCTATTTGAAGAAAGTGGTTTAGACTGGCTATTAAAGGTGCTCAAAAGAAAGGGAGCTTCCATAGCTTGTAATGAGTTATCAGATTTCCACTGAACTCATACGGTCTGCAAAAATATTTGAGGATGCACAGAGCTGTGGCTATGCAAGACATCCACTTTGGAACAATTTTAATCCTTCTGGAATACCAAAATCTCATTGGGAACTAAAAGTCCCAGCGGCCAAGTTCCTTGCTGTGGTGTCTGCTTTGGGCTGGGTAGTAAAGGATAATTTACAGTCCATTCCAAAACTGCTGAGTCTAGACCATGACTTAAGGAGATTCGCCGTGGAAACACTAGTCAGCCCTGGCTGTGTTCCTATTTAGGATGGAAGAAAGGAAAGCTGCATGAATCCAAGAGACTGAATAAAGGTTTCCATCTAATGTGCATTTCTGCAGTGTGTGAGGGGTCTAAGTGATTCATACCATTCAGCATTTGCCATACCAGCAGATAAGCTGGGCTGTTCTCACCAAGACCTTAAACCATAAAATGCAGGGGTCCTTAACACTGCCTGTGTATCTTGCATGAGCATTTCCATCGGTCAGAAAACACTGAACTTAGCCTGATCTCATTGAATACTGAATTGCTGCAACTGTAGACATGAGCAAGTCTATCCATTCACTGAAGTTTCCTGGAGTAAGTGATGGTTGAGAAACCAACTGTACTTTTAGAATTACTTTAGAAATAAATCTTCTTTGTCATTCATTGCTTTTCATGACCTTGTTAATTGTCAGATGAACAATTAAATAAGATCAGAAATGTAAGGTTAAGTGAGGATGTGAAAAGAGGGAGGCTCCAACTGAGGCAAGGAAGTATTGATTTTTGTGGCTTGTCACAACGTGAGGATGGGTCACAATATGGGTCACCTTATTGTCTATGGACAATAATGAGTGCAATAGGAAAACGACCGTGGGAGAGTACCACGAAAGACAGTAAGAAAAAAGAGGATACGCTGAGATCAAAGGCAAGGATGATACTGAAGTAGAGATGGAGGGAATGTGGAAACATTAGATGTAAAGAAGAAAGGAAGTGGAAGCACTGCAGAAGCAGTAAATTAAGGACAGGATTTTCAAAAGTGCTTCATTGTCCTAAAAAGTTGTAATTACTTTACCATTGTTGCTGGCAACAAAAATAAGTAGAGGTGGCAGAGTCAGGCTAGCAATGAGCACTTTAAAAAAATATCTCACCTTAGAATTACATTGCTTTCTTACAACTTCTGCTGCAACAATGACGTCAAGCAATATTAATGACTACTAAATTACAGCCAGTGTCTGCTTAGATGTTCTGGAAAACCTCAGATGTCTGTGGCTTTAAGACACCCAGCAGCAATTACAACACAGGAACTTTTTGAGGCCCTCAGAGGCTGGTTAGAAAACTCACTTGTTTTGAATAATGTAAAAATATACATTATTGTGGGGCTTAGAAAAAACTGTTTCTCAGAATAATTAAAGTGAAATCACTAAAAGTCAAATTGCATTTACAAACAGCTTAGGCTTCTAAGTGCTCTTTCATTATTCTGGTTTCCTAAGTGCAGCACTCGGGAAAAGTGCCAAGTTTATGTCTCTGCGGACTGGGCTTCTCCCTGTTTATCAGAGGCCGATCAGAGAGGAGGGAGTGGCATCACGCGCTTCCCGGTGCTGCCCTGCCAGCAAGCCCCAGCCCTGACCTGGAGGGACCATCGCTGGGCGTGAGAAGGCAGCTCGGGCTCCACACCTTTGAAACCTTTGGCATCTTTGCTGAGCCTAATAAGAAAGAAGCCAGTACTGCCGGTGATGTTTGTGATGTGTCCTTTTATCCACAGGAGACTATCGCCGTTCATTTCATTTCACGTTTTGCATAGGTGATTGAATAACTTGCTAACGGCGACTGGTTTGGCCACTACTACCTCAAACTGGGTTCATCCCAGTGGCTTAGTATCTCGCTTTTAATCCCTGAACTCAAATGTGCAGCAAGGGGTCTGGGATCCTAAGACATAATCCATTTGTATTTCCACAGGGATCAAATTTTAAGTCTAACAAATGAAATATTTACCACTTGGACATGTTGGAAAGCTCACATCCTTATGTTTATTAGTTCAGAGTGCAATAATTATTAGCTAGAGAGAAGCACAACTGCAATCAAAAAGAAAACTAAATAAAACCCACCTACACAGATTTCTCACACTGGGCTCCGGGCATGACTCACTGGTTATGTATTAGGCGTTGTGGGTGGGTACTCTAATTTGTATGTGTTCCATTGTTTAGATGTGTTTTGTATGCACTAATTCTGACTTTCTGTTGTGGCAAAATCTTACAGAAAAACCCAAAAAAAACACCACCCTCTTGGGTCACAGTCATGAAATGCAACTGCATTACCTCACCTGCCTATCTTGGGATCAGGGTGGGCTCTGCAGGGGAAAGGGATCAGCGCTTGCTCGGGCTGCCGGGGGGAAGCACACCGCCAGCAGCCACAGACGCTACCTGGACACAGACGAGCTTTCGCAGCACCTTCCCCACTGCATGGAGAATCGTTTTGCATGCTCTTCAGGCCAGATTTTCAAGACCAGAAAAGCTTTTTTAAAGCATTCAGGGGAGAAAGAACTCAGCCTGTAGTTTGCAAGGCATTTCTGAGCTCAGTCTAACACGCCAGCAGACAAGAATATATTAAATGTTAAATGGAGAAGACTTTTAAGACTGATGAAAAAGGGCATCCTTCCAAAATATTGTAATGCCAGTGCATGCCTAAGCACAGAAAGAAATTGATTAGAAAAAGTCATGAGAAAATTATTAGAATTGAAAGTATTTTTTTGTCATTGGTCCATCAATAACTATCTTCATTTGTGGAGCATAAATTACAAATAAGAATTCAATTGCTAATTTGAGTATGCATTATAAACATATAAATATAACATCCTTTTTCTATTAATAGTAAGATAATTTGCATGGCACTTGTCAACATGAAGTGAGAGAGGCAAATTGGACAGCATGAAAAATGAAGTGGGATGACCACTAGAAAAATACTGTGATATATCTGGGAAGGTGACTAGAGCTGCTAACCATTTTGGTTGCTCTGGAAAAACGTAAGACTCTCTCCTGCTTTCACCTTAATATGTGTCTCTGTGATAGCTGAACACATATCTCCAAATGCATTCTCAGGAAATCCCTCCTGGCTATGCTGTGAAGTTTGGCAGGCGCTGTCAGCTGTGTAAACTACTGTGACCGTCACTGTCAAGGAGTAAGCCTACAGTGGGTAAAGGTAAAATAGACACTGTGTCACTGTGGTAGCTATCACACCATCCCTGGATGACAGAGGAGGAAAAGGTCTGCTTTATTCCAAGAGTTCATGCACTTTTTACAGATGGATGGCCTATCAAAACATAAGCAAAGAGATCAGAGGAGTCAAAAACCTCTTGCAGAACAGAAAGAGCTGGCAAAAAAAAAACAGGTGTGAAGCAACGCCCTCCCAGAATATCAGAAGGCCCAAATGACCCCGACCCACGTGCACTTTGGCTGGATCTCTGAGCTTCCCATGCCTTTGTAACCTGGCATACCCCTAGATGCCTCAAACTTTCTGGAGACACCACAGCTGCAGCTGACCTTGCCGGCATCCCTGACAATACTGATGCCCGACTTTGCAGGAGACAGAGACTAAATCAGCATCTTAAGCCTTAATATTCCACAGCTCATATAAGGAGGTACTCAACACACCAACATTTCTTGCTTTCCTTGTTTACTTCACTCACAAAATATGCAACTTTCTTGACCTTAAGTACACTCCTTAGGAGTGTTCAGGCTGAAAGCGGGTCCACATCAGCCAAAAATAAGCATGGTTGACCTTAATAACTGCTTTCCTTTAATCACAAGGGAAACACCAATGCTACACCATTGTGTGCATCGCTTTTCCTTAACGCCTACATTTGCAGTGAAAGAACTGTGCGAGTTAACCCTTTTGCTGCTGTTACCAATGCAAAAGCTTACAGATTTGAGCTGGGTCCTTAACAGCCTTTCAGGTTTGTTTTCAAGGGGATACTTGTGGGATAATGCAAGTCACTCAAATTTTCCACTACATCACAAAATGACACTCATGCCTGTTCCTACTATTTGTTTAAATATAAAACAGCGCTCAACTTTCCAGCAGCAGTTTCCTGTTTAACAAGTATTCAAATGAATGGCTCAGTAGGTTTTACCTAGCACACTTGGCAGCACTAGAGGTGCGCAGCTCCGAGACTAAACAGCAAACAGCACTTGCGGGTGCTGATGAGGCAAACAGCAGGTAGACGGGGCAGGGTGATGCTGCTGTTCCACGTGTGCTGCAGACGGGGCTTGCTGGCAGGTTGTCTGCAAGAAAACAGAGGAAAACACAGAAGCATAAAGCCAAGGAGACTATATGGCCCAAAATGAATCTAGGAGAGGAACAGCGGACTTCCTCCTCACTCCTTTTGGAACACACAGCTAAAGAAAGAAGCTGCCTTATTACTCAGACACCCAGAAGTAGCTGAATGGAAATAAAATGCTACCCTTTATCTTGCTTCTCCCTATTAACTGAGGGCATTGGCTTCCGAACCGGCCCCTGAACTGCACTGAAAAGGCAGGCGAAGGCGGATCTTAGGCCAAAAGGAATGATAAATTTTGGCTTGCCAGGGTGAAAGTTTTCCGTGTTTCTCACTTTTATATCCAGTGTGATTTCTGTGACGTCTGTGAAATTATGCCAGATTTAAAGAGGTGCAACTCACAGCAGAATTTCTTCTTTACTACTTAATGCTGATTCTTCTTAATTAATTCATTATGCCAGGACCAAAAGCATGCTAGGTGCCTATAACATTCTCATCTACTTCTCTGTTTCTTATAATTTTATTTCATACTGCAAAAATATTTCCTGTAATTGGACCTCTGGATACCTATTGACTTTCCATAAAACTGGCTGAAAACTACCACTCCATTCTTCTTGTATCTTCACTGATATTTATTCAATTGTAGGTTCCTTAATGTTTTAATTGGTTGCAGCAGCTCATATAAGGCAAAAAACATTCTTCCAGTGATATTTCATATCAAGGAGGTTACTGCACTGGGATGAGATCAGCAGCCTTGTTAGAGGTGCATGGAATTCAATTAAATGCAAAATACATAACACTGTACTAATTGTATTGGAGGGAGAGAGCACAACTTCCACTTGATGTAAATAATAGGAGTGGTAAAGTGGTCAGAAAAAGACCAGTCCAAATTAAGTCAAAGTGTCAGAATTTCTGGAACTGAAATGAGATGCAGCACAATACTAATACTAAATTTGTATAGTCAATTATTGCATTCGTCACTATAGAGTCTGCACAACTCACCACCTAAATGATTCGCCATTCAACATTCCAGAAGGCAGAGAAGGATTTTTATTCCATGTCACTATGATAAACTTAAGAAGCTGAGAAATAAAAAGGTGTATTTGAGAAAGCAGACATTGATTCTGGTTGTCTCTGAGTTGGTTTGATGCTTTTTTGGTCAGGTATTAGCAGTTTTGGGTGCTAAGAATTCCTCTTTAAGTTGCTGGAAGTAAACCACGTGACATAGTAAAAACCACATGAGACTCCAGAACTCTTGACCACATGGTTTGAACTTTTAGGATAGCATAAACTATGAGTGGACTTGTCTTTAGCTCAGTTTGCAGTCAGAGGGGGCTGGGAACTGTTTAAAATCAAGCTGCAATAAGTTCCTTACCACTGGTTGCACAGACCTAGAAATAAAATTCTGATTGCCTATGGCCTTACCATGCCATTCAAAATTTTGTTGGGCTAAAGTGTCTGAGTAGCTGTTCATTAAAATCAGAACCTTTGTGCAAGGGGAAAAAACCCCAGTCTTTAAAAGTGTATTTTTAAAATCCCTCTTGCCTTCTCTTTTAAATTTCCATGGGCTGAGGCATTGTTGCTCCTGGCCTGGCTTATCATGGGAGGCTTCCCATGACAACTCATAGCCATGATGGTTCAACAGATGGAAACTGCATGTAACAGGGCACTAGAATTCACATTTCACAAAGGATTTCGCTGGGAGATTGATTGACATATATGACTTCACTCTCAATCAAGGACTTATTTCCAACCCGTAAAAAAGAAATAGAGTGCTTGGTTGCCAATGAAATTGTTTCGTTGATTCATACATGACAGGTAACTTGGATTAGATTGCTCATTATGATCTGAAGGACGTATTGTGGTAATATCTTTAAGCTCGCTGAACGGCTGATAAACTTTGAGGTTAAGAAGTTCACTATTATCTCATGTGCTAGGAGGGGGGAAAAAGTGCACTGATGGAGACCTGCTGGCCTCATTGCGGTGCCGCAGGGTGAGCCTGCCTTCCCCGGGGTGCTGTCGAAGCTCGCTGGCCTGTGTTTGCCTCGCGAGGATGTTGCAGCACGGCCGTGATCCCCTGTGCCATGCTTGCTGCCGCTGGGGACAAGGAGGCCTGGCTCAGTGTTAGACTACAAGCTACTTCAGCTGCCCCACTGTGGAAGGGATGCTAGGGGGAGGAGAGCAGGGGTCAGGCTGCTGGGGAAAGTGCTCTGAAAGATTTGCTGTCTGTGGTTAAAAAAATAGCAGTAATGTTTGCTTTTTGAGCTCTGGCAATGAGGGCAGAGTTATACTCTCTTTTAGGTATTAAGTCTTAACCAATAAATGATGACGGATACCTAAAAGAGAGAGATGGAAACCACACATGACAATTATGAAAATGAACCCTTCTTTCTCTTGCTCTCAGATCAGCTCTTTTGGAAACGGAGTGTTACGGAGTTTTTGGCTACCCATTCAAACCCATCATTTTTAACAAAACCATTTCCTTGCACAAGGCACCAACAGCTCATACCAGAAGCTGTTTGGCCATAACTTGAAGCTGTGATTAAGAGAGGCCTGGTCACAGCTCCTGGGCTAACTGCAGCTCTTATCTTTCCTGCCTTCCAGCTGCATCTGCTCCGACCTTAACGTACATCTGCTCCCTTAGGTGGCACCAGGCAAGACTGCAGCTTGTACCCCTTTCTTATTACATGTTACTGCCTCAGTAGCCTGACTTACCTTCCGTGTCTGTGGTTTTAGGTGCCGTGACAATGGCAGTTAGGAAACCAAACTGACTTTGTAAACCAGAGTTATTCAAAATCAGAAACATGAGAGAGAAAAGAGATACTTAACAATATATCAGTACAGTCTACACGCGTGTTTTTTTCCCTGGAACTTTGTCATTCCCTAAAGAGGGCCCCAAATCTCTCTGCAAGATGTCCCTCTAAAACTCCTCAGCAGCTGTCTCTACCTCCGTCTCATAAAAGAGGTTTTATTCAGCAATCTTTCAAAATCTAGGTTTTCAACTAAGCAATGCATGTCATCTCTCCAGCTTTGCTTGCTACCCTTTCAAGCATAAACCAGTGTTTGCGTCTTTGGAGATGAGGTGCTGGATCCCCAACCGCTCTTCCAGCAGCCCTTTTTAGGCATGGACAAATTACATAAATTATTATAATCCATAATGTTGATTATTACAAATCAGCTTCATATCTGCTGAAATATCCCTTTGGACAATAGATATAGGAGACCCTAAAAAGATTCTAAGATTGTTAACTAAGGCATTAAAGACCATATGGCATTACAGAGAGTAAAAGAAAATCAAACAAGGAAAAGTATGTGGCTTTAGAGAAGGAAAAAGTGAAAACAGAAAACCAGTATAACTAGGAAAGCTACCTACACAGGGAATTCGAAGTTTAACTCCATCACTTTCAATGATGATACCAGTGAAAAGGTCTTGGTTTGCATATATAGAGACAGCATTTTTTCTATTGGTACATCAGACCAATAAAATATTAGATTTTTCCTTTTTTTTTTCTCAAATAAATCAGAAGCTTGTGATTCAGTACCAACAAACTTAAGCTATTTGGTTTTGCCTGCCATATGAAAGAGATCATCTGTCTTAATGAACTAAAAGCAATCCATGTAAAATTTTGAAAATACCAACAGCAACAGCAGTAGTGTGTCCTTGCACAGTGTTAAATAAATGAAGAAATCATCTATTTGAGCAGATAGATTGCAAATAAGCATGTTTAATAGCTTTACATACAAGTCTTGGCTATCCTTGCACACTGTTGCTCTGGCAGACTCTGGGGGCTTCGGAATGGGGCCCTGCTAGATGACCCCTGGCTATTTAGAGAAAGGGAACATGAGAAGCAGTTTCTGAAATGACACCTATGCCAAGTGCATCTGGTCTTTCCCGTTTCTCTGGCTAGTCTACAGATTCACAATATTACAGCTGTTTAAATGCTTTTCTATCCTTTGCTGCATCAGAAATAAAAGCAACAGGGAGAACCGCGAGACCTGGCTGCAGAAAAAGGGCTGAGAAGGAAAGGAAGCCAATGGAAAATACACAAGCTTTTCCCTTAATCATTCAGTTTGGTAACACCAGCATCACAAGTAAAGCATACTCAGAAAGTAATGCCATTTGTGAGCTGACCGCTTCCCTTTGGATTTTTCACCTGCAATACTTCTAGTCTTGGCCAGAAGGCTTTTGTGAAATGTTTCTGTTTTTACAAAGGCTATTGTGTTTGTCGTGCTGGGCATGTACAGTACCTTCTGGCTTGCCTCGCTCCTGGTAAACCCGCGCCTTTCCTTTGTGCTTGACAAAGGTAGGAAGGAGCCTGCCCAGCGACCAGGCTGTCCTGCTGACCTGCCGGTGCCACCAGCAGCACAAACCCTTTTTCCCTGTGAGGCAGCTTCCAGAGATCAGCTCTCTGCCAAGCCATTCACTACGGCCACACGCTGCCGCTGGAGTTTAATTATACCCTTCATCACACAAAAGCAGCTAATTCATGCTATAAATCACATCCCGACATGCAAACTTCTGGCGTCTCATTTCGTTCAAGTGAAATTATTTAATGCAACTGACTTTGAGGTGAGGAACTCTTTTATGTTGTTGATGTTTAGAGAAAGATTAATAGATTATTTGTTACTGGTTTAATAAATGCACTCCACAAACTGCAATCAACTGTCTCCTATTCATTTCACAGCTCCTAATTGGCTCAGGGTACAGGTTCTATTTCCAGTCTGAAGTGCCAAGCTTATGTTTATTAAAACATAATTATCTTAATGTAATTTTTTTGAATTATTACATCTCCATTAAGTAGGACATAGTTAAAACAAATAAAAACATTCCTTGATCAGAGCTGATTTTCTAACCAATTATGGAAATGACCAGAGGAAAAAAGACGACAAACCCCACACCTCAAATTAGGTTGCTTTCCTCATGTGAATTAATCACAGTCTTTGTACACACAGTAGGGTTGTACTTAAAAATTATTTTTTCACTTACAGTTTCTACATCAGTCCACAAACTTCAAAATGCACAAAATTTGCTATTTTAGGGGCAGGAGTTCAGGGTCTGCCCATTGTTCATAAGACCTTAATAGCACAGACTGAATGAAGCAAGGTCTCATATTTTTGTGTCACCAAACTCCAGGCTCAGACTGACATCAGAAACCTCAAATTTGTGAATAGTATTCAGCAAGGAGAGTTTAAGTATTTCAGTACATCAGGGTTTCCAAAAGCCAAAACTGGTTCCAAATGTGCATTTTGCAGTCTTCTCCTATCTTTCATAATGTACTTGCAGAGGCCAAATCCTTAATGCATTGGCAGGAAGGGGGAAGAAAAGGAGACGATCAACTAGGCTAGAGTATGAACTGTTTAAAAATTGGCTTGCAATGGTGCAGTTTGAACTAATTTCTAATTTCCAGGAAACTTGTCGGACCAAATTCAATTGCTTTTATATTTTATATTCCACCTTCCAATTAGACTGTATTTGAGGGCCTTGATGAATCTTCACTTGCACAAAACCTCAGGAGTAAGATTCACAAGCCAGCCTGTCTTACTCCCGTGATGGATCCAGACTAAGACTTCCAGTACTCTTGGTTTCTCTGGGTAGAGTCATCCATCCGAAGAGAGGGAGGACCTTCACTTTAAAACATTATTTTTTTAACTGTCATTTTACTACAACCCTTGCTCTTTTCCAGCCCCCAAAGCTACAGAAGCAAATAATTTTACTCTTCCTATACCCCATTTGGAACAAGCTCTCCCAGAACCACACCGGTGTTCATGGCATTATAGATATTAGATGGGTTCTTCACATTGCAGAGACACTAAGTATTTGGCCAGAAAAGTAGACTTATCAGAAAGAAATCTTCTCTGAACAGCATCACACGTTCAGGGGATCTGGAAGTAGTGTGGTGTGATTTGCACTCTTCAACAGGGTCACCAAATAGAGTTCCCCAATTCCAGCCTAGCTTTCCTTTCCCAGGTCCTCTGCTCACACTGAAGATGGCATTAGGTAGCACTGCTGTAAAGCTGGGGTGTGTGAAGCAACCTAAAGTGTTGTGATTTCAAGTCTGACAGTGCTCCTGATTTAACTAAAAATCTCTCAGTACTCAATTTTTCAATTAAAACTCCAGAATTTTCATCTGCTTGCAGTCCTCATAGGTATGGAGAAGAGCTCTGAACATTGATCTGAGAGCCACCTTCAAGTACAAAAGTGAAATAATTTTAAAAAACAAATAAAAAATAAATTTTCTTTAAAAAGAAACCCATGTTTGTTTTTATTAAATCTCACAATCATTAAGTGAGTCCCATGATTTTTCAAGACCTGATTCATGTGTTTTGAACTTAAGGGTGTAGCCAAAGAATGACTATGAATTAGGTCTCCCAGGTTGTGCAGTCCACTGAGCTGTGTAACAAACTCAGCTGTGCAGCCCCTGTGCACATCTGGGAAGGCAAGGGCTGTCTCAGTGTAACTTAAGACTGAGCCATAAAAGTTACCTAGAGACCAGAAATGGAAGGTCAGCAAAGGAGGGGTCAGTGCTTAAACCAAGTTGCAAGAGCAGTCTCTTTGGCAAGGGTTACAGCAACTGGGTGCTCCCTGAATGGAGTGCTGTGAGGAAGTTCTTTGTGAAGTGAGTTTGCAAGAGTTTGGGTAGTGCTCTGTGCTCACCACTGCCACAGCAGCAGCAGGGGATTTCCAGGGTGCGTCCTTGCCATCCCCACAGGCATCCCAGAGAGCATGTTCAGGAACTGCAGCTGCCCCACCAGAACCATAGCTCTTGCAATGCAAGAACCAATTTCCACATATGTGCACCTCTAAGTTATAGCCATCAAGAAAGCAGAAAGATTAAATCCGGATCTGATTTGTGAATTGCAGTTTTGTTTTTCTTATCAGCTGGGTTTGTTTCTCCATTCTCTAATCCTTGCCGAGTTGTTTGTCAGTTTTGGTCTCCCATTTTACCTTCTCAGTTGCTGATGGTTTAAGCTTTGTAGCTAAGGAATGGTCTTTCTTACTCAGCATGTGTATGAGCACATCCCTCAAGTGAGCACTACCATAATACCAACAAATGGTAGTATTCTCTGTACTGTAAATTGCAGTGCAATTTTACAGCTGCAAGAATCAAAGTCTTATTTAATATGGGGGGTTTATCCCATTGCTGTCACTTCGCAAGAAAAGGAGCGCTAGCCTTTGATACTCAAGGGCAAGCCATGCACCAGTGATGTCCACATGTCTTCTTGTGGCAAGCAATGTTGCCCCTTATGGCTACAGCCCGGAGGCCTTTTCTGCAGTGAACAAGCATGGGTCAGAAGGAACACCCGTGTAATTAAGTCACATTGGAGCAGAGGTGCTACGGCACTCTGGCAAAGGGGCGGCTGGCAGAGAATGGTTTCCAAAACACTTCATTAAGCCTCTTCCCGCTCTAATTTTGAGTGGTCGTGAGGAAAGAGATTGGCTGAGAGAAAGATGTGGGCTCAATGACATGGCCTGGGTGAACTATGGCAGCTCGCTGGCCTGAGGTTTGACATCCCTGCCACACGTTTTAGCACTCATATTTTCAGGAAACTCTTCAAAGCTTTTAAGGAAGATTTAATGCACTGCCAGAAGAGAATTTCTAATGCTGTTATCTGTCTGCTCATTCACACCCTCTTATTTTCCCTTTCTCCTTTGCCCATGGAGGCGGGGGAAGCTGGCAGATGCTGGAAGAAGCCCCATGGCCAGCGGGACAGTGGAGTCGCCCCTCACAGTGAGGGGTGAACCTCAAAGAGGGTCTGATGGGTTCAGGAAAGAGCTGTCGGCTTCCTGCCGGTTGCAGTCTGAGGGCTGTGGAGAGAAATGCAGGGGAGAGAAGCGGGAGGCGATGCAGCTGTGAAAGTCGCACTGGGAGCGGGTGAGTCAGGGGAGCTTTCTGCCAAACCCAGGTGGCTTTGACGATGCGGCCAGTGAGCACTAAGCAAAAATCCATGGAAAAGGCTTTTATCTCCTGGATAAAAACTCCACAGTCCTATATTCTTATCAGGTACCCATTCTACCAAGATGGACATAAAAATGCCAGTTACTTAATGGGCTGTAAAGCCCTAGGCTCAGCTGGAGCTTTCTGTGCAGTCACCAATGATATCTGGAGCAACAACAAACTTGCACACATGCTATGTGAGATACACAGATAGCTGCAGCCCTAAGGGTTTAAATATTGTAACTGCAGGACCCTTAATACTAGCCGGAAAAGCGCTTAGCTCTCACTGACTCTACCTGACCAAACCAATCAATGGTACTTTTTTGGAAAGCAGAAACTTTAGTTGCTTTGGCTTCAGACCCTGCGGCATCTGAGTGACCTGCTGCCGGTGAGGCGGTGAGGGCCGCTCTGGAGAGCTGCAGCTGTTAAACAGCAAAACTGGCAAAGTCTGGTGTAAATTCTGCTTAGAATGAAAAGGACAAAAAACATGACCCCAGACAAATTCCTCTGTTAGCTACAAGGCTGGGTGACTCTCGGAGAGGAATACATGGAGACACTGGCAGGAGAGAAGCTTGAAACAGTGCTTCCTTCTCCTTGCGCCAAGGGGATTGGCAACAAAGCCTGGGGACCTGAAACAGCAGGTTTTTTTATGTCACTCTAAGCAAAACATAACATGATGAAATGCAGAGAATCTCCTAGAGGATTTAGATGAAAAATAAAAGTTTCAGCCTTGTGGAGATATAATGACCTGCAGGCCCCAGTGCAGCAATAAGAAGTTCCCCCTAAATGAGGGCAAAACAGTTACAGTTTGATATCACTTTTCAGCACCTTTTGATTAAAAAAAAATAGTCAGAAAGTAGCCCTAATCAAAGGATGAAAGTGTTCAAAGGAACAGGAATGGTCTGTATCCTCACATGTGCTGCCCAGAAACTCCATAGTGAGACAAGAAACACCATTTGGGCTGTTCAAAGACTCTATGTATTTACTCACTTGCAGAAAACAGAAGAAGAAAAATATTGGATATGCCGGCTAATCATCATGACATTTTGTTTTAACTTGAACAGCTTTAATTCAGTTTGCAGCAAATAAAAATAAAATTTCAGAAGAAGGGAAACTGAGGCTGAAATTTGCTTAGAGGTTTACATTGCCATTTGGTTATGTTACAGGGAACCATTTCAAGAGCAGAGGTGGGGTACTTGACGTTGCTTTATTTATTCGTTCAGAAAGAAGGTGCTTTAAGAGTTTCAGTTGCACAGCTGCTGGGTGAGTGATTTCCAACTGTTTGGGACTGAGCACTAAACTAATGCTCTTTTGTACAACCATGGCTCTACCCACCGGCTCCTGAAGGACCGATTGTCAGCGGATACAGTACACGGCAACAGGAGATGAGGTGCTGAAGCTCAGGCTGAGGCCTTGTAGCCCTGCCGATGGGGCAGCGGCCAACCCCTCTGACGTGGAACCCCATCTTAATTAGGGGAAATCTATCCAGATTAGGCTACTCTGCCAGTTAAAGAAACGGCTTATCCCCTGTGTGCACCTCGTAGACAGCCTTCCAAATTATTTCTTCTATCTGTCCTAAAAGCAAGAACAATGACTATTTTTCCAAAGAAGCTGTAAAATCGTACACTTCATAAAGACCCATATCATTCTTGAATGAGGATGGTAAAATCTTCGCCAAGGTATATACAAATAGCCTAGCGCCTTTTCTGACATCCATTATCCATGCTGACCAGTCAGGGTAACCCCTCCAGAGGCAGGCCAACAATAACATAAGGAGGTTATTAAATATTATTCATTACCTTCAGTGGAACAAAATAGAAGCCTAATTCTCAGTCTTGGTTCCAAGAAAACATTTGATAGTATCCTGAGGGATTTTTTTGTTCTTTACTTTAGAGGTTTTTAGCTTTGGCTCTGAGTTTAGATCATGGATAAAAATGTTTTTCCAGCAAACTATGCCTTGGTGATAACAACTTGAAATCCCTCCCACCTTACCTCTTGATTTAAGAGTAATGAGAAAATGCCTCCTCTCCTCCTGCTATTTGTGCCATCCTAGTCATGCTCACCAGGTCGTAAGTGAATAACTGCGAGGCAGCAATACCAGAACTCATTCTTTCAGATTGTCTTGGAAAACTAACTCAGCTCCTCCCAAGGCATTTCTCACTTACCCATGTCACAGCTAGGACTCAAAACCAATCTACCATAAATCAGTGGCCATTTCTATTGGCTCATTTTATTAAAAGTATATATAACCAGTGAATTCTTAGGTGAAATGGGTTTGAAATATTTTAGTGTAAAGAGTCTAGTAGATCTATGTCCTATTTTTCAAGAAAATATACCAACTCTGTTAAAAAAATATCACTGAATGCAGACATCTGGCAAAACTTTCTAACAACATTTGGCCTTATATGCTTCTCAAACCCAAGCACTTTTTTTAACCCTTCTCCTTCACTCATTCAAAACCACAGATAAAACCATGAAACAAAGCAGAGAATTTCTGTGGAAAGCCAACCACCAAGATAAAGTATACTCAAAGGAAAAACCTTTTCTACTTTCTCATTGAGTTAAAAAAAGAAAAAGAAGAAAGAAGAAGAAGAAATGAGCCAAGGCCATTTTGGGTGGTAAAACCCTGCCCTCCAAGTAATTTTTTGCACTTTCCATTACCAGTATTTTCCTCTTCTAAAATAAAATGCCCCTCCTCACTTGTGAAAACCCAAGCGAAATTACTGGAAGACTGATGAAGAGCTTGATTCTGCAAATGTAAATTAACAGTAGCAGCTCACACGAATGAAGCTCCTTAGAGCTAGGACGTGTGCCGGCACAGCCCTCACTCACTGCACCTTACGCCTGGAAGCCACGGCTCCAGCTGCACACTAAAATGATCCTTGGCTTATACATTCCTTTTAAGCAACAGCAAAGCAAAAAATGTTAAGGCATACGTGCTAATGGAGCCCATCAGCTACGGTCAAAAGAAAACAGAAGCTTTTCTCAGCTGGTATTGTTCACCTCAGTAATATGTTTAAGAACAATAGGGGAATGAATATGCTCAAGACATGTTGCCTGATGTCTTGAGGATCTTTGCAGTGTTATTTTTGGTGTCCAAATGCCCCACAGGTGGTGCAATGGAGGCCTGGAGCTGTCAGACTCACCCCCTCCCTGCAAACCAGCAGAGTTACAGGAAAGGATTGAAGACAGAAAGCTGTCTTGGAGGCTGTGCGCTAACTGTAAAAGTAGCTCCATCCCAGCTGACCATACATATCCGTTACTGGAAACACGCTCTAAATTGCCACTTGCAGAAACTAGACCCATCTCATGCTGCTTCTTAATCAATTTGTATCGGTTATGCAAACTCCAAATATGGGTGAAGTGAATGATCCAAAGGATGGCTTCAGGCCTGAGATAGTCATGATTGAGACAACTTTTCATTACCTATTAATGTGATTTTGATGATCCTGGAAAGTATTTATACGTGAAACGATTGATATAAGTGATTCTTTCTAAGGTTCACTAGTTAACATACTCCAACAATGACAGAATAAATACGTACATGGAGAGATTTCAGAGGATGAAGAGACAGCAGCACTACCTTCTTAGCTCTTGGCTTGGTCATAAATATGGCTGGATGTAACACTTCGAATACTACAACATGGTTTAGTCTCCTAAGCCTGTTAAACAAGAAATGTTTGAAACTGGTGCAGAATTCAGATCATTTATTTTAAGTGACTAAATATTAGGCATCATGTTTTAATTTTTCAGTTTAGGCTGTGTCTTTATCCAATCACAGAGACATTCTTAAAGAGGATAAACTGCCCAATATGATTCACTTCAGTGTTGTTAAGTGAGGTTCTGAACGGGGGAGCTTAGAACGACTACCCCAGTGAGCTGGGGGGAACCCTGTCCTCCGTGGTCTGCAAGGCCATGCCTGGAGTCAGTGCTGTGCCCAGCTGACTTTGCTCTGCCTAGTCTGGAGTCCAGGAGCAGGGAACTGATGGCAGCAGGTAGCTCCCCTTCATCTGACTGGCAAACTGTGTGTGGCTGACAGCCCGCATCCTTACAGCTACTGGGATATCTGCTACTCCAAAGACAACTTGTCCATGCACTCACTCCTTTCTCTGCACTGTAGTTACCTGTGATTATCCATTACATACCCATTACCTGCTGGATCCCAACCTATGTCTTTGGTGGTGTGATGACTTGGAAAGATATACCAGGGTTTCTTTGAGCCTAATTATGAATGGGATTAACCGTTAAGTAGAAACCTTAATTGGTAAGATTTCAGACATAAAAGCAAGCAAACTTCTGCTCTACTGAAAGCAATAGTTAACTGCTTATATTTTTTTAAATTACTGAAAGTAACATGACTCTGAAAGGGGATACCCTGTCAAACTCTAAGAGACAAATTACCTTGATTTGTAAGTCCAGCAAACCTGAAGTGCTCTCTATAATTCCAGTGGTGGAACCACTTTGTGGAAAGAAAACTGTATAAAACAATGTTTCTACTGCCCTGAGGTTACCTGCAGAAGCAACCTTTGAGCGCACTCCAGATAGCTCAGCTCTATGGAAGCATATCAGTAGAAGCAGCAGTCCAGATGACCTACATCTTAGCAGGACATTAATAGAAAGCAGATACTAAATCTGTATATGTGTCAGGGGACGGATGTATTATTGGTTTGAACACAGTTTCAAAGACCAAAGCTTCACCTTACCAATCAGATGAAGGGAATGGGCAATTTCCCTTTGGAAACCTTCTGTGAAGTGATCTGCTTAGTAACTTGGTGTAGACAGCAGGCAGACCCATTCAAAAGAGTGTTAGAGAGGAGAATGGAAAAAGCAAAGTTGAGGAGGGGGAGAAAAACAGTAAGCATTTTTATTAAAGAACAGAATGTAAAAAAGTTGGGGTGGGGGTGGTTGGAGGATAGCCTGTGCATCACAGTAACTTGGTTAGATGTCTCATTCCAGTGCATGCGTTAGCAGGAGATAATTAGGAGCTGAAGCCTCCTCTGGCCAATCAGCCTGCAATTTATGGTATACTTAGCCATTCCTCAGTGATGAGGAGTCCTGGGCAGGCGTTCTCAGAGAGTTACTGCCTTCTCTGCAGCCCTTACATCACCATCCAAAGTCTCCAGTCATCATCTAGAAATTTATACCTCACAGCTAACTACTGTTTCTGTAGAGCAAACACTACGCTATTTCTTACCAAGAAGACAGCTTGTGATGATATGCAGCTTTTAAAAGTCTTGTGAGATCCTGCGTATATGATAATGTACTGTTGGCAGCTTGTCAAGGAGAGAACTGCAAAAGCAATCACATGGTTTTGAGGAAGAGACAACGATTAAAGTTTGGTTTCTGTGGCTTGGTGAAGAACTGACAGAGAAGAGAAAAATTATGAGGCCAAGTACATAGCTGATATTAAATTACCAACACTTCGTTTACTTATTCTCCAAACAACCACTTGAGATCTCTTACTTACTGAAACAGTTAATAATAAAACCTCTAAGAACATTTAAAGCTTGCCACAGGCATTTCACGGAAGTTGGTGTTTCCCAGCTCCCCGTAAGCCATTAGGGCTTCCCTCCTACACCTTGACATGCTTCAGTTAGAAACAGCTGAAGGCACTACGCTCTTAAACAAGAGCCTATTTACATGAAGCTTTTTTTGGTCTACAACTTTTCCACTGGCAGTGGTGATGATGGGAGTCAGGGTAAGCAGGGCCCCAGGTAATTTAAGCATCTGTCCCTGCTGAGAGCACACCTGCACGGGATGGTGCTTGGAAGGCCAGCGGCTCAGGAAGCACCATAGGCTTCCTTCCCGCGGTGGCTGCTTCTGCAGGCGGAGGGAGGTAACAGCCAGCTGGGGGGGAAACAAGCCTCAGGGCTCGAGGCATCAGACCTGGGGAGCAGGTGAATCCTCCGGTCACATTGGCTCTGCCTGCAAAACAGGCACACTTTGAGGTGTTTATATTCCTGGAATGCAGTTTCTATTGCTGGTGTAATCATTCTCTTGTACAGCAGTCACAAGATACTGTGCCGCACGCACCCTTCCGCATGGACTGACAACTAGGTATGATGTCAGGCAATTGTACAAATTTTGTTCTTAATACTTTTGAATCAGGCTGGGCAATTAAAAACACAGGTGTCCTCTCTGTGATTAATATTTTTCATTAAATAATATTTTTGTGATACTGACTGGACAATATCTCTAAGTACACAGAAGACCATCACCAAAGCTGTTTTTAAACACAGGCAATTTTGGATCAGTTTATCTGCTTCAGTGTATTAAATAACATTGCTGACCTTTCTGTTCTTCTAGTTTAGCCACAGAAGTGACCTGATTTGAGGGTTGTTGCAAATATTTCATGAGTTACCCCTGTCCTAGGTCATGCCCAAAACCTTTTTCAAAACCTCTAAGGAAAGTGAAGGTGAGGTCCAGCTGTGGCAAACAGGGTGAAAAGGCACGGGCACTCCAGTTTCTAGATAGCTGTATCACCTCTTCATCCCTTATGACTACAGAGCACTTCTCCAGCAGATGTGGCAGCTGTGCCTTCTTCTATATGCTCAGACTAAGCAGAAGGCAGGTAAAAAATGGTGGCTGAGAAACCACTGAATGCAGATGCTTCACTTGGCCCGACCAACTGCTTCTCATGCACTTGCTCTGAAACTCCCCAAACCTCCCAACATGATTGATCTGTTTCTGGCTGAGGAGATAGAAAAGGAGGAATGTGGGAAAGAGACACAGAAGGATGGGGGTCATGAACAGAAACAAAGTGTGTGAGAAGGAAAAAGGCAGAGTGAAATAGGAAGAAAAAGTATTAATACAGTACAATATTCAACAAGAAGGAAAATTATGTGGAGGGAAAACAGACATTGGAAAAGGCCCAAGAAAGGAGAAGAGAAGGGGGTGAGGACTTGGCAAGGGAGATAAGCAAAATCAACAAAAGCAGTAGATTTCTTATTTTATCTTCTAGAAAACTGCTGCCAAAATAAGATAATACCTGCATTAATAACGGTCACTATAGTTAAGCATGTGGACTATGTGAAGGTGAAGAGATTACCAAAGAACGGAGCTCTGGCGGGATGCCAGGCACTAGCAAAACTCGCAGGAGGACAATACAGCAGTTTTTCTGAAGGGGAACGGAAAGTCTCTAGGGCAACCTGGATGAAAAGTTTGGAAAGATTTTTTCCTCACCTGGGGAGGAGGAAGGGCTGAGCAGGTCATCAAAACACGCTGCTGCCTTTTCCTGTCTCACAGCAGGTTCGAGTGAGGCTGTCACTGTCAGAGGGAGCAGACCATTCTCATGGCATATTTTGAGTCAGAGAAACCCATTTTCTTGTGTAGTATGTGTACCACCAATGCCACTATTGGTGGTAACTCAACAATGCTTTTGCATGGATTTCAGCTGAATCAGCATTTGTAGTTAATACGATCTAGTGGATGGAGCACTGCAGTAGCAGGATATTCGTGCTGTTCCTAGCTGGTATAGTGGGCAGCCTTGAGCATGTGAAATTCCCTGTCTGTTCCTCAGTTTCCACATCCATAAATCAGGTAGTGGTACTCACTGATTGGCTGACGTACTTTGAGATCCACAAGAAAAAAGCACTAAATAAGAACTGGGTGTCACTAAAATTACCTTTTCCCCCTGTGTACACAGAATTTTATTCTTCATTTTCAAGCCTTTCACATGTTCTACATTGCTTTTCTGTTCTGATTAGTACCTAGGTCATATCAATAAATTTATCTTCTCACTTGCTTTTCTACTTCATAAAAAATGTTGTTATTTCATAGCCTAGTTTTAGAGTAAAAAAGTGAAGAATATGCAGTCCAATAGCAGAGTGATAGTAACACCATCCAAGTACCCAGAAAAATAAAAAACCCTTTCCTCTTAATTTAGGCATAATCTGCTAATTCCCTTTACCCCACTTTAGAAATATGTACTGCATTGCACTGTTCATTAGGGAGGATGGAGAGATCAGAGGTCATCCACAACACACAGGGCATATCCCACATCCAGCTATCTTTATGAATAGTGAAAAACACCATGAGCTGTGTGTAACTTGCTTAAATGTAAAATGTAATTATATATTTTGCTGCAGATTATATTGCCCTAGCATTTTGAAGTTATTAGCTTGTGAGGAAGCCTGTTTTTAAAAACTGCTTTAGAAAAGCCCTCCTCATTATGTACAAGCACCTATCAAAATGTCCTTTCCATGTGCCCTGAGACTTCTACATATTACCACATATCTAAAGTATCCCACCTATTTGCCCCTCATGTTTGTAAGGATTAGTGAAATCTGTCCCCTTCTTTTGTCCTTTACAAGTAATAGAGAAATTTCCAGTTATATTCGCCTATAAAAATAGGAATGTAGTTCATCCCAATAGCTGCTACATTTAGTAGGATATTCCCTAGCGGTGGCTAGTCATCCTTAGGAGTACAATGAGGCTCTTCTTACATTGTAGAAGAAGAAATGATAAATGTCTATCAAGCAAATGAAGATCAGTCCCAAAAGGGGGAGAGGGGACTAAGCAAGTCAAACAATAAAAGTTGATAATATGTTTGCAATTAAAAAGTTACGAGTGACTTCCAGATATCAAAGAAGGAGAAAAAATCAATTATTTATATTTGGCATGATTTTCAAAGTTGTCATTGTACTCACAGGTTCTCACTGAAGTCACTGTAAACTGTGGGTATGCAGCACCTTTGAAAACCTTGCCAAAATTGCCTTTAGACTGTAAGCTCCTTAGGGCAGAGCCCTGTTACTCATTTGGCAAATTGTATTGCAACGCTCCTTTGCCTAAACATGGCTGTTTGCGTAATAATAATAATAGATAACAGATTTGTGCTGGAATTCAGAAATATCTGATGTGGTTCTATAGCCTTCTTATTAATACAGTATTTCAAAGCATTAAATAAAAGCTCATTTTATAGGCAAATCACCAAGGAAGTATGACCAAAGGAAGCTGGCTGAAAACAATTTAGAACTGGAGAGGTATTTGCTTGGTCAAACCTGGAACTTCCCTTCCACTGCGTGTTTCAGCTTCACATTATTTGACTCACAGGCTGTCAGCTGGGAGCCGCGGTGAACAGGTAGGCCATGAAATATGCATCTGCCTGCAGTTATTTTAGAGCGTAGAATCTGATACACGTAAGTACATACAGCAGCACACACCCCCTCAGCCCTGGGGGTGTTGCTACACTCCCCAAATTCATGTGCAATGCCTCTGCCTGTGCCAGAGACAGCTACGAATGCACGTTGACTCACTTTGCATGGGAAGTGCCGGAGCATTAGGTTTCAAATTCAAAGGGTATCAGCACAACAGCTATTTTTCTTTGCTCTTACTTCAGAAATCTTGCTGGGTTCAGCAACTCAGTCTACCCCAGCTATAACTCAGGTGGATATTTTGCAGTTTAATTTACAAAGTAAACTAGTTACACACCTTCTTGATACACATATGAAAAGTCAGTGGTGACAGAAACAGCACTCTCACTCCAGGAGCATCAGGGAAGCAGAAAATAGTCCACACCTTCTCAAAACTGTCTGCTTATTTCTCTAAGCTCTTCTTTCCTCCAGCTGTTCCTCATCTACAGAGTGGGGATAATGATACCTACTTTTCTGAAGGTCTTGGAGGCGGGTGAGGAAGAGCACTGCCCAAGGAAGGTGCATGATATTCTCAGACAAACGTCTGCTGCACCATTGAATTAGCACCACCGTGGCTCCAGGTGCTGGCTATGTCAGCAGACAGCAATGCAAAACCCCTTTCACAGTACTATTTATCCAGAAGATAATTATGAGGAAAAGGAAAGAAAACTGACCAGTCCTAATAAATACCAGCCCTTTCAGGAATGAATTTGAAAGCCAGTTTTTTAGGTATCAGATGATAGGAATCATAAAGTTAAAGCGTGCACTTACTTTAATGAACCTGGTCAAAAGTGCTGTCTGGAGTGTTTATTTATTCATTAATTTTTACTTGAGTAGACAAAGTAAATCTGCCCTTGGTTTTCATAAAATCTTTCTTGCTACATTCTATTTAGTTTAAATTGGCGTCTATTTGATTCAACCTGGAAAGCCCAGCCAAATCCAATTAGTGTCATTGAAACTCCTGGAGCTCACTTTTTCTTTTCTTCCCCGTCCCCGTCCCAGTTTAAAAGCCAAGAGGAATAATTCCAGCGGTCTAAATTTGAGATTGTTCCCACTTTTCACTGGGAAGAGTGATGGGATGGAGAGAGTAAATAACAATAACGTCACAGAAGTGAAAACACTGGCTATGGAGCCCGTTTTTGCCTGGCTGGCTGGCTTTCCTCTCTGGCTACGATACTTTGCCTTTTTTGCATTTATTTTTGTTAAAACTTCCGAGCAGCCCAGCTCAAACCCTCGTGGACCCAGTTGCAGGTGGCAAACCGTGGCGGTGCTTCTTTTATTCACAGACCTCAGCATGCTGCCTGCAAGCAGAGAACCTGAGGTAGCGTCTCTTTTCTTCTGCCTCCCTCCCCATCCCCATCTGCTGCTGGGAATGCCAGGGTGGAGCCTGGTGAAGGCCGACGGAGCCTGGTCCGGCAGCCATCGGGAAGCACACAGTCCCTGTCTCTCGTCTCCTTCACCAGCGGCAGGTCCATGGGCATGGCCTCCCCCTTGGTGAGGAAGCCAGCGGTGCTGGGGCTCTGGCGGCCACTCGGCTGAGGTGGGTCCCCTTCCCTTCCTAAAAGGGTGTAGCTGGGCAGCCGCCGGGCCACAGGTGGTAGAGAAACAAGTTAATTTTGCTCACAAAAGCTCCGGTAGCTCATTACAGAAAAGGAGCCTTCAAAAATGTTGCTAAAATATGAATGTTTTGCAGGGGTTGCCACAGAAACATGTAGAGCATATAATCCAAAATAGGATGTCTAGACAAACTCCTACTGTCTGACCTTTTATGTATTTCCTAATCCAGCCAATCTTGCCAAGCAAATTGGTGACTAAGCAGCAATTCACTTTACATGGTGTCGTAAAGGCCTGACAAGGCCCAGGTCACAGTTATAAATTTCAGTCTGGCTACTTCAGCAACTCTCGGCTTCCTTTACCAGCACGGCTCCTGTGTGGTTTCTGGGCTGTGATGTGTGCTCTGGATCATCGTGAAGTAATTTTGGGGCTGTAAAATCCAAAAGCCACAGCTCCGCTGCGAAACAGAGAGCACTTTCATCCGGCAGAACCCCAGAGTTCACATAAAGCCGTAAAAAAGGGAGGCTGGAGAGAGTCTCAGGCGAAAGCGAAATGAAAGGCAGCGGTGCTGGGGCCTGCGGCAGCCACCTCTTTCTAGGGGCTGGGGGCTGGCGTCCCTCCTGCCCCCAGCCTATGGGGTGCCGGCCGCCCACAGCTCGGGCACCAGCACGTGCTAGTTAAGGCACATCACCGAGGTCTTGCTGCTCTGAGTTCCTCTTTCCTCCGCACTGCACAAGCCCCTTTGTTTTCCTTTATCTTCCAGAAGTAACCCTGCACAAAAAAGTAGCCAGCTCCAATCCTCCTGCTGCAGCAGAAAATTCACCAAGTGCTGTTCGGTGAGGGCTCTGGAGAACAAGTCTTATGAGGAGTGGCTGAGGGATCTGGGGTTGTTTAGTCTGGAGAAAAGGAGGTTGAGGGGAGACCTCATCGCTCTCTACAACTACCTGAAAGGAGGTTGTAGCAAAGTGGGGGTCGGTGTCTTCTCCCAAGTCACAGGTGATAGGACAAGAGGAAATGGCCTCAAGTTGCGCCAGCAGGGGTTTAGACTGGGTATTAGGAAAAAATTTTACACTGAAAGGGTCATCGAGCAATGGAACAGGCTGCCCAGGGAAGTGGTTGAGGCACCATCCCTGGAGGTATTTAAAAGATGGGTAGACATAGTGCTTAGCAATATGGTTTAGTGATGGCTTTTGTCGGAGTTAGGTTGATGGGTGGACTAGATGATCTGAAAGGTCCCTTCCAACGTAGGCAATTCTATGATTCTATGATTCATTGACATGTCATTTATCAGATTCCTAATGAATCTGAACAATGGCTTTAAAAACAGGGAAGGAGGAATAACCTCAATAACCTCAAGTGCTCAATAACATTTAAAAAGCTATGTGTATCTAGGTGTACATACACATACATATACATGCATTTGTATACATACAGATGTAGAAATGCACAAATTCATATAGGTGAATATATTCTACAGGAAAAAGAAACCAAAGCGGTAACTTTTTTTTTTTTTAATACTTCGTTCCACATTGCCCATTCCTCTCTCCCCCACAGAGCGAGATTTGGGGCCATGCTTAGGCTGAAGGTAGGAGGTCTGCCCTGGGCAGGGGTCTGAGGCAGAAAAACAGCATTGGTGGTTCTGCGTTAAGTTGGTCACAAGTACATGTTCTGGTAAGCGTAAGGAAATCTTGTACACACTGCAGGGACAGGGCTGCATAACACATGTTACTGCACAGAAAGCAACTGAGAGAGAGAAAAGAGAGCTATTGTCAGAAGGAAATTGGAGGGAGGACCTGAAATAGGTAAGGAAAAAAAAAAAGTGAAATAAATTACAATTTGATCAGCACATTAAAAGAATCATGTGCTGTACAGTATTATATAGTGGTAATTATACACTGTGTATTAAACAGTGGTAAGAATTAATGACTTAATATCTGGCCACTCCATATAGCTTGTTATAGAGAGGTGTTGGATTTTATATATATTTTCTGTGAAGTTTAATTTTCCATGTGGTGTTTGGTCAGGAAATGGAGAGCCCTTCAGGTGGAGTGCCAGGAGAAACCCTTCTGAAGAGGACGTGTGTTGTGATGTGCCGAGGGAAGATCCCAGGGGTGAACATTTCATCTTCCAAGGCACTTGCTTTGTTTTACGCCCAAGACGTTGTTTCTACCACAGAGGTTTCATTCTTAACAAAGATTCCAAAAAAAAGGTAAAGAAAAAGATTTCTGTGATGTATGGACATATATCCATCCAAGTGCAAAAGAAATTAACAGCTTGTGATTAATTAGAGATTAATAGGAGGTGCATGAGGAAAAGCACCGCACTGAATGCATGTCCTGCATCACTGGTAAACAGCTGCTCCTTTCGTCTGGAGGTTCAGAAGTTTTTTCAAAGGGCCATTACCATCGCCCCTGCAGCACAGGGTAAAGCCAGGTAGAGCCCCGGCATCAGGAGAGACGGCTCTTAATCCTCATGCTGCCCCGGGGTGCTGTGCCTGTGGGATGATTGCTTTACCAGTCTGTGTCATTTCTTCCCATGCTGGCCTTTCTCTGCCCGATTTCCTCGGCTCTTTGGGACGGGCAGTTCCTCTTACTCTGCGTTTGTGCAGTGCCATGCACAGCGAGGCCCTAATGCAGAGGCCATTAGGTGCTACCACAAACAAATGACTAAGCCACCACAGAAGTTAAAATATGACAAGTTTCCCCGATCCTGAAAAATTTGTCTCCTGATGGGAAGAATTAGGCACCACATGCTTAATTTGTAGAGCAGGCAGCTCTTCTTTGGATATAAATGTGCAAGAACAAAACAGCACTCATTCAGCCTGGGCTGCATGGTTCACATTAAAAACAGAGGGGATGGTAATGGGGACAACAAGGAGGTCACGGAGGCCTAGAAGGGACAGATAAATTAACATGTAAAGATTTTCAGTAGTGCAAAAATACATAAGAAAAGGAAAGAGGAGTGCAGGAACTTTATCAGTCCTACGTGAAAGCTAATCTAGAAGTCTCTAACCCTAACCCTAGCCTTAACACTAATGATTATAAGCCTAATCATAAACCTAACCCTAACACAACCTAACCATAAACATAACCTTAATTTGGATGACTATAACCCTAAGGCTAACCCCTAACCCTAAAACTAAACACCTTAACCCTAATCCTGAACTTAACTCTAACCCTAACCTTAACCCTAACCCTAACACAAAACCCTAACCCTAAACCCTAACAGTAATGACTATAACCCTAATATTAACCCCTAACTCAAACTCTAAACTCAGTGACTATAACTCTAACCTGAACACTAACACCTAGCTGTAATTGTAACCCTAACGCTAACTGTAACCCTAACCCTGATAAGCCTAACCCTAACCCTAACTATAATAACCCTAACCCTAATCCTCACCCCAACACTAACCGTAATGTTAATGACTATAACTCTAAACTGAATCCTAAACCCTAACCCTAATCCGAACACTAAACTCTAACACAAACCCAAACCATAATCCTAAACCTCATAACACTAACCCTACCCCTAAACCCTAATCACAACCTTAACCCTAACTCTAACGTTAATGACTATAACCAAAGCCTAACACTAACTCTAATTCCAAATGTTAACCCTAATGACCCTCAACCTAATAATTATAACCCTAAACCTCTAACCCCTAAACCTGAAACATAACCATAACCCTAATCACCCTAACTCTAACTCTCAGCCTAAACCTAAACATAAACCTAACCCTAACCCCAACCAAAACCTAAACCCAACACTAAACCCCTAACCCTATCCCTTATTACCCTAACCCTAAATACCAACGCTAATCCTAAACCTAACCCTAGCCCTAATACTATGTGAAAGCAAATCTAGACGTGTGTAACCCTAACCCTAACGGTGTAAGACTGGATCAAACTTCTCGCTTTAGAAATCATAGCTTTTCAGCTTTTTTCATAGCAATACCCTGATTTTGCTGGACAGGTTGTCTTATGGTTCCTCCTTTTTGCTTAAATGAAAAAGATGAGCACGTGGTTGTGGTCCTCTGCTTCAGAGGCACTCTAGTTCAGGGGAACAGAAAGATCGCCCTTCGTGCTACCTATACCCGTGTTAGTCCCCACTGTTGGTGTGGCTGGCAGTCCCTGTGATGTCCTCAGTGAAGTCATTTTGGCTATTGGGCTGCAAAGAGCTGCCTGCTGGGGCACAGTGCTGCTGCTTGCCTCAGGAGGTCCTGCCTCACCTTCCTTTCTGCTCCATGCTTTCCTAGAACCAGGACCTATACTTTTGTTTTTTTTTTTTTTTTTGAAAAGAAAGACTCTTGTTCCCTGCAATATAAGCAAAATTTTATTCTGACGTATAGTTAGATTTCACTAAATGGCAGTCTTATCTCTGTCCATCTGGGCCCCCCTCCACACACACAAATTGTATTTTATGTACTTGTGTATATGTTCTGTTATTTTCTGTCATGTAACTGTCAGCTGCACCACTACCCCGCCCTTGAAAAACGGATTATTTAGTCTGATGTTTGCTTTAAAGTCTGAGCAGAGGTGTTATGTTGCTGTACTACTGGTTCTGGCAGGCTTTCATCCAAGCACAGCATTCATCACTGTTTTCTCCATTCCCTATTAATGGTCACAAGATGGTCCAGTCCAAGAGATAGCACTCCTCTGGAAAAATATTTATAAGGGAAAGGACAGGCAACATGCTAGACATTTGTCAACTACAAAATTAGCAGGCTCATAGTACTCAAGGATCTATGACTTCTACTCCCTTTTCTCAGATTCCTTTTCCTGTAACTAAACGGAAAATGAAATTCTGAAACGTATCACGGTATGCTTTGTTACCAAAAGTATAAAATGTAACCCCGATGTATAAAAGGAATGCACCTTCATCTTTTCAACATAACAGTGAAGCAGGTCGCCAGCAGGAACAACTGACACTATCAGTCCTTTTCTTCTTTTTATATCTTAGAGAAACAAACCTAACACGTACTGCAAAGTTACAAATTTTACACACAGTCTGTATAGCTGTTTCCTGTCACTGCTAGCCTCATCATTTCTCTTCCACTCCCTTTACGACTCATTATCACACTGACTTGTTGCATCATGTAATAATTTGATTTTCAGCTCCAGAGGAGATAGCTGTCACTTGGTATATATTCATAGGATGGTGCCTTGATATAATGAGAATGCCAGGTGAATAAACATTAGAGAACAGCAAAAGACAGCACGAACACCAAGCAGATCCAAATAGAAACATCCTGGCATTTTTTTTTTCTTTTATAGGCAAGTAACATTTTTTGTCTTGTTTGAAAAATTAATTTTCCTGATACAGGCAAAGGCAGCTTATATGTCTATTTTGTGGGCTACCAACAGTCAGAGTGGGTAGGACTAAGAATGATTAATGTTGCTTTGGACTAATATTTAATTCGACAATTAAATTGCCCAACCAACCAATGCTGACTCCATCCCAAAAATAAATGCAAACTCGAGGCTGACCGGAACTTGGAAATCTTATGAGGACACTGACATTAACTGCACCCCTGGAATGCCTCGATGCTGTCTGCACACTCAGATGATCTCACTTTACATGTTACCCCCGTCTGAGCAATAGCTAGCTGAAGGCAATCGAGTCAGCAAAAGCGAAGAAAGCGCTGAAACAAATGCACACGGCCACAGCCCGACACTTGCCATTAGTTTGTTTAATGGTTATAGAGCCTGCCATCTTCATAACACCACTAGAGGTTAAGTTTCTTTTGTCTGAAAGTGGCTCTTATCCTGCGAGGTGGAGGAGATCCTCATTTAGATTATATGTCACCCAGCTGAATTGTTCCACTGCTTTCTCATATAGGCTGGTAGCAATTCTGCATTTCGCACACCTTTCACCCCATTACCATGAGAGGGACTAAACCCAGGGGCCACAGTGACAAGGCTGTCTTTGAAAGATCCAACATCTCGCACGTGTCTTTCAAAATCTCTCAATCCAGTCCACGTCATCATCATCTGCAGCCTGTAACTCCCGTGTTACCATGCAAACAACCGGATTATTGTGTTTTACAGGACAATCCCCTGGTGAGGAAATCTATTTGATCTTTGGCCTTTTTCTGTGTACAAGTTCAGGATGTTTATCATCACTTCACAAGGTACGGCAATGACTCTATTTCTTAAGCAAATATCACTGTCCATAAACATGGCTGATGTTGCCAAGGGTCTGCTAGCTGAATCTTTTAAACGAAAACAAGAAAATGAAAGTTAAAAACTGGCACACTGTGGGCTCAGAGATTTTAAGAGCAGGTCTGATCTGAAAAAAGAAAATGGAAACAGCAACTCCTCTATTCATTTATGAACAAATTACTCATTCTGATCTTTGATACCGATACATAACTCATCAAAAGGCTGATTGGCATAGTTTTTCTTACGCTGCAACTAACTACCGTTAGCACTGTTCCTTGCAGGGGAGCATCTGGAGGTGTCAAGCTGGCACCTGACTACATGAAGTACTGTCCAGATGTAAGCAAGGGCTGACCAGGCTGGCCTGGCAGTTGTGAATTGTTTTTTCAAAGCACCTTATCATGAGAACATATTTAGTATCAAACCCCATTTTTTACCAGTTAACTTTCAGAAACCCAAGCACATGAGAAAGCATTGCTTCAAATACATTCAAGTCTTTGCCATACATTTTTCGTTAGATTGTTTTCCAAGGAACAAAGAAAGTTTAATGAAGGGAATTTAGATGTCCTCCATACCAAAGTAGGGACTTGTAAGAAAAGCTTATGAATAATAGCTCACTGCATTAGTCAAGGATACAAAACTATTTCATACAACAAAAATAGGAAAAGCAATGATGCTAACAAACATAAAAAAAAGATATCCATTGGGACTCACAAGCAAAATGTCCCAGTCCTTATTCAAGCAGGTTTCCTCTGGCACATGTTCAGTGCAGAAAATGGCCACAGGGCTGCTTGCCAAGCTCTGTCTGAAGGGAAAGAGCCAGGAGTAAAGGTAAATAAAGAAGTGGCATGTTGTAGGAAACACCTCAGCAGGTAGTACTGCAGAGAGTCCGGACGCCATCGTTAGCTGGAAGGCTGCCACCATTTACAGAGGGTACCCAAGTGCTTGCCTACGCAACAAAAAGAAGGTGTGATTGCAGCGTGGATAGACATATCTGTGATAGCTTTAGTCTGGCTGTTGTCCGTAACAGCAACATATAATACATGCTGGCAAAGGCATCAACAACTTCCTACGACACAGCACCTTCCTCAGGACCACGAAGGCCCACAGACCTTGATTTTTTGATTGCTGCATTGTGGGGTAGTCTTCTTTGGTCTTACTGCCCAGGATAACTAGATTCAGTCTCAGACAGAGGTCAGGCCTTCTGTACCCTGTGCAGTCAGGCCAGGGATTTCTCCTGTCCCTAGACAATCAGAAAGCACAAGACTAGAAGAAGCTCCCATAGGCACAAACATGTAATTCTGGGTTTTCATTTTAATCTAGGAGAAAGAATCTAGAAAGAGCTGCTTGCATTTAAACAGTAAGCTCCAAAAATTAGTGTCTGCCTTTGTATTTTGTGTAATACTGAGCATACTGCCAGACCCATGCAAAAGGCTTTGTGAAATGTGAACACGTATGAGAACTATACAGGCCTTATTCTGATTCTACCACTTTGATTACACTGAATTTCTCAGGGTAACTGAAAGCAAAGTCAGGCACCGCACTCAAATCACAGTATTGTGCTGAGCAAAGCAAAGTCATTAATTTTTCCCTTTCCACTTCCTTATTTCTAATTTTGAATAAGGAAGTTGTCCTGGAGCATATTCATCCCCTATTTCTTAGTGTCATAACATATGTTCCTCTTTGATGGATGAGTAGTTTTCTCAGACTGATGATTTTCTGGTATCTCCCCAAAATGTTGTTTCAGAGCTGTGCAAAAAAGCCACATCCAAACAAACTAGAACAATGTGGAACTTGCTGAATTTCAGGATGCTGCAAGTTCAACATGCAGATCCTAACCATTTAAAGATTTTATGAGTTCAAGTTTATTCAAAGCTGGAACTCAAGTCAGTGTGAAGGAATGCATAAAGAAGGGGGAGGCCAATCATACAGAGACACCCCCCCCTCCCATATTTGCATGAATCACCTTATGCTAAAATAATAGAGTTCTGTGTAGACCCAGCTGTTTCTTCTATTAAGTTCTCTAAAGAAATACGGCTTTATAACATGCAATTTTGCCTAGAATTGTGGCTCTATTCCACCATAAAAGTTCATTACCTTATTTACTAACCTGTAAAAACAGGCCTTTCAGGTTATTCTTTTTCTCTCTGATCTGTCTGAATCCAACCTACAGGAAGGTTCCACCAGCCCATAGCACTTATAGGGGAGGAAAGCACAGGGCTGAAGGCATGCCAGGGGCTTAGAGACAAGGAGCTGCCATCACTTCTTCCCAGCCCAAGAAGAGATACCAAACTGGTTTTGGGTGTGCTCTGCTAATGCAGTTAAAATAGCCTGATCTGCATGAAAGAGTCAGTATTTTTCCTCAGTCAGTCCCATCTGCTTTTTTATCTCCTTTCAACTTTGGTAAGGCTGGGGTGGTTGTTTCTGTCCCCCTCTATGTGAACATCACCTGAACACCAATCTACCAGCTCCAGCAGCCATCCCCGGCAAAACCCCAGAGTATGGAGCACAGGGTATAACCTGTACAATGTATAGGCCTCTTGCAGCAAAGAAGTGCTCAAAAGACTCCAGAAACACCGCGTGCATTTTGCAAGGCAGGTGAGAGAAAGCATAAAACAACACGGTGATCAGCCGTGATAAGCCAGAGTTCAAGTGGGGTTGGCTAGTCCTTGCTGGGGCAAGGTGCCACTGCTGGCTGTTTGCTGGTACTTTTACAGCACTTCCCTTGTACTTCTTTGTTCCGTCCTTTCTGTTTGCAGCAAGACATCAGAAAAAATTCCCCTAAATAACCACTGTATTATTTTATAGATTTAACCTTGTAACTCTTTCCTCTTATTTCCCTCTAAGTCACACGTTATCTCTTTCACTGCTAAATATTTCCTGTCTGTTCATTCATCGGCTTATTTTAGCTTCTTCCTTCCTCTTTGTTGGCTGCCTGCCCCCTATATGTCTGCCCTACATGTTTATACTCTTACCCATTGTTGCCTGTTTTCTTGGCCAGTATATTGGTTTTCATTCTTTGCCATTGTGAAACTCTCAAAGAATAACCGACTTACTTCACATTCTCTTTGTGTGAATCATGACTCTCGCGGCCTCCACCACAGCAGCTGTCTTGACCTATGGCAGCTCCTTGGAGACCAGTTCCATGGTAAGAGTAAGCTCAGTCTGACCAGTAGCCCTTGATACTTCACTTGCATTTAACAGGTAGCCTCAGGTCTCACCTAGGTTTTCTTTAAATGCTCCCATTTCCTTTCTCTCTTGAAAACAAACAGAAACTAACCTTCCCTCCTTTTATAAAATTCATAGTGGGTTCCCAAGGGGACAAAGCTAACTTAAATTTTGGAAAGCTTTATTCCTGCTACTTCCTAGCAACCCTCTGAAAGGAAGCAACAATTCCCAGGTACCCTCCTTGTGTCCATTATAGACCCAAATAAACAGACAGTGTGTGAGACTTTTTTATCCCCATCAAGTTCTGTCCAATAGCTTACAACATTACAATGCTAAGAGCCTCTTCTCTTGATTCATGCTGATCTAAGAGGCACAGGGATCACATCCCAAACTAGAATTCTTCAGAAAAAGGCATTTTCTTTTTCTGCGCCTGTTCCACTGTGATGTTCTCTCCCAGCACTTACTGCCTGCTGTTACTTAGGTGCTGCCTTGTTGCTGTTTACAATAGGGATGCTAGAAAGAAAAAGCAGCAAGAAAGTGAGTGGGAGCTCTTATGACTCAGATTTGTTTGATTAGCAAAAAGCAGCCACTGAGCTCCCAAGAGCACAACTCAGGAATGGATGGGATAATCCAGGATTAGTTTTCTCTACTACTTTTTGCCTTTTAATTATCTTTTTTCAAATGAAGATTGTTGCTCTGAGTCAAAAGTTCATTAAAATATTGAAACTGGAAAGAAAAAATACGTCATATATGGCTGAAACACAAAAGTCTAAGAGAGAAGTCCATCTTGCAGCCTTGCATATATAGCCCATGCTGTTAGAGACAAGGAACGTGCACCCCAGATGACCTGGTGCTACGCAACTGCAGGGGCCACAGCATTCAACCCCATTAGAAAGTAGTTCTGATTGTGAACGCAGACTTTGCTGGATTTTGCTGTGCAGTAACAGTGAAAAATGGCAACCCAAAGTGCCATGTCTATTTCCTTTAAAAAAAAAAATCAGTCTGATTGATCGTTTCTTATTCGTATTTTGTCCTGTATCAGCTTTGTATTAAAGCTGCACACTGGCTTTGTATTTATCTGAGTATAAAATAGTTATAAAAAGGGGAGGAAAACACCCTTCTTACTCCACAGCACCCTGATGCAGACTGCTAAAGTAAGTAACTGTAGGGGACCATCGTCCTTAGAATTTTAGATGCATACAAAATTTCTGTCAATTTTGAGAAGTTTGATTTCTCCCTTTTTCCAGGTATACTCCCCAGAGAAAAAAAAAAAAAAGTTATTTGATAGTTTCCAAGGCAGACCTTCCATATACAAAAAGATTTGTTGCCAAGGTATGCACGCACATACACATAATGTATATAAACATGTATATACACACCTGTGAAATATGTGTAGTACTGACAGTTTTGGAGAGCTTTCTATTTCCTTCTCTTTCTGTGTCTCAGCATGGCTTCAGCATTTACTTGTGGCTTTTCTCCCAGTCACTGGATTTTAGTGGTGAAGTGACACGTTTTTCAGATTCTCACATGTATGCTGTTCTTCATTCAGATCACCAGAGCCATGTGCTGCATGATTACTTAGTGAATCTAAGACTTCAGGTTCACTAACAACTTCATGGGACATCGTGAGAAGTCAACACAAGGCTACATCTTTTGTGAGTACTTGCCCATCTCAAAAAATATATTCAGTGTGAATCTCAGCTATAAAACAGTTTGTCATGTGGTACTGGAAAGCTTGCATATTTAGTATTTGCAAACTGGAGAGAAATTTCCTCCTTAAAAGAGATGCTATCACAACCCAGCAGCAGTATCTCCTTCCATGCTGATCAGTTTTCATTACAGGAGTGCTTTATATTCACTCTGTAAGTGAATAGTTATTAATAGATAATATGCCAGGAGAGAGACACTAGCAATTGGTCTCTATCCTAGAGAGCCCCTTGGTTTTGTAGGATTAATAAAACACATCATTGTGCACTTCAATGGGCTTTCCTCTGGCTACCCTTTGTATTAGTGCTTGGGCTCTCACAGTAGCCCATACCTGCTGAATTGCTACGTTCTTGCAGACAGGTGCTTATGGCAGCGCTAGAGCAGACCTCAGCCCCAGCTCATGGCAATTCTCCACCACAACACCCCACCCACCAGTGTGGTTTCTTGCGTTAGTCTCCACTTGCAGCTCAGCATGAATGTACAGAGATGAAGGGTTAGCTCAGCATCATGCTATTCAAACTGCTTTTAAACAAGTTGTGTTCCAAGTGTTGTGGGTTTCCCTAAGCATTACCTCTACTTTGATTACTGTGGCCTTCCCTGATTGCCTAGATAAAGGTTTCCTGAATTTAATGGGAATACATTGCAACTCATGGGAACCCACCTCATTGACTCTGATATAGCTCTCAAAGGGAAGCTAATTCACTATACTGATAGCATGGACTCTCCTGCTCAGGGAGAGCTCATAATTCATTATCTTTCACCACTAGCCCATAATGAAAGCCAGATTCAGTTACTGGAGGATGGCTGGTCCAAGAGACCTGCCTTCACCTAAAAGGTACAGCAGCTTATTGGTACTATTACCTGTATATGTCTATTTCTATTACTCCAGTACTAGCCTAGGCCTATTCCTTCCACAACACCCAAGTTTATAACAGCACTGATTTCTATTTTACTGTGACTTCCTGGCACAACCAGGTTATCTGCCCCAGCTATCCACCTCAAAGATGGGGATGCCACATTCAGATGCCTACTGCCCTCTATTCAACATTTTGTGCTGAGAAGTTAGGCAACAACCTGGCTGATCTTCAGAATCACAGCCTTTAACATATTTCATGCAGTTGCCCTCTGATGGACAGAAACAGTGCAAAGAGAGTAATCAAAGTGCCACAGATTCCCCAGAGCAGTAAACCAACTTGAAGTCTTCTAGGTATTGGGCTAGCACTCAAACGTAAGGCCCGTACTCTTTCTAACCACATCAACATGCAGATGGCTTGGTTTATAAAGACGGTCATACCTCCAACTGAAAGCAATATTGGACACCTTTCACAGGAAAATGCCATAGAAAACTTCTTAGAGACCGAAAGTTTGATTCAGACTCTGCTTACTGTCCCTCACGCTCTAAATACTCATACAGTCTCCCTGCTCCTATCTGTTGTACACTTCAGCCATCATGAACAGACTCATTCAGTGCAATGTTTACCACTTAACATGTTCTGAGGAAGAAAACACCCCCCTTCAAAAATGCTACATATTTAATGTCTACGAAATGTGGATAGGGTAATAAAGAAATGGGAAAGGTGAGCAGCTATTACCCACTACAAGCAAGATGCTGCGCTATACAGTCATATGTAGAATCACACACTCAGACTACTACACATACCATTTCCTCCAGACATCTAATTTCAGTGTCATGCAGAACCACAATTGGAAGCCCAGGTTTATTGTAAAGGGAAAAAGAAAGACATTTTCAGATGGCAGCTCAGAGCATAGATTCATGCCTAAAATGACGCTTGGTCTACAGTCAAACTGCAGTATGCATCTCAACTTGGATCTCTCTTGATTTTCACAATCTATGTAAAATCTGATAATTACAATCTGGTAATTTACAATTTTGGAGGATCAGTTCAACCCAGTCTTCAAAATAGGCAGTTAGGCAGAGAGCTGCCTTGAAGCCAAGCTCTTTCTTGTACAAAATATGCAAGTCTCCCATGACTGAGAAAGTTAATTTATCCAGGTTTCTAAGTGTGCCAAGACTAACTTGGTATTTCACTTTTACAAATTTATAACACAATTCTTGTCTGTTTGCAAAACCAATTAAGTAATAACAACCCAGCATACTTAATGGTACCTTTGCAAAGGCTGAGCACAAGAGCCAAAGCACATCTTCCAATGGCACCTACAATGCCGAAAATATTATTTTGCAGGGTAACTAAATACATCCCTTTGCTCTGGAGCTTTGTTCTCCCATGCTCCCCTGGGAAAAAAAATCCTGAAATTGATGGTGAACTAATTGCTGTCACCAAAGGCTTAAACACACACCTCCTTTTCTCTAAAGGCAATGAACCAAGAACCCCACTAGATAGATAGCCACTGTGAAGGATCACAAGACCCTCCTCAGGAACTTAGACTGACAAATCCTAGTTGTCAGTGACTTCTGTATCCAATGGTCTCATCAGCTGGCAATCACCTGGACAGTGAAAAATGTAAAATATTTTTCAATCATGTCAGCCCTTTTCTGTCTGACCCCTGGTTTCAAACCTCTGGCAGCTCTGGCCACGTGGATCAACTCCTGTAACTGAGAACTATTAAATCCTGGAAAGTTCAAAAATACCCAGTGGCTACAACTGCTTGAACTCATGGACAGAAAAATTAGAATTAGAATTAGCCTAAGAGTCTTCACGTTCTGGAAGCTTGAAACTACTGCACCTAAACCGTGACAATAAATGCGGGGGTTCCGCAAGACAAGAAGGAATATATTTGTCTCTGCAAGCAAGAAGGAATCATTCTTGCAGGCTTCAACAGCAGCCTTTAAAAAGAACCATTGCTGTCTAGGATTGTAATGGAAAGTGGGTCTGTATGTAAGGGGAAAGCGTGATCACGAGAAAAGATGTCCATTCATTTTCTAAGTTGTGTTTTCCTATCTGAACCAGACATTTCCATGGGCTGTGCCACCCTTACTAAAAGCACTGTTTTTGAATACCTATGGCAGCAACACTGAATAGCTACTTTTCTGCCAAGAGGTCTTAGAAAACAAGTTGCACAGGGCAAGTAAACTTAAGATGGACGATTGTACCTGCACGACTCTTACCAGCCTTCCCTGCTATTCTGGTAGCAGGGATGTGAACGGCTTCACAGCTGAGCAGCTTTTCCTTCTCAGACTCTGTTTGTAGCACTATTATTGGGGGTGAAATCAATGTTGTTTACTTTCGCTGAGTAAATAGGGGCACGGAAAGAAGAGGAGTCCCAAGCCTCAAAAACCAAAATGAAAAATTCAAGGAAATTTGAAAATTGTACCAGCCCATTTACCATAGATAAGAGAAGGAGGAATTTTAAGTTGGAGAGAAGCTAGGGTGACTCTTCTATCACTGCTTCCACCTTTGCCCTTGGCTTCTGCAGCGTTGTTTCCAGTTGCCAGCGTGGAGGAGAGCAGTCCACTCCTTTGTGCACAATTACAATAGTAAGTGCCGTGTCTTGGGATTGCTTAAATCCTCTGCATTCTTAAAAAAGGTCTTTTCAATCTTTGACATTTTAAGTCAGAAATAAAAGCGGCCAAGCACATTATTAAATTTGGCCTCAGTTTCAAGAAAGGGATGGGTGTGGGTGTGTCTGACCATGACTACTCTGAGGAGACAACTGTTTCTAGGAGAAGAGTGTCAACTTTTATTTTTGGGACAGCAGAGTTGGCAGATGCTCTTGGCTTCCACACACAATTCATGTGAAATGAAAAAAGGAAAAAAAAAAAAAGAAAGAAAAAGAAATTTAACTGGCGCTGCCCAAGAAAACCAGACAGACACACAAAAAAGGAATGATGTACCATATAAAGCATTAAACACACACACGCACACAGAGGCAGGACTCGGCTTTATAGGATTTGAACCATATGCGCATATACACATACACACGCACTAACTCACACCCGTAAATCATTTAGCCAGACTATCTGTCTGGTGTGTGGAACAGAAACACACTTACGAAATCTATTTTCTTCTTCTAGCAGTAGGCTAATAATTGATAAAGAGCCAGACTGGGGGCTCTGAGTTTTATGTGACAGATATACAAGGCTGCAGTTCTCCTCCTGTGTGCTTTGCCCGTTCTCTCGACTGCAGCAGCTCCAGCTCAAGAGCAAGCAAAGCCCCTTGTCGGCTGGCACGGACCAGGCTCCTCAGCAGCTGCCAAGTAGCCCTGTGAGGGCAGGGCCGATGCCTGATTTAGCTAAAGAAATGAGAAAGAAGTAGCCAGTGGGGTGACTCAACAGGCGCAGGAGCCAGCTGTGTGCACAGCCCCACTCGGGCGGCTGCGGCTGCAGCTGCCAGCTCAGCCCCTCCCGTAAGGACTGGACACCAGGATGCGCTTGTATCGTGGTTCTGAGCCTCCCTGACAGCAGCAGCGCGGGGTGGCAGCCGGTCTCGCCGTAATGAGAGGGTGGGCAAAGCACCAGAAGCAAAAATGCCCTCCTGGCCCTTCCAAAGGCACCCCCGCTGGCTCCAGTGATGCCTGGAGGTGGGGAAGCACAGGCAGTACCAGTGAAAATAATGGGCTACTCCAAAGGCTGGGGCTTCCGTCCCTCCTCTGAGTGTTGCCTGAATTACAGCGCCAGCCCCAGAAACTGTGTCAATGAGATATTGTCTACAGTTTATTTTTCTAGGGGTTTTTTGCCTCTGTCTCTTTTCTGCGTGGCAGTTTCCCACCCTTCCCAAACAAATTCTAAAGCAAAGTTTAGCATATCGCAGTGATAACCCATTTCTGGGTGCAGCAGTACTGGGACGACTCCTCCAGTCCCTTGGCTTTGGGCAGTGGCTGGCAAAGGGGCAGGTTGAGTGGAGGAAAGCCAGGCTGGATCCAGGCTAGGCGAAGGACAGATGCCCCACTGAACCACCCATCCCAACCTGTACACTAGCCCCAGAATAACTTCCGTGGCTGCTCTGGTCTCTGTGACCCTCTGAGCAGGGATGTCCTCACAGCAGAATGGCCTAATGATGCGAAGACAGGACAAAGAGCCGGCAGCTGCCAGGTATGAGCCCTGCATTTCCAGTGGGATAGACCATCTCAAGCAAGTCACCTGGGATTTAAGTGCCTCTGTTTACTCATGCAAGGCAGAGGAGGCAGCAACAAGTAGAAGGTAAAATGGTATATGTGTGGTGCTAACATTTCCCACCAGCTGGGTTTAGTATAAAGAAGAACTGGTTATCATAAGCCAGGCACGCCAAGGATGTTGCTGGCTGCACAAGCCCTCAGTGCTCGCTCTTCTGCTTAAAGGAAGAGTGCTGATGGGAGCTTCCACCGCCACCTCAGCCAGGTCCTCCTCAGAGGGCATGGCCACGAGCGAGGTGAGAGGGACACAGCTCACATCTGGCTGGTCTTGGTGTGGGGGAGCAACTCCCCTTCCCTTGCACTACTTGAAAACTAGGGGGAGGCTAAACTAAATCTTCTTAACGTACATCATGCCAGCCCCTAGAAAAGCCAAGGAGGGAAAGGTAGGTCCCTATGCCCAATGGCACACTGTTGGGCTGAGCTCGTACACTATGGGTTATTCCCCATGAAGCACCTTTGTGACAGGTAGCCTGCCTTTGCTCTGGGCCCAGGGTAGCCAGTCCCAGCCCAGACTGGCTGCTTCTCCCAGGCTTTTTGCATCCTGTCTTCTGCTCCCCACTCTTCCTCTTTACGTGGTGCTGACTCTCTGTTCATTTAACATACAGTGAGATTGTGAAAAAAATAAAATGTGAAGTGAAACCTGGACTTAAAATATAGTGAGATTATGAAAAAAAAAAAAAATGAAACACAACCCACTCTGAAATTATTTCCATATTGCTTGACATAACTAAGGGGCAACTCTTTTCAGGTGGTTTCATTTTTTTGGCCACTTCATTCCTTTACATTACAGGGCCACAACCATCTCCTCAAACTCTCCTGAGAGGCGTGACAGGGATAAGCCCCACTTTGGTGAATCTCACAAAACAGAGAGCGCGTTTGCTTCAGTGCCTGGAGCCTGCCAAGTAAGCCTGCCAACAGGAGGTGTTGCTGGCACAGAAAGAGCATTTACCAGGCTTCCCGCTAACAGAAATACCTGGTGCTTGTAGTGATCTTCCTTCTGTTAGGCTGTAAAGGAGTCCAAGGCTCAGAGGAGGCTGCTTTGTTTGTGCTGAGCCCTGCACGAACGCAGCCGGCGAGAGAAGCCGCACTACAGTTTCTGATTTTCACTAATTGCATCTGCCTTGATTTTCTCCCCTGCATCATTCCTGTGTAAAAGGACTGGAGCTGCCTGAAGGATACGCCTCCTTTTCTGAGTCTATGACAGCTGGAGTGCAGTGTTCAACTTCAGGAATGCAGGCGTGCCATGCACGCCCTGTTGAGTAAAGGGAAACAAGGTCTATGAGTGTCATCAGAAAACTGGCTTCTCCCCTTCCCTTTGAGGCACAAAACCCACCAGTGAAGCAAAAAGAAATGAAACTTCACCTTTGGGATCTACGAGCTATTTTAGCTAACCCATTCTTGGAGAAACCATCAGGATTTAAAATTTAAAACACGTGTAAGATAACAAACATTTCAGATGCTGCTTCCGTTACAATGGCGTGGAAGTGCTTGCTCAGAGGCTGGTACCATTCGTATAGGTGTCACTGAGAGCAAGTCTGAATTGTATTTGCTCCAGAGGGGGGCTTTGCTTCCCGGGACAGTCCCACACAACCAAACTCCCTGCTGGGTTACACATGCAGCTACCAACTCCGCTACGTCTGCGATGAAGGTTTTGTTTCAGGTTAGCTTAGCTTTTCAACCACATCACTGGTGAAAAGATGACTATGCAGCACGCTTGCACCAAACAGGGCTCTCCAGTATGTCAGAAAACAGTTCAGTTTGTAATCTTAGTAATCATTTAGTTTGTAATCATTTGGTATGAGAGGCCTACACCATGCCGGGGCTGTGGGAAGATGCCAGCTGTGCATAGCTACCACACACTGCGACTGGGGAGAAACAGAATTCCTTGCACTTCGGTGCTGACATTTTAATATTAAATCATTGCAAATTACGATGATTGCTATTCTGTGGAGTACAGACCTTGGCATCTCCTTATAGCCAGAGAGGAAAGGGTAGAGGAGCAAGGCTCTGCCTTTAGCTGGTGTCCTCTGGGCGGGAGTTTTTGATTGCCATCAGCAGAGATGTTACGCTGGATGCCCGTAGTTGGTGCAACACATAGTGCTTTCAGCTGACTTCAAATCAAGTAACGCTGTTTACATCTCCAGTTTGATCCAGGAATTTCATGGGACCTTTACCTTCTAACTCCAAGCTACATTTGGTTGAGTTTGGCCCTGCATGTGGGAAAAACCCTTTAGAGAAGCACAGTAGTTACTGTACAGACACAGCTGCTGTTTTTCCAAATGAAACACAGTATTTCATCTGTTTCAATGCTGTTTTAAGTCAAATCAATTTGGCCCATGACTCACTCCGCATTTCTATTGCCAGATTTTTTTTGTGTTGGAGTTTGGGCTGGTAAGTAATAATGACAAAACGTGTCTGAAACAAAGATATTAACTCTATTTATACCAGTGCAAGCTGAATTATGAAAGGCTCTTGGTGCCAATCTCAAGCAGGCTTTGGTATGCATGGAATACATTCAGGAGATGAGAGTTTGGCAACAGAAAATAATACCAAGGAGCTGGGAGAAAGGTCGGCTGGAAAGAAGATCCAGGTTCTTGCTGTGGTGGGGAGACTTGATGAAACAAGCCATCTTATAAGGAGAGGGCTGGATCCGCTCTAGGCGCCTGGACCAGTGACGAATGTGTGCTTAGTGCAAACCCTGCTGCGTAGCACACTTTGTGACACACATGAGCTAGACTGCAACTACTCGCTCCAAAAATGAAATGGTTAAGGCAACTGTGGAGCTGCCATGTACAGATCAGTGAAATATGCGACATCTTACCAGCTGAAATATTTGAGGCCAAACATTAAGTTTTACTCATTGGGAGCTCTGCCATTAAGCTCCCTCTCCCCTGATATTTATGATTAACACTACAAACATCTGCATTGCCTTTTTGACTCAGAAGAATTCCAGTTAAATGGAACCCATTTTCTGTAGCAAAGTTCTGACTGTTACAAAAGAGGAGACTTCTAGTTCAGCTATCGCTGTCCTTTTCCCAAAGCAGTAAATGGCCTTTGGGAAGGAGGTGTCTCCTGATGCCCCAGCTCACAGCTCCCTCCCCAGAGAGCTCCCTCCAGGCAGGCAAGCTGCAGCCGCCGTGACCTTGCCAAGCGCTAACAAGTGCCAGCCTCTCTCCGGCTCCCAGGCTACTGGAGATGCATGTGAAGGAGCATTGGCCCTACATGTATGGCCCCCCCGGCCCTTTGTAGCACTAGCATTAGGACGACTGGCCAGCCTGATAGGCTGTCCTTTAGACAAGCTAGGATGGAGACACTTCCCAAACTGCGGTTTTGGTCACAGCTCCCGAGAAAGGGAAGGAAAAATTTGTATGAAGATGAAATAGAGACACACAAGTGCAGAAGCACATTAAACGTAAAGAGTGAACGTTTTGTCTTTCTACAAACTCTTCCCAATTAAAAGAGGGAGAAAGCAAAAAGTACTTGAAAATAGGTCCTAAGGTTGCAGAACCGCATTTCTGAAATACAGAGCTCTCAAGTACCAAACTGCACTGCAGAATGACTAATTGTGGGGTGACTAATCCCTGTCTCCCCTCCAAAACTATTACTTCACAGTGACCAAGAAAACATACCATAAAGATGTTGTTATTGCATCACTCACATTTACTTGCATTGAGAAAGATCGAGCCTTTTATGGTACTTGTCCGATTACTAAGAGATATGCTTCTTCCATGTAAGAAAAGAAAGGACCACTTAGTCTTCATAGTTCATCCTGGACAGTTATGAAGGTGTTTGGTTAAATGCCTAGGGACTGGGGAGCTGGCTTTCAAGCAAAGAAAAAAAAAATTATTTTGGGGGGAGGGGGCAGGGAGATGGCAGAAGCAGATGGATATTCAGGTTGACAGAAAATGAAAACCTGCCTTCGTCTTGCTTTCATTAGTCTTCATTATATGACCACGACAGCTTTAATTGCTGCCCTGCATACTATAATAAAAATGTAAAATGTTTAAATGAACTGTGGCTCCCAAAAGCCATTATAAAAGATTAATGATGAGTACTCTTTGCTAACTTAAATGTCTTCAAGAAACACATCTGAGCAGCCCTTGTGGTTAAGATGATATTAGAACAATATTTGCCGGACCACTTGTCTCAAGGCATTATGCACCAAGCTTTGATGGTTTTGATTATTCCGTCTTTAGCTAGTCTGAATTCTAGACATATTTGATGCCAATTTACTAATTCCTGACAAGTTATCCCACTCCCGCAATCCAAAGAAAGAGTCTTCAGGTACTCATAGTTATATTCTGTCTTCAAGAATTGCTGATGCTTGCTTCAATGGCTTTTACTGCCAAAGTCATTGAACATAGGATTTATTAGTAGTGGTCCAGAAGTTATTGTGCTAATTAATACAATATCCAGCTGAAGGGCAAAATGCAAAATCTTTTCTATTTAAATTGGAAGCAGTACCAAGACCCACCTTTGAACTGCCACTTTATCTTGAGGGGCACAGATTTGATCCTGTTTAAATTCAGACGTGAGAGTGGAGTTTTATTTCTAAAGTCCACCAAAGCAAAGCCAAGCTTTGGCATAGTTTTGGTCACTCATCTCTCATTTAACTTAGAAACTAATCTTTAGGGCAAAGCAAATGCTTAAGCAGAGGTGAAGGTACCAACTCTTGCTTTCTCACTGCTACCACTAAGTCTTTTTTTCATGTTTTACCAACATATTTACCACAGTGACTACGTGGCACAACGGAGTGTGCAGGCAAAGAACTATAAATAAGCACCAGCCCATTAGCTCATCCATCCAAGCTCTGCACACACAGCAGCACAGGTTTCAAAAGCAGTATATCCCTGGTCCACTCTGCCCACTGGAATAAGTTGTGCCTCTTGGCAAAGCTCAGCTTTGGGACTGACTATATAGGGGCTTTTCACTCTGCTCCATCTCTGGATGGAGCAGAGGGTCAGACCACGCCTGAACCTTGCACACATGGCCAACAGAGCAGAGGCAGGATGACAAAGCTAAGGTGACCTTCTGTTCTTCTCTCCCTGTTGTATACAGGCAAACCCCAAACTTCTTAAATGGGCATTAACAGCTTTTCTGTGCATAAGCATCTCCTTTGCGCAGTCAGCTAGATTCTCTTGACAGCTACACATCTATGGGAATGAAGAGATCTGCACAGGCAAGACGAACTTTTTCTGTGTGGTGTACTCTGATGTTTGGCTTTCTATTCAATTTCCAGTTAATACTAAGAGATTTGGGAAGACTTATAAAACTTGATACTCTGTGGCATAAACCACTTTCTTGCTATTTAGGATTGAACTAGGATTGTCACAAATGGCAGGAATTTGCTGGCTGCAGAGCTTCTGTATGCCATCCTTTCCAATGTCACTTGTAGAGGCCAAAAACTAGACTGGGGAATGACCAAATGATATATTTGTATGTTCCTTTCTGCTTTAGTGATCGTCTTGCTATATTCCACTCAATGTTGACTTTCATAATACTGTCTCCTCTGCCAGGAACAGATTATGTTGGCTACTTAACATCTTCCAGGCCTTCACCAGGTCTCCTGCACAATGATGTCCAAATTTTCCAATTTCCCGTTCCACTCCCATTAGCTCTCTGGGCTCGTTCCTGTACACATGGTCCCATTTCTATTTCCTGACCACCGTCTGGAAGCTGCCTCCCTAGTAAGTCTGGCTCCTGGGCTCTCATGTCTTCCTGCACAGTCTTCTGGGCTGGTCCCATTCCAACCTGTAGATGAGAAACTTTTCCAAGACAACTATCCCCTCCTCAGTGCTGCTAAAAAAATCCCATCAACCAACAAACCCATTCACTGTTCAGTATCGCAGAATAGACTGATACAATAAGGACCACAGGGCTAATTATATTAGGGGAAGGGAGGGCAGGATAAGATTGCTGTTCCCAAGGAGAAAAGCAAGGTCCTTGAGAAAGAAGAGTGTGGCTTAGTGTTGCTATTTCGCAGCTGGCTGAGCAAGAACTTGGCTCTGCTCTTCCCAGCCTATGAAGTGGGGACAGGAGCCCCAGGGCACAAAGACTGGCTTGCCAGGTCTTTTAAATCAGTGACGGGAGGAGCAGGAGGAGCTCCTTCCCCTCTCTGCCTCCTTTTCCTGTTGGAGAAACTCCTCGGGCTGGTGCTTGGTCGCCCTCAACTTTTCTCCTGCTGCTGCAGCTGCCCTGGAAGCCCCCAGACATTCCCAGCAGAGTCTGGACGGTTGTTTTGGTGACAACCTGGGCTCAATTTAATGAGAATGTTCACGTTCACTTGCTAAGCTGGCAGGCCGCCAGCATATTTTCTTGAGGCACATAAGAGAGAGAAGGGAAATAGTGATTTCTAACAGTATTTTTTTTTTTTTATCCAGGCAAACCTGACTGGAATTTCATGGATGAAAGAAAAGGCACTTCTCTAGCCCAGGGGCTTTGTCCCTGCCAAATTATGAGGGCCTGCTGCAAACAATGGAGGTGTTAGAGCTTCTAAAAAAATAAAAATGTTGAAAGAATCTTTTATAACGGAAAATATTAGGCAATCTAAATCTCGAGCCAGCTGGTAGCGGGCAGTATAATATAAGCTCTTTGGAGGAGAGCTGTGCAAATAATGGATATTCAGAATTTCTCTTCTCCCACTCCCCCCTCCGAATTTGAACTATTTTAGCTATTTTCTCCATCCGAAATTATTTGCCAAATTCAGCCAGTTGCTAAATTCTCCTCAAATTTTTCTTTTCTCCATCAACAGGTTTCTTGTAAAAACAAACCCATTCTCCACCTCCGACTTGGATTACAGCGTTCACCAGTGACACAGTTAGGAAGAAATCTTCCTGTGGTCAGCTCTTTCTTTTTTTTGCTTCGCTCTTGTAGGAGCTCACACGTTAGAGTAACCAAGCTGGCCTGATAGCTGCCCCTGGCTGCGAGCAGGGAGGTTTTCCATTAGTCTCCACCCTCCCCGGATCAGCCCGCGCCAGGCCGAGAGCCTTCGCACAGCATGGGGCTGGAGGTTCATGAGGTTGTGGTTTTCAGGCTGAGTCTTCACTGGACCAGTTCATAATGCTGATGTTTCTGGTGTCAACTGCAGACCAGATGTTGCACCTCGGTGCCGTGCCACCGGAAGGGAGAGCTTTCAGATGACAAGGGAGGCGGGAGGCTCTGAGCGCTCAAAGCTCAAATTGATCCCATGGCGCTTCTTGTATTTGTGCAGGTGTTACCTGTGATGTCCTGGCCAAATCCCACTCTGGCACATCACCAGCTCCAGCAATTTACCTACTTAATATCACCTCTATACTTCCAATTGCAGGACTTGTTCCTCACTTCCCTTCTTTAGCAATGGATTTGCGCATCAATGGCCGGCAGATGCCTGCTGCATCCCTACCCTGCTGCTCCAGGGGATGGCAAAGCCATCCTTGTGCGTGCAGTCTCTGACATCCCCTGGGATGAGCAGCAGCCCCATGCACAGGGCTGGAAGCGAGCTGCCCTGCAGCACCAGACAGAAATGACACGGACCCAAGGTGAGGCTGCAGCAGGCCTGCCCGTGGCAGTGGGGCACTGTAAATGTATTTAAACAAGCTGCCTGAGCCCTAAAATGTGTTTCCAAAGTAATGAAATGTGGTTGTTTGGCAGTGGCAGACACTGTGTTAGCCTTCCAAACCTTCCCCGATTCTTTCTTTTCTCTTGTTTTTTTTCTCTTTTTAGATTATTAAATCTATCATCAGAGAGGCTGAGCCAAATTTTCAAACAGAATATTCAGATCTTCTGTTTAGGGCTTTCAGTGAGTGGTGAAGTGCGAGTGCATATTTTATAGAGCCCATAAACTGCAGAGCCAGACAGATGATGTAGGTACCCATGTTCGAAAACAGAATACTGAAAATTTTGCCAAGAAAGCACTATTAAAACAAATGAATCTCTGATGGCAATTTAAAGTGAAGCAAAACTCCTAGTGTGAGTGTAATCTCTTTTTGTCGGTGGTGGCATCACCCTGGTTGGAGGCTGTTGCCCCGCAGCAAGCCACAGTCAGCGAGGTCTTTGTTCATGTCTGGCACAGCATAAACTGAGCTGGGCAAACTCCGGCTTGGGTTACGGCCCCGCAGTCACAGGGATTTCCATCAGGGCAGGTTTGGATCCACCGTGCTTAATCGCATCATCAGAGCAAGGACTCAAGACCACCGGGAATGAAGGCGCTGCTCGGAGCTTCAGTAACACCTGTAAAGTTCAGCCACACGGGAGCAAAGGAGGTTTAAACCAAAACCTCAGATGCGGCGATTTGGCAGTAAACATTGTACGCAAGCAAGGCTAGAATACTACTTTTTCCATTGTCCTCACTACATGACCACTTGAAACATTACCTTCCTTTTCTTTTCAATCTGGGAGCCAGAGTGCATGCCCTGTCCAAAGCTCTGGACAGAAAACTCCTAAAGCTAAGCTTCCTTTTGCCATTTGAGAAGCAAGAAGGATTGTGCTGTAGCTATGGGCCTTCTAAATAATTGCTTCATGCATAAATATTGATTGTGAGTGCTGACTTCTATTTTTACATAACATAACTGAAAAAATATACATATAGAACTTAACAAAGAATATCTTGCTATAATAAGGAACAAAACCAACCTCAAGTATAAACAGTGATGACAAGAAAACAAACAAAAAAAAAGGCAAGAAGTATTGTGGGGCATGTTCCTTTCTGGTTTTTAATCTTTTCTCATTATTCTATCTGTTAGTAAAGCCTTGACAAGGATTAGTTTGGGAATCTTTGAGACTATGTAAATATGTATCGTTGCTAGGTTGTGAAGCATCCCAGCTCCATGCGACACAAGCTGCACGTGTTAGCAGAGTAAGAATAAAGCTAGCAAAGGCCACGGGATCAGACCGAGCAGAGGCTGGCTCTCCATCACAGTGACCTTGACGTCTGGAGAAGGCAGCAGCCTGTAGTGGCCCGATTTCTCCTGGTAGGAGATGCACACCACCCCCCCCCCAAGGATGTGCACCCATTTGTGTGCAGGAGCAAGTGGCAGCAACACGTGGACACCTGCTTTGGGTAGTATCTGGTCTAGGAACTTGCAATACTGTAAGACTAGAGACAGCAGCATTTGTAGTAAATATACCTTTGCTCAAGTCTTTCTAAACATGTTCATTGCCCCTGCACTGAGATTTCCCCTTCACCCTGTTCAGTCCCCTCCGGGTTGCCATCTGGGATATTGCAATGATAGAAGGACAGTATTTGGCCTCACCAGTTTGGTCCATTTGGGCATCAGTGAGCTTTCTTGAGCCTAGTGAGGTTCACTGGCTGGAGAAAGTCTCCAACATTCTGGTGACAGTCTGTACAGTAAGGTCTCCCTGACTCGCCGTCTGCTGAGTGACTCACCAGTCACTCACTTGTTGCCGACCTGGCAACGTGTGTTAAAGCCTTTCACTGGGTGCTTCTGGTTTCTCCACTTGCACAGATCCCCCAGTGCTCTGCGCCATCCGAAACGAGACCCCTCTGAGAGCCAGTACACAGACAGCGTGTTTCTCTCTCCAGATTTGTCTCTCCAGGATTCAAACCAGCAGAAGCCAGAAGCAGGAAATTATGGGCTTGCCACCGCTGTGCTCCCTGTGGCATGCAGATAAGTCGCTGACCTGCTGAAGGAAAAGGGGCAGATTGGGAGGCCAGCGGGAGCAGGCATGATCTCAGACCCACAAGTTGAGCCGAATGTCCCAGGTCAGGACGGGTGGCTGATGGGCCTTGCAATGCCGATAATCAGCATCTATGGGCCCAAGTACGTGGCCAGACGGAGCCTGGAAATCAGCTGCGATGGGAGTGATGCAACTTCACCTTCTCTAAAGAGCCAGGGTGGGGCTGGGGCACATGAGCTTTTTTCTTCTGCCAGGCAGCCAAAGTGCAGCACGTATAGCGCAGCTACTGCGCTAACCCTTTTTTTGACTGCGATAAGCTGGTTGTCCTCTATTCCCTTTACCCCCTCACTGTTTCTTGCACAACATAACTTTGATCGTAAAGGTCTGGAGAAGCAGGATTTTGAGCCCAATTCTGATCTCACTTATTCTGGCATAATTCAGGAGTAGATACAGTTATACTTGTAGAGGATCAAAATCAGTCCAGTTCCTTTTAACTGGGCAAAATTTGTGATCTGCAGGAGAAGAAAATAATCAAAGATGTGAACAATAGAGCCAGCTGAAGAAGGAGATTTTTTTTTCCCTTCAAAGTCCAATTTTTTTTGGCTAGCTCTTTAATTGAAAAAATAGTTTTGTGGGGGGAAAAAATCCCACAGTACCTAAACATTTGGCATTATCATGCAAAACTTTATAGAAGAAAACAAAAATTGGAAAATTCTCATCATCTGAAAATAGAACTGATACTGTCTCCAGTGGCACCTCGTGTTATAAGACAGAATACGGCAATGCTGGGATGTGTGGTTTCACTTATTAAAGAGCACTGACTGAACTCCGTTGACTGATGTCAAGTGGAAACTCAGAGCTGAAAAACACTGCTCTCTTCCCGTCCTGATGTGGAAGGTCAGTGCTGAGGAACGGCACTCAGCAGGCACGATTTGTGTACACAGGCCTGGACCTCTAACGCTACCATGCTCAGTAGGCTACAAAGCAACCGGCACCTCAAAAGCCCCTCCGAGGGTCAGAGTCACGCTGTGGCTGCCATCCCTTGCAGGTCTGGTTTCAGCGCCCACAGCACTTAGGACCCCCTGAAGTACAAACCCTCCACTGCTCTTCGTGGTTGCCCGGGGGCGGCTGGACCCTCAGCAGCTGTCCGGGACGCAGGCGGCGTGCTGACAGCACAGCCGGCGAATGAGGGAAGCTGTTGACGTGGTGCCTTGCCAAAGTACGTCTGCGTGCCAAGCTACAGGCAGCCACCATGGGAGAGGACGGGAGGAGAGAGGAACCCCAGGCACTGACTGGGTTTATCTTCCAGCTGAGTATGGGTCCAGATTAACTGCATATGTGACCACAGAGGCTTAAACTCGTTCCTCGTCATGGTCATGAAGCATGGCTGTGAAGCACGAAAAATCCTAGAAACAAAGATCTTTAGAGACTTCACGCAGTGCAGTCCAGTGCTGTGTCGCACAGCTCACTGGGTTTTGTAAACGAGAGGCTTTATGTGCAGTCAGCCCTTCCAAGCCCATTAAAGAAAGGCCCAAAGAGACTAAAATCTTGATTTCTTGGATCAAAAAAATCCCAAGGGGTTTTGACCAAGTACCGTGCCAGCTGCTGGGACCACACTGGTTCTGCAACAAGCTCAGCAGCACTCGGCAGCGTGTCCACGGGGGCCGGCGGCAGGAGAGGTCCCGTGCACCAGGAGGCAAGCATGGGTCCTCTCCTGCTCTTCTGAGAAGTGCCCTCAAACCGGGGGACGCCTGACCAAGGTAGCCACAAGAGTCCAGATAAAGCACTAGTGTGTAAAACCACAAACCCCAGGGCCAGGCTGCCTCTCGACCGGAGCGGTTCAGACACATTAAGCTGATAAAGATCTGCCTAGAAATAAAAGGCCTCTCTGTGTTTTCCATCACCCGGCAAAGCCGGCGTGAGTGATACTCTGCAAGACCGTGCTGTAATCTGCATGGGGACTGAAGTGCGTCAGCAGACGGCGTATGGTGTGTTTGTTATCCTACACTTCACAACCCTGGCTGCGGGGAAAGGAAATGTTGGGGTTTTAGGTCAACCGCTGGACCAGTAGGTAGCCGTGATAAACGGTGTGCCGTCACTGTGCTTGACCACTGCTCTAAGCTCAGACAGCATACTTGAGTCACCAGAAACGTGCGTACTTCAGCCACAAAAATGTTTTAGGGACACACTGTGTTATATAAGAATTTATTTGACATTATTAGTCAATCAAATGCTCAGTTTAACTCCTTAGGCCTATAAAGCTCATACAGGACACATACATGTAAACGAAAAATGCAACAACCTTTTTCCATTATTATTTTTAGCAACAAGTTTTACTTCTCTACTTATCTTTTGGTACACCCATGTATTTTAGAAGGGGTTGGGTAGAATTTTTTGACTGGAGCTTTTATTATGCTCTTTATGACATGGTGACCTACTTCACTGACACATCCCGCTAACGCGGTAGTTCCCAGCCCTCTTGGTTGCTGGCAGCAATACCAAGGGGTTAATCTGATAAAGGCAGCATCCCTCCCTGCAAGCCGGGATGCCTGCTGGAGACATCCTGGCACCTTGTGCCTGTGAGCATTGCCAGAGATCTCCAGTGCCTGCTACCTTACATCGAAGCAAGACGATTGTTGCTATTGAACGATCACTTGGGTGTTCAAGCGATCATCTGCAGTGAAGGTGGCCCTGGGTATGGGCCAGCTACGTCACTGCTGTGGTTCAGGGGGCAGGTAGCTTTGGGAGGAGAGCAGCACCTGGATCCCGTCCCATCTCGCACCCCTGTGCTCACGCTCTGCGGGTTAAACCCTGAAACTACGGACTTTCTAAATTGTAAGCGAGAGTTTTCTTGTTCGCCACTCTTGAAATAGACTTTATAAAGTGTCAACGGCAGCGTGCACTGCAAGGAAAAGCGAACCAGAAACTCCTACGCTGACCTGTGTCTTCATGTCGATGCTCAGGTTGTCATTTGCATGGCTGTGGTCAGCAGGAGGCATGTGAGCGGCTGCGCCAGAGCACCCCAAAAACACCCGGTGCCTGCTGCTCCCAGCGGCACTTCCCTGCTGAAAGGGCGGTTTTGCTCCCGAAGATGAGGAGGGACAGGGAAACGGTGCTGGGGGTCCCCCCCACGGCTCCTCTACCCAGACCACTCTGTTCAGTTGGAAAGTTAAAGAGAAAAGAAGACAAGTTTTCATACACCCACCTGCACAGACTCATCCCAGGAGTCAGGCAGAGTTCGCTCCCTCCCACACACCACTGTTGCTGTGCAGCCTTGGAGCCCCGTCACCCCTGTACCCTCCGTGCTGCCGGATGGAGAAACCTCCATAAACCTGCTTTAATTGCTCTGACCAGCACCTGCCAGAAGGAGGGTGATGGGTGGTCTCCCTGGGGCACGTCCCAGGGTCACGCTGGCACAGGGTTTTTTCCACAGGTGTGCTGAATTGTGGCTGTTCTCAGCCCTTGCTGGCCCAGGCCCACACTCGCCTCCAGCTGGGGCAGCACGGCCAGGGCCCCATGGGCTGGGCTGCAGGGGGTCTCCTCTCCCTGCCTGGCCCACGACGTCACAGGGACGGAAAGGTCCGTGGCTCCTGCTGCCTTGCTGGCAACCAGGTTAATGCCATGTGGTGCTTCTCCTTCTCCCCTTTGCCTCTCCCCCTCTTCACCCCCCAACACGTGGGGGTTTTTTTACAACACCATGACCATCACTAAGGTATGGGGTTGCCAAAGATTTGTCACAAGGCACGGTGGGGGACGGAGCCTTGTTGAGGGCAGGGCAGGGAGGTTGCTGTGGGTCAGAGCAAGAGGCTCGGTGCCTCTTCCTTGTCCAGCGGTGCGAGCAGGGAGCACTCGGCTGGTGAAGTCCTTCATGAGGTCCCTTGAGCTAAAACTCTTGTAGCACCAGCGATGAGCCCTGTCCCCTCTGCACACGTGCAACGGCGTCAGCCCTCTTGCTGCAGGTACCCTGTCAAGGAGCTTGCCGCTGGACAGGAGCCCATCCCGCTATGCCCGAGGGGCAGATGGGTTTAAAGTCAGTGGTGTGTCCTGCCTGTGCATGGGATAGGTGGAAAGCACCGGAGTAACTCATTCAATATGCCAAAAGGTGTGTGCTCAGTTAGTGTAATCATTCAACTAGGGCCAATCTGGTTTATAGGATAAAATATACAAGAAGCTTACAGTAAAAAAAAAAAAAAAAGAAAAGAGAGATTGCCAGGAGGATGAGAGCAGTGGCTGGATCAGCTCGGCCCCGGCAGGAGCCCTGGAAGGGGGCCAGGGAGGCAGGAAAGATCCATGAGGAGTTTCCTGCAAAGAAAGCAGTCAAGAAATTGGCAGAGGCAACTATGCATGTGACGCCTGCGCAGCTCTGCTTGGGTGGAGGGGGAGCCATCGTCTGGGAAAGCAGCCCAGCCTGGAGATTTGGAGGGGGGCGAGGGGGAAAGAAGGTGCAGTTTAGATCAGCCTTACCCAAAATAATATGTGGTTTGTATTTTCTAAGCAGAAAATTAAAAAAGATAAAAAACTAGTAGAGCAAAAGGTTTCACATTGGAGGAAACATCATTTTCCTATTAAAAACCAAAACAACCATACCAGAAAAACCCCAAACTTTGCAGTTAAAAAATTCCTGCCAAGCACTGAAATATTTTCTGGTGAGGCCCAGAGGTCTCTGCTGTCCCCCAGTACCATGAAACTGGTGTCACTGGAATGTCCCCAGGTGGAGTGAGAACAACACCGCATTGAATTTTGAGACCCTTCACTGTGGGTATTCTTGGAAATTTCACGCCCCAGAATCCGGTTTGTAAATGTCACCAGTGCAAGGCCTAAAAATGCATCTGAAAATGCAGAATCTGTTCTCCTGGACCTCCTGGTGTGGCAGACAACCAACCTCTCAGCCGGCACGTCCCCACACCCCTGTCCCGACTAGCCTGATGGCTGCTGGGTGAGGATAGTCCTGGACCGGGCAGAAACCCCCGTGGGAAGCCAAGAGAGTGATGCCGGTGGAGGTGAACACACAGTCAACTCAGGCACCACGGGCTTGCTTACAAACACCTTCAGCATCATGAGCACATGGTGGCCCAGCAGGGATAGCGACGGTGAGGGGAGTTGCCTATAACAGCTGGGTGCGGTGCTCGACCGCCCGGCTGGGCGGGCTGCTCCTGCTGGAGCACCTATGGACCCGTGAAGTTGAAGTCAAGTCAGTTAACTGGCCGTCGGGCTGGGAGTAAGCCCCGGGATGTCAGTGTTTGTTCTACGTTATTTTCGACCCAAAGCCCTCTGTCAGCAGTGCTGGAAAACAGGCTGGGTACAGGAGCTGCGGGTGCGAAACTATTCAGAAGAGGTGCTGGAAACTGATGCTGACGGCATTTTTGGAAACTCTTTCCCCGAGTTGAAAAAAAAAAAAAAAAGGGATTTCCTTAAAGCGACTGAAAATGAATTTGCCACATCTGCAAAGAGTGGCTTGTGGGGCTGCCTGTCCCTGAAAGTAGCTAAGGAAGTGCTACAGTCAGCAACTTTCAGTTTAAATGACAAAAGCTAACGCACCCACGGGCAACGGCAAGTGCCAGGTATACTACCAGTTGCCTTAAATCCTGAAAATGCAACTACTTGCATTGCTAAAGCTCCACGAGTTTGCACAGTCCAAGAATACAGTCTCTTTGGCAAAAAAAAAGCTGGTTTTGGAATCAAGAACGGCTTGTAATTAAAGCCAACAGTATGAGAATCTGTAACTGATCTGGTCTGAACAAATTATTTGGCTACCTGAAAAGAAGAGAATCAAAACCTTTTTATTTTTTTGGAAAGAGGCTCAAAAAAGAAAAACACTAACTTGCTGAGAAAGAGGAAGCAATACAGGCAAATTAAAACAGGCAGACGCTTGACCTCCATATTGGGCAAGCATGTGCAAAGGTGGAGAAGATGGGACTCGCTTTAGTTTGATGAACACTCCAATCACTGCTGATGACATAAAATTAGACCATTTGTTTTAAAAAAGAGTGACAGAAACCAAGAAGATCTTATGCCATTGACCTTAACACTCCTCTGTAATATACTTGATGAGAGGGATTTTGTTATATTTTTACTGAGACAAATTCAACAGATTTACAGTGATGAATGCAATAAAATTACACACATGGTGAAGGAAAGCTCAGCTTCAAGGCAGTACAGCTTTGTCCACGAAACTTAACTCCTTGAAATTTGCCATTTTCAGCTGGAAAGGAAAAAACTCAAAGGCGTGACTCCAGCAAGGCTCTTTAGTCAAACAGTACCAGACGGGTGTGTGGGATTCACCTTTTGCTTTGGTTATGAATGAAAGTAGTCGGCTAGGAGATTGCTAAAGGCTATTTTTGCCTAAAGAAGTCTGGTCAAGATGCGGTTAATGTAGCCATGCTCAGGTCTGCTGTGCTTTGAGGAGGGGATGTATGGAATTGAGAGGGAAAGGAAGCTTGGAGGAAGCCAGGTAACACCTTGACCGAGGTAGGTATATTGCCTGTATGAACTTTGGTACAAAATGATGCCATGGTCTCTGGGAGACACAGGGAATTTGTGACCGAGTTTTCAGTATTTTCCTTTTTCCAGGAACCTCACCAACTCCTCATGCTGTCCACATGAGGAGTAAATATCACTGTTTCCACCCTCCAGACAGAGAGGCAGAGAAAGAGCATTTTGACTGACGTCTCAAGTGCTGGGCCATACCTGGGTTTTACTGAGCTTTGAGCACCTGCCTCTCCTTAAATTGCGAGGGGTTCAGTAGCAGCCCCAGGGAAGCCGAGTGTGACAGTGTGAGCTGGTTGTGTCACCCTGTACTCACAGGAAGACAAACCCAAGGCAGAGAAAGGTCTTCGTTCAACAAAGGCTTAAATGCTTATTTCTGTCTCCTTCTTCAGGAGGAATTTCTGAAACACATTTACATGCTTACCTAAATCCGGACCGCTGTGGTAAGCATGCTGTTGTGCTTATATAGTTCATAACTTGTCTTTGGTCTAGAAGAATTGAAGAAGCTCGGGTTTTTCCAGCGTTTCTGTATGATTTGGCCCATCAGCTGTCATGTGTTGGTACATACGTACGTGCCACCTGATGAGGTGACTAGAAACCCAGACCCACGTTCAGCCCAGCTTGGACTAAGCTGACACCCTCCTGCTGCCCCTTCTCCTTCGGGGCAGAGCAGCCGGGGGAGGGGAGTCAGGGAGCGGGACGCATCATACAGATCAGATCCATCACACAATCTGCAGCTCGTGGCAGCCCTCCCCGCACAGGGCTACGAAAGCCTCCAGCCTAACAAAAATGTCTCTTGCGTCCGCTGCACCAAAGACCACAGATCCAAAGCCTACCCTTAGCAACCCACGCATCTCGGAAATAGTTCCAGGGAGAGCAAAAGAAACTGTTGTCCAAACAATATATACAGATGCAAGTACTTTGTTGCATGATTAATAAAGGTAGTTTGTTTCACCACTTTTAAAATTTAACCAGAGGGCTCTTTTTAATAGTCAGAATCATCCCTGGCAAAAGTCTTCTTGAGCTTACCTATAAGCACTACGCTCTAAGTTCAGAGTGTTGTGGCTTTTTGGTTTTGCTTTGTTTTCAAAAAGGGCTGATGAAAACCATTTTCATAAACTGACAGCAACAACCATAACACACATACAAAAACAAGATCGCAGTCTCATACGGGAAGTATTTCTGCTTTCATTTTTATTTTATTAATACATGTACAAGAGATGCATAATCTTCCATTATCCATGCTTAAAAGTAACAGGTTGTTGTTTGGGTTTGGTTTTTTTTTTTTTTTCCAAAATAGCTTAAAGAGGAAAATAAAAATAAGGATGAAGGAGGTGCAACATATTCAAACCATACAGTTGAAAACCTTGCTAAAATTACTGCTGAAATGTGGAGGGTGTGTCTATGTGTATCATCCTGTATCGTAAAAGCCTCACCCAAGGTATTTATGTATAGGAATAAAAAAATGCTTTGGCATAACCAGAGACTCCTCCGTGCACACTTTGTTGACATTTCTGAAATACTGAGAGAATAAAATCTGAGAATTACATCATATATCATTTTCTCTCCTTGGCAGCAATGTCTTTAAATGCGGGGGGGGGGGGGATAAAGAAGAGTCTGTTGACAAGAGACTTTACTTCCATACTAAGATGGTTAAATTAGCAGGATGCAGCAGGATGCAAACAGCTTTGAATAGAAGAGATGGAGATATATATTTTTATATATGTATATAATGTAAAAATGCTTATTTTATATGAGAAAGGAAGATTTGTCAAGATAACATAAAATGAACCACTCTAAGACTAGCTTCCAGCAAAACATTTTGCTTTATTGGATCTATTTTCTAGCTACAAGTCAAGCTGACATCTGTCAGGCTTTTTAACTTTTCATATGGCAGTCTATAAGAAATGTTTCATGCAACGTCTACAATGCTAAATACAGGGTAAATAACTGGGATTAAACAGGTGAGGAATAACAGACTATTGTAAGGACCAATAACAGCATATTATGTACATACAGCCATATTATATTCTCATGTCTTCACAGTAATGTGCAAATGTGAAAAATATGGCTTTCATTTTTTTCCTAAAGAAAGTAAGACATAATTATACAGACTAACGTTTTAAAACGCTTAGGAGGATTTCACCTTGTTGTGAAACCTGTTCAGTCTTCATTGCATTAGGGTGAAGGAGCCACCCCAGCACGGAGGTGTAGTTCAGGTGTATTTCCAGAAGGGGGCAGAGATTCCTAAGGCACAATATTAATGTTAAACATTTTTAATTTAAGTCATGCTATTTTATTTTAGGGTTTTTTTTTTTTTTTGGTTATATGAAATAATAGGTTGTTGCTAGTTATATAATAAGCAGTTGATTGTAAAAAATACAATGTTAAAGGCTACACTACATGCCTACCTGTAGCTCCAGAAACATTAGCTAATCTGAAAACACACTATACAGCGCTGCATATTAAACCTTTGTGGTTTTTTGGTAATATTCTTTTTCATACATGTAGCAGAGAGTTATAAGGCTTCTGCGGAATAATAACATTATAACTGAACAAATATTTTACACTCTTCCATAATGGTATTTACAGTTACTATAACTCCTATTTTGTCATTTGGTAAATAACATGTATCTTGTATGCATCCTTCCTGCCTATCTAAAGTGCTTGCTTAACTGCATGAGGAAAGAAAATGCATACCTGCTTTAGGTGCAACAAACCCTCAAAAGAAGTAGCTGAAATACTTGATGTAGATCGGAAATGCATTCTCAGAAATTGAAATTATTGCTAAATTCAGTGCCCTCACTAGGCAATCATCTATATTATTTGTCATATATAAATATATGCATATATACTAGTATGTATGTACATGCATACACATTCATCTATCATGTAAAAGATAGATTTCAATTTTTTGTCCATCAACCTTTTGTGCTATTCAACTCACTTGTGCTATGACTGAAGCCAGATTAAAATCAAAATCTTAACATGCTACTACTAACAACCCTATGATTCATTAGCACATAATAAAGACAATACGCAAAAGAAAGCTGAGATGATGACAAATCAGGAGGCTTTTGAAATGCACTGAGCATAAGGCAATAGGCTGTACATTACAGCAGACGAAACGCTGAAGAAATTCTGGAATTCATAAACGCATCTTACTGGGGTAGGGATTGCTCTCCCTACGTAGCTGCAGAGTCCTACGCTTTTTTCCAACATCACTCTCCAGAATGCAAGCTCTATAGTTGCTGCACCTACGTACTTTTAATGGTAACAAATTCAAAGCTTATTAAAAATGCCCTGATGCCACAACCTGGTAAAATAAGGCACTTCCAGGGCTGTATTCCAGCGGTGCCATGCCAAAAAGATCAGCACTGGGCAGAAGCACTCAGATTTTGCTGAGTTTCCTAGTTTTGTCCCATGAAATGCGCCGTCTCGGAGCATACTCCCTCCTCTTCCTTTTGAGATGATTTTCTTTAAAGAAGCTGTTTCATCAGTTGAAGTTGAGGAGCTACTTCTTTGTAGGCAAGAGGTAAATCTTCAGTTCCTGACATTCAGTAAGGTGGAAGATCAGAGTGGTACCAGGCAACGTCTTCAGTTTATTCGATATCTCTCTACTTGAGCTGACACGCCAGCTAAGTCAAAAGCGTGGGTAAATTTCATACTAGGCCCGTATTGAAAGCTATGAATGCACATTGGTACTGGAAAGGTCATTCCTTATAATTTCATTTACTGCAAAAAAAAAGAAGAGAAGAGAAAACAAATTGATTAGCATCCCACTGCTGCAGGTGGGTCTCTTCAGTACACAGACTCTTCAGCCCCCCAGACTTGCATCCATTCCTTGACAGCTTCCGTACCGCTCTGAACAGTCAGCGCAGCATCACAAGACAGCTCGTACAGGCTGATCACAGTGCAAAACAGCAGGATTAACCAAGGTTATTAACATGCTAAATAAGGTGTAAAACCGAGCATCACAAGGACAGCAGCATCCTGGATCCTTGTCTGCATCAAACATACTTAATATTTCAATTCAGTTACAGATAAAACATTTCATTTGCTCTAGAACTGGCTTGGAAATGTAAAGCAAAGAGAACCACAGGAAATCTTAGAATAATCTACCCCTTCCATAAAAAGAGCTGTTTGGAAAGTATGTTAGCCACGGGAGGTACTGATGGCAGAGAGCTGCCAGCCACTGAACCTGGGTATTTGCAGCTGCAATGCCTAGACAGAATACAACTTCACGTGCTGATTTTTCCCACTGTGGGATGATATTAGGGGGGTAAAAAAAAAAAAAAGTAGAAGAGAAGAAACTGCTGCATGCTGGCCCATTCCCTGGAACTGGTAACACATGTAAATATACACCCTCTTTTCATGGTGTGGACACATGTGGACATGCAATCTTTGCTCCTATCTGCACAGACAGATGGGAGGGACGAGCAAGTTAAAACCCTTGGCAAGAGTCAGAGGAAAGAACAAACAAGGTTCTCTATCTCAGCATCAGCCAGTCAGACTGCATCTCCACTGATAAAAGTGTTGTTTTCTTTATTCACGAGTCTTCTTTCATTCTTTTCCCCCTCCCCTGCAGATCATCAGGCAATACGGTTTCCCACACTCCAATTATGTCCATTTATCAGCTTGTGATTTTTGGCAGATGGACAGGAAATGACTGAACCTGGCAAAGGCCATCTACAGTGGACTACACAACATCCCTTTTATTTCCACCCCACCTCCCTGCAGCGACTGCCACAACCTGATTTACATGAAGTGAAGATAGATAAAATGCCATCAGTAGGGCTATCACCACTTCTGAGTTTCCCTAGCATCGCTGGGAGTGGGAAACACATGCCCACGTCATGGAAGCACCACGGAAAAGCCCGCATTTTCCTTTCCTTGTGAGCTGCTGTTCCCAGCCATTCAGATAACTTCACGTGTTTACTGGAAAAGACCAAGCCTGTCTAAATCCAGCTTCCTGAAGCAATTAGTTGGTTGTTTGGGGCTTTTTTATTATTTTTTTTTTCTGCAGACCTATTGCCCATTTAGTAATTGCAGCACATGAATCAGTCAGGATTTGTGTCATGGGTCCTGGCCACTGAAACCACTTCTACCAATGGATATGCGCACCATACTTCAGAAAGGAAGTACCAGTTGCATTTGTAACTACCTGTTTTTGGCAGCAAAGTAAGAGCAGCATGGAAATGAGATGTGAAGACAAAGCAGTTCTTTCTCTTAAGACTGCCATGGAGTTCATCTTTAATATTACCAAACAGCGGGAACAAATTCAAGCAGCAAGCCCTGCTGTGTGGCAAAGATTGCCCTGCATGCATCTGAACACAGCCAGAAGTCCTGCCCCATTTCCATGCTGCAAGACTCAGGACAGCTTTTGGGACCAAGTCTCCGCCTTGAATGCAAACAGCCCACTTCTTCTGTGGGATGATTCTTCCATGATGCTTTTGTAAAGATTGTTTCTTTGATAAACTTCTCAAAGCAACATTGGGTATGTGGCAAAAACACAGAGTGACATCTTGGTGTTGAGTGTGACAATGAAAACAAATACTCATATGGGCCAAACACTGTCACAGTTTTGCTCTACTTTCCCTCAAAGTTTCTGTTACATCAAATAAAATTAAGATACTACTCAAGGCAATCGTCAGTCTTCGTGCAGTTAGTTAGTGCTTAGAAACATTAAGTGATGTACAGTGCTTCTGTAAAATGTGAACACAAGTATCACTGGTATTTCACAGATGGGGACAGGGAGGTGGAAAGCGAAGGAGCTCCCCATCTCAGTCAGGATTAGCACTCGGGTATCTCGAACCTCAGAATAATGCCACAGCACATGCTGAGGTACTCTTGCTTGATTCATTCAGTAAAACTTTCAAAAGCAACATCCCCCAGCCTGCCAGACCATTCTTTCCCCTATTAAAGCATTTTGTGAAAGTATTTGGGAAGCAATGTGATGACATGAGGGTCTGAGAGGCAAAAGTCCATCTCCAAAACATCGGCTTAGGCACTCAGAGGCTGTCCTTTCCAGCCACACTAGGTACCCTTAGCTGAATCCTCTGTCACTCGCGCTGTAGGACACGTGGCTTAACCTAGAGATGACGTGACTTTTATGTTCATCTAGTAGCCCACCTGCCTCGGCTCAGCCCATAAGACCACCACGGTCCTTCAGCCACACTCTCTCCCACTCCCAGTGGCCAAACCAATCTGGCCCCAGGGGAAATCACTCACTCATAATTTTGTTACCAACTCCAACAGGATAGAGATTAGACCTTTAGCTTTAGTGCTCATTTTTATTACATGTTACTTTCTTAATGGAGGTGGACTTCTGCTACCTTGCTGGGTGGCAGTCAAGTCTGGTGTCCCTGTGTAACAACATCTGACAGCTCTTCAGCAACAGTCACTTGACAATGTCAGTGTGGACTCGGGAGACAACTGAATTTCAACCGAAGTGCACCCTTTGCCACCGGATCTCATAACCAAATGGGGCCAAAAACGCCAAGAGGATGTTAAACATCTGTCTCATCCATGCTGGCCCATGGACAGCGTGGCTCAGGCACAGGTCTCCTTACTTTACTGTCGCTTGTTCCCCTTTACACACCGCAGGGTCAAAAATGCAAAAATTCCCAAGAACGCAGTGGAAAAAACCTACAGAGAAGGACAAGTGCACACAGAAGGCCCAGGTGGGGCAAGAAGTGATCCGGCAAAGCAGCTGATGTTGTAGAGGCAGACGGCTAGCAGAGAGCACTAAACACAAGAGCCGAAAGGGGAAGTGTGCTGAGCGCGGGCTTTCCCGCGCTGCCCGCCGAGGCACCTGAGGCTGGAAGGAAAACCCTCCGGCGGGTGGGAACAAGGGGAAACCAGGTGGCAAGCACACGTGAAGCGTGCTGGGTGAGACTTGCTGGGTTCCACTAGAAGGATGTTCCCTGCCACCTCCACCTGCACGGTCTAGCACTCCTGTGAAGACACTCCTCTCTCCCTCCAGGTCTGAGAAACAGATACTGAGGGAAAACTTGTTGGGGGGAAAATGCAGCTTTCAGTCAGTCAAAATGACAGGAAAATACAGACTACATTTCTCAAGTAGTCTTAAGTGTCTTTAGCATCAACATTTTTTATTTCAAATTTCTGGAAAATTTGCTTCTTTTAATACTCCAAAACATATTAATGTGTTTGTTGCATGCTAGGAAATGTTTTATTTTGGATCAAATTGAATGTTTGGAATGTTTTGGTGGTTTTTTTTTCTTTTGGAAAGAAAACATCAAATATTCTTATTGTAGGTTAACCCAAGATTATCCTTCCCAATAGCAAATCAAAAATTCTGTTACTGAAGTATAGCTCTGCAGAAGCGTCCTGTATGTCTGTCCGTACCAGTGTTGCACCTACGACAACAGCCAGTTCTTTGGGAAACAGCATAGGAACCAGGCACACCTCCAGTTATGCTTTCTGTAGTACACCTTTACTCTGCTGGAGGGCTTTGTGAGCAAGAGAAGGTCTGCATCCTTGTTTCTAGTCAACTTCAATGAATTTTCTTCCATGAAGTTTTCCAATAACCTTCTGAATGTGTTCTGGCCTTCACGGTTTCCTGCAGTAACAGGTTCCACAGTTTAAGGATATGCTGGTAGAAAAAGTACTTTTTTTGTTTAAAATTTGGTTCTTGATAATTTAATTCAAGTGTTGCGTGAATGAGCTGCTTGTTCCCTGTTCACCACCTCCTCAGCCATCCATCACACCCCTTCCCTTTGGTATCCTCAGGGTTCCACTCAGTCCTGTAGGACAACTGCAGAACTCCCTGGAGAGGTAAGTTATACTGCTTGTGCAGAGAAAATAATTGGTATTTTTCTCTTAGTTCCCACCTTTCTAACAAAATATTTATTATCTACTTGTGGGGAGTCAGCTGGTTGCTGTCTTGAATGCTCAAGTTTTGGCTTACAAACCTGTTACTACAAGAGGATTGTGTGTACTCCACAGAACAGCAGTATTCTGTGCAAGCAGTATTTTGGCCTGGATTTGAGCTTCGTTCCTAAAGCAAATGCTGGCCTTTGATTCCACTGCTGCTTGGATACGCATCCATTCATGTCCATAGTACCATTCCAGAAGTAGCTGTGTTTTGAAGGAGGACAACATTTTTTAAAGAAAGGTTGCAAAGGCTTTACACTAATTTTAAAAATCCTGAGTACTCAAAAAGACCCATTTTATAGACAGAGATGAGACCCAAAGAATCACCTGGCCTGCTGGAGGCTCTACATACAGCTTAGCAGCAGATCTGGAATAGCACGCAAAATGTTTAATTTTTCGATGTCTAGATTAGCACAACACTTCCCTTAAAGCAACAGGTTGATCCCTATCAGATCAAACAGCTGACTACAATGATTTACAGCACCTTTGTCATCAAATTTTTTTCTCTGTTTTTCTGCTGGCTTTGGCGGGGGGGGTGGCCACTGTCGCTTTCATAGCTAACACCTACAGTTCCCCACAATGCCTTCCCTCAACTGGTATTTTCCATTGTCATGTTCAGCTTTTCCACTGATAGAAAGTAAAAAAAAATAATAGTGCTGAGAAATGCAGGTAACATGTGACCTCTCTACCTGTCAAGGCATCTGAAAGAGGAACCTTTCCTTTGCTAAACAGCAGATGCCACGGTAGCAGGATGTGGTGAGCTGTTATACCACATTTTAGTTTAATAAGAAGGTTTTTCTTCTTGTATTTAATTTTGCTTTAAAATGCCCTTGCAATGGAAATTTTTGCTTTACTAATTAGCAAAATCAGTGTCTTACCGATGCAACAGTTTGCGTTCCTGCACGGAACAGGACAACCAGATATATCTGAACAAATGTGGGTTCCATATATAGATGTGAACTTCATAGGAAACGGAATATTTTTAACATTTGGTGGTTGTACATGGATTCCATCAACTGGCAAAACTTTAAATTTCTGTAAACTTCTGCTTTCCTTCTATCTGATTACTAATATGGATAACATTGTGGCCTTTTGTTTTAATAAAATACCTGTTCCTCTTAGACAAAGTCCTGCCTTCCAGCGCAGATATTAATCCCACTCAGATCAAAGAGCGTACGACATCAGTGGTGCAGGGAGTGGGGAACAGTAACAGGCAGCGGGTTTCCACAACTGGTGAGCTCCTTAGGGCTACAAATAGAAGAGTATGGAAGACTTCATACTCCTAAAGATGAACGTTCCCAAGAGTCTGAAAAAATGGCAGGTGAGCTGAGAGCTATAGTCAAACCCAAAATTATAAAGTCTACAGTTTTGGGATGCAATGATGGCACTTTGAAAACATATCGCATCTCAGTTCACTTTGTTAGCAGTAACATTGAGGCTCCAGTTTCTCGCTGGATTAAGCTGCTGCCTCTTCACACATCGCACACCAAAGTCTGCAGAAGTCAACGACCGTCCTTCCCTTGACTTCAAACCACGTCAGCAGCGGCCCAGAGAGGTGTGTACAAGGAGACCAAGCAGCAGAGCTGTGGGCTGTGTTTGCTGTTGTGCCCAGCTACACACTTCTCTTTCACAAGTGAGCTTTGCGGCTCTCCACTCCACTCTTTTTTAAGGGGTGTGATAGAGTTGAAGTAAAAGGGCACTGAGAGGTTTTGCGCAGAGCTGACACCTTGTGAATCACTGGACATGTACGTGTCCCTGCTCCTGCATCAGTAGTGACAGCATCAGCTTGGTTCCTTCAGGATGGTTTTTGGTTTCCTTATCAAGAGGAAGAGCAACACAGCGAGTCTCAAGACATCTAGGCCTTCAGGGTCACATCAAGCTTTTTTCCGCACCTTCGCTTGTTACTTCACGTCCACCTGTGACTGCTAGGGACCATCACCTCTATGATGGAGCAGAACTAAAGCAGGAGGTTCAGATGCCGTAATGCCCTCTCACCGAAAAGGAACAAAAGCAACCTGCTCTGACTGGTGCACGTGTCATGGAAAATACAAGTAATACCAGCTGCATCTTTCAAGCTATGTGTCTGAAAAGCCTGTGTGAAATTACGCTTGGATTATGCCATGTCCAGACAATAATGCTTCATCTTTCAGATGAGTGTAACTGCCCAAGCAATGCAGTGCCATGTTTGGAGACCATGTTTGGACCATGTTTGACACTGGTCAAACTGCACGGCTAGGTGTCACATTTGAGCAACCTTCAGAAACGAGCAGCAGCACTGAAAGCAAAACTGCCTCAATTTGGTTCCTCATTTCTCCTTCCAGCAGAATTCACTAGCTCAGGTCAAGCCTTGTCGGTGCAACTACAGTGACCGCCAGGTCAGGGATCTCTCCACACACCTCGTTACACAGAGCAGATGTACCCCTAAGTGCTCTGAATTTCCATTGTCGGCAACAGCTCACTGATCACAAGCATCATGGAATGGGGACTGTGTTTTCCACTCCACTGGGTACAGCTCTGACCACACTGTCACTATTCAGCATGCGAACAGGGATATGGAAACATAACTCTGTAGTGAGTCTATGAGTTTGATGCTGACACCACGCTACCTGTAGCAATGCTTCATAGTATGACATTCACTTTGCTGTCTATAATTACTGCCTTTGGATTTTTCCACCAGCGATGCCACATCTTGCTCTATCAGGCTCCTGTGCTCTCATATGCCCTTCATTTCAGATGAAATGACACATATTAGCATCACTGAAGAGGAATTCCAAATCACAAATGAATGCAGAGGAAGCAGAAGTACAGGAGGGAAAAATGTTTTCCCTTATGTCCATGTACAGATTTTATTTAAAGAGAAAAATGGCCAAATATAACCACATATACAGCAAGTAAAGAAATAAAGGTCCTGGTATACACTCCATCACATGAGTAAAATCCTACAGTTTTTATCAGGGTACCTACTTCCTCACTACTAACAAGCAGCACACCTTTCCAACATACGAAAGCTGCAACAAACAACATAGAATTATTATTTAAATCACTGAAAAAAAAATAGGGCTGTCTTAGAGAAATTCTTTTTCAAAGCTAGCAAGTATTGTCCTGTGAATAAAAAAAATAATCAGAAAATAGTGATACAAATTCCTGAGGTGCCAGCCTGTAATGTGAAACTATAGATCACATTAAAGCTTACTGAATTAAAACCCAAACAAAACAAGTCTTGTGAAGCAATGGAAAATATAACTTCACACGTTCCATAAAGAAGTCAGATCTTGTATTACCTCAGGTGTCCTGGATGTGTTTAAACCTTAAACTTATTTTTATCTCTTCAATCATAATAAGCCACCACCACAGGGCATGCTATTTTTGGAACCAGTGAATAGGACAGTGGAGCAAGTGAGTGACAACAAGTAGCAGGTTTTAATAAAACATGATCCTCCCATACGAACATCAGCTTGGCAGGATGGATGGTATTGTGCACGACAGCCGACAGCCACTAACATGGAGTCATTTTCCTACCTGCTCTATCCTCTGCCTTATTTAAATCAACAACGCCAAATAACACAAAATCTCCCACAGCAGCTGCGCTGCGGAGGGCTAATGGGAAAGGTTCCTTGCTGTAGTGCGATGACAGCACCGTGTGGCAGTAATTTAACTGGGGCTCTTGACTAGGTGCCCAGACTAAATGAGTCCCATCCTATCGTACCAGAACTCCTGGGTTTGGATTTTTTTCATCCCTCCCATATGCAACCCTGGGAACGCGCTGTGTCTCTTGCTCTGCAAACACTTAGGGATGAATTCCCCGGCTGCTGGGAATTAGTGCAGGAATCAGCAGAGCCACCGTGATTCCCAACACACTGGGGTCTAAACTTTAGCTCGTTTTTACTTTCAGTCTGAGGGTGGCTGCATTCAACCCGGTTTACCTTTTATACCAAAGAATCAGAGGGTCAACAGGAATTTTCAGTAGCCCTCACTGAGGCCAACCTTGGCTGGAGCAGCTGGGGTTTGGGCTGCACAGAGGCTGCAGGATCTGCCCCGGTATGATGCAAGCCACGTTTGACACACACATACACACACGTGTGAGCGTAGGGCTGGGCAACAGACAAATAAACCACATTTTAACCAAAATTATGTGTTTACGTTCCTAAGGGCATCTGTAAGGGAAACAAAACAGACATATTTTATGTTTTACACAAAATTTCCACATGACAGAAGAACTACGCAAATGCTACCTAAGGCAGCCAAAACCCAAGGTCAGTACTGCTGGAAGCTTTGTGGGTATCAGTCAGGAAGGACTAAGGAAGAGCATGCATCACTTTGCTGGAGACAACAGAAATTTGCTCCCGCCATAAGAAATACAGTAATACAAGCTGATTCTAGCGATCAGTTTTTCTTTCCAGTTTAGCGCCCAACAGTAAAATAGTGCTGTCAGACCCCAGCATTCAAAACTCATGAATCATGCCCTGAAGCATGACGAGAGTGGATTCAAAACCGAAACAAATTTAAAGCAATTCTGCATTTGCCTATTTTTTAGCCTCTAGACATCCCTGGACGTATTTATTAAACCCTGAATCTAACAGATATGAAGCTTCCTTTTTTCCTTTTTACGGTCGTATTTCTGACCGCATCCCACAAGGTTTGCTGTACCTCACAACTGGAAGTTTACCGCAGTGTGGGCAACACTTGAGATGCAACGCTCTCAAAGTGATTGCCTAGAAGAGCAAGGCTAAAGCCCACCGCATGCCCCAAAGGGCTGGCAGCTCCTGAAGCTTACAGGGAGTGGATGGGAGCCGGGGAGTGGGTCTGGACCATGCTGCAAAGTTTTGAGCCCAATGATGGAGGATGCTACTTGGGGACCTCCTGCCCTGCCAAAGGAGTATCCCATGCGTATGCATCCAGCCCAGCACGAGCGATTTCTGCCAGCCTTTTGGACCTCATGTGGCAATCTGTATCAGGCCAGACCTTTCCACATAACACCAGGCGGTGTTTCTCCACATGCTGGAAAAGTGATAGATTAGCTTTAGGGAAAATATTTCTGGAGGTACAGAAGGAAAAAGGGGAGCAAGAGAGGATCCATAACCTCTATGACTTACTGATTTCAGAGTTTATAAAAAGCCAAATAAGACTGAATTTCTCTATCGATTATACAATTATTAATCTTTTTAGAAGCTTTTCCAACATTGCACATAATGAGCAATTCATCAAAGCATATTAGGTGCCACAGAAGTTGCATTCAATATAAAGGGATCATTAAGTTTCTTGTAATTGCACATTACTGAAGCTTTTGTTAGTTCTAAATCAAATCAATGGGATGTGCACGTATGCTCTTTAATTGACTTTATGTAATAATAGTGTGGCCCCTAGTGATCATCTGGAATCCTCCAAAATGAGCCACCTTGTGCTGATGTTTGTAAAAAAACAGCTCATGTGCAGCTGGGCATAACAAATAAAGCAAAGAAATAATGAATGGAAGGAAGAGAGAAGCACCGTGGGTCACACAGGAGTATTTGCTGACTACCCTTTTCTTTCCACGGCAGAGAATGGCCAAGAGACTCAGCTCTTCTTCCACTCAACCAGCCTCAAACCAGTCTGATGGACTTCAGTAGGAGTAATGCTGGGCCTCAGCACTAAAGGTGTCCTAGAGATAGGTTAAAACAGGGTCTATCTGATCTTTTTCTGAGCAAGGAAGATTTTTTTTGGTTTTTTAAATGGACCCTACTTGCCCTATTATCATCACAATCATCAACATCTCTTTCCTTTACAGCCCTCTTCATCAGCAAACCTCAAAGTGCATGCTAAACAGAAAAAAATGTTACTATTCACATCATCTAGCAAAGACAGCACCGAGGTAGGGACAACACTGGGATGCTGCTGCATGTACAATACATGATGTGCCTATGTGCTGCTTTGAGGGGCAACCACTGTTGGGCCACATTCCCACCCAGGCTGTGGTGAAGGCTGAGCTTTGTTTGCTAACCCTTAATTCACAGGGGTTTTGCACAGGCAGATAAAATTATGGCCATGAGATGACTCAGTGAGCGGCCACAGGCTGCTTGATGGAAAAGAAAGGCTGCATGGGGTTAATCAAATTTTTAATGTGTTTGATAAGGGAAAAGAAATCCACCTATGAGCCTGCTGGGGGCTAGGCTGGGAAAGGTCGTGATAGCTGGGGGAAATCCTTAGGTGACGAAACACGGCTGCTAATCTTCAGCAGTGGGCACAGAAGCAGGGCTAGCTCTGGGAATCTGCACTGGTGGCTACAAATATAGCCTGCCAAAAAAAATGATGCAGGCAAATCGTCATGCGATAAATTTGCTTGTGGCATGATGACCTGGCCACTACCATAATGCGAGCTGTACGTAATGCCACAGGATTTTATTTTAACCACGGCAGCATCTGTTGCTGAAGAACGCTGTAGTTCAATGAGGAATGCATGTCCTCTCCGCCACAGCTCCTTGGAGAAGAGCACTGGCAGTGGTTAATGATACTCTTGCGTTGGTTTTGCACCGCACTAACTACACAAGGTGAAGACCTTTTAATGACAAAACTCCCATCCAGTTTGGCTGGGAAGGTTTGATCCAAAGGCTGATTTAGTTGAGCCACACAGGAGACATATCAATGCAAGCTGGGCCATGGTGAGGAAACCACCAGCTGGGCGCTATTAGGTGCTCTCCCCAGCACAGAAGACATAGCTGTGAAAACCACCGCATCCAGACAGTTGCTGGACTCCAATACTCCTTGGATGCTAAAACTGCCTATAGCAAGCATCTCAAATTAGAGCAGCTGGAAGAATACTCTTATTTGCACATGGTCCCAGGGCGACAGAGCTGCAAACATGGCAAAATGTCTTTTCCTCTTTTCCCCTCTCCCACATGCTGTGTTAAGCTGTAGAACGGCTCCTTAGGCTGGACTGACAGAGCAACGTCAATAGAAAAAACACCAGATATGGCTGCAAAAATTCAGTAAGAATCACAGCCGGGCTCCCAGGGAAGAAGAAACCTTCTCCCTGGCAGCTCAGTGCTTGACACAAAAACTGTGCTGAAGCTCCGTGCTCTCCACTAGAGAGGAAATTTATTCTGCACCAAGAATGAAGTACGGCAAACCTGCAGCCAGCACTACAGAACTAGGAAAAAGGCACTTGAGAAATGCAGGCGTACAACACTCATCTCTCAAGCACACTTAAGGACCTGAAATTTTATTCAAAATGTTTGCATTACGTTTTCCAAACAACCACTCACAATGTGCGACAGACTTCTTTTCTGACTCTTTTTGAGTACTTGGACTCCAAAACCTCACTTCATGATAGCTGAGAAATGACAGGGTGCCTCCATGGCCTGGGCTGTGATCTGGCAGCCCATCCAAACTCCAGCAGGAATTTGGCCTGCACTTTGAGAGGTGCTCTGGGCATCAAAATGAGTGAAAGAACTTTAACAGTAGTTCAAGAGTAGCTTTAAAAAATTTATTAATGCTACAATGAAGAATGGCTGCTTACGTGAGATTCAGTCATTTCAAGTCAGCCAATTCAGATCAGGGGGTGAATGCACAGAGACTAACACAGGAGCTTTGGAAAATCCACACAACTACACACTGCTCAGCGGGACAGGCGGCTCCCCACCCCCCGGGGAGCTCAGCCAGAACATGCAGACCCTGGCACCTAGCTGTGGGCATGCAGATGTGCAACACCTGGCTCAATCTTCAGAAGCATCCTTGTGACAGGAGGTATGAACATGACCCAGCAAGCATTCTCAGCTCTCACTGAAGACCCTGGGAACGCAACACTTTTCAGGCTGGGGCTTTAGGGACATAAAGGACACTTCACCGATGCGATGCAAGAAAAAAAGTTAAGTGCAACAAAGGTTTAGGTGAAAGGCTGCGCAAGCAACAGCCCTTCTCGTGCACCACACCTTTTGTAAAACACAGTTACATGAAACAAATTATTATCTCCAGTAGCTTCCGTCTACACACATTTCTGAAATACTTTCATTCCAAACTGTTTTGAGAGGAAACATTATAAAGGATGGAAACCTGGCAATTAATCGGATGGAAACCTCTGCTTCCATTTTATGGAATAGGAAAAAAAAAAAAAGAGAATTATAAAAAGAATACCCAACATTAACTGCTAAGTAGGGAGATGAAAGATAAGCAGGGGCCAGTGACTGGGAGCACTCGTGTGCTGCATGCATTTACCTGCATTTGGACGCGGTTCTGAAGGGTGGGTCAGACCCGTATTTGCTGTTCTTGTTCAAAACCACATAAACACCTGGTTAGGAACTGGGTTTTGACAGATGAAAATTCTATTTTCTTAAAAACTCACAAAATAAATAACCTTTAAAATTTTTTTCAAAGTATGGACGAAAGGCTCTTCTGGTCAAGACGCAGAGCAAATATTTACAGGTGCTGGGGAGACACCATTTCCTCCCTTTAGACTTCAACCTAGTGTCTGCCACATAATTTTATCCATTCAATGATTTTTTTTTCCAGACATCTGCCAAGAGGAAATAACTTTGCTGTATTGGGAGTCTGGGAATCCTAGAAAACAATCTTAAATCCATAAAATAATTGAAGTGCAGTTTTACTGAGCTGTTCAGTTCGATTCTGATTTTTATTACAATGTCAACAAGAGTTTAATTTGTTTTAAAGTTTAGGTTCTTAAATCTGAGTGATATACGGTAGTTTACAGCTTGCTGGCAATGGCTACTGTGGAAAAAAAAATGGAAAGTGCATATAAAGGCGGTTCTAAGTTTGACATTGTGAAAGCAGGGAGCAGTGCCAAGAGCAGCAAACAGCATGGCTTTCCCAATCCTGGCTGGCTTTAGGGACTGCTTGCTATTGACATCAGTCGCTATGGGATACATTTCCCTGCTCTAACAAATCTCATCTGGAGCCTGTAATTAAAAAAGAAATGTCTCAAAGTGTAATTTCTTTCCCTAAAACATTTACAGATGTTAACTAGATTGCTAATGGTGTGAGATGTCTGTGGGCGGACATCTTCCTCCTTATCTGCTGTGTCAAAGAGGAAGATTTCTTTATTAAAACCAGTTCTAAAGGTAGTATCTTTTCCGTGTATGTCTTTGTGTATGGGGGTGGTGGTGTCTTTTTTTCTAAACCGCTTGCTGAACTGAAAGGTTTGGAGGTGTTTTTATCGTTTCTTCTTTTTTTCGTCTCTTTTAGAAGTCATCTCCAGAGTTAGCCTGATTTAAAAGGTATTCAAAGTGGCTAAAAATATCTTTGCTTAGCAGATTAAGAAGTATCCTGTCTGAGCTGTAAAATAATAATAATGATGATAATAATAGTAATAATAATAATAGTGATATAAGTTTCTTGCTCTAGTGACTTTCCACCAGTACCTTTGGCTGGCGCCCGTTGTGAAGTGCTGCTAAAAGCATTTATGGGAGCCCGCCGGACGGCCGGGTAAGCTGATCTGCTTTAGGCACACACCAGACACGAGAGGGGAGAGCGTAAAAATGGGATGAGCTTTTAGAAACGCACGTCCCCAGGGAAGTGAGAGGGGGTTCCTCGGCTCTGCCTCCCTGGCGGTGTGGAAGGCCGTGCCCAGCCAAGTGCTCCCCGCCTCGCACGGTTGTGCCAAGCATGTCCCCGGTACCCCGCGGAAGGGGATGGCTGAAACTCTCCTTCCTGACACACGCAGCTCAGACACAGTTGTCAGGTTGGGCCTCTCCCCTTGCCAACATTCCCCCTCTCCCTTTTCTCTTTCTTTTTTTTTTTGCAACCGGCTTGAATTGGAGCAAAAGCCTGGGGTAAATCAGAGGAATTTCTAGATTTTTCTGAGTGCTGCAAGCTCTCGCTGTTTTCCGGTACCTACTTCCTGCCATATCTAAAATAACAGCAGCTGCAGGGGCCTGATAGAGAAGAGCTCCAGGGGACAAATTCTCACAAATGGAGTGGGAAAGAAAAAAAAAAAAAGAAAAAAAAAAAGACAGTTATTAGGGAGCCGATAACACACAGAGCCAGCATCAGATTCATTGTTGGAGTCAGTAGTACCATAGGCTGTGGATGTTGTTGTCAGAGGAAAACAAATCCTGTATAATGGCCATGGGAATGATAAGTCTCAATGTTCGCTGGGATAACAGAGGTAGCTTTACAGCACTTGTCCTATTGTATGGAGTATCATGCCTCGATTAGCTAATGTCTCCGAGGGCCAGATAAGCGAGGATGAATGTTCTGCCCTAGAAGCTTTCGTGCTTTCTCTTTGTCATGGCTATCTATGGAGAGCTGCACCAGAAAGCTTTGCACACATAAAGAAGGGCCCCCGCTTCAGAGAAAAACATTACAGAAAATGGAAAATTGTTGAAATTATCCCATTTTCCACGGAGAATGCATGGTGCAGTGTTGTCACTGTCTCATTACAGACCACACGAAAGAGTACAGCAACTCAAGAGACCTCCAAAATGGCACGAAGGGACCTTACCATACCTGTATGACAACTACTCCAGGAGAGAATTTTCTCATTCCTATTGGCATAAAGTGGGACAGAAATAGGCACGGCGCATTCACCCAAAATATACTTATTCACTATTCAGTGTGCAAGAACGCAGGGCTCCTTGAGATGCCTTTGGTCTAGGCCTTGTAACCAACACAAACATGGCTTTAAATACCAGCACACACAGACAATCAAAGTGAGGGTTCTTAAAACCCTGAAAGTCAGTCACACTACATGTACAATACAGACCGTATTTCAGATTATTGTACGTGCCATTAACTTTTACATATTAATGTAATATAATCTTTTACAGTTACTTCGGGAACTATAAGTTGTGTCTGCAACAACTTTTGGGACCTTAAATTTTCACCCAGTATTAGATTTTCATACGCTATTTTTTTTAACATAGGACTTCTTTAAAGAGTATTGATAGGTTCTTGTGATTGTAAGTTGGTGCCTGGTCCAAACAGCACAGAAGACAACAGAACTCCTATTCACTTTAATGGGCTTTGCATCAAGTCGTTATTAAACGCAGGCAGATATGTAAAGGTGGCCTACATATGCACAAGCTACAGGTCTGATGGCTTGGCAGAAAAGAATCAGTCACTGCATTGTAAACACTCAATTTTGCTCATTATTACCTAAAGGTTATTTGAAATGTTTTAATGTTGATATGCCAGAAAGGCAAGTAGATCTGCTGCCTCATTTTGCCTGAATTTTGAAGCATTCACAACTTCTTTGATGTCAGCAGACTTACTTCTGATTCCTACCACTCACAGAGGACAACCACATTTCTGTGTTTACTTCAGTGTGTTGGCTTTAATGTATGTGTGTGCGGGCACAGTTTGATCCTAGAGCCCTACCCGCTTTCTAGGCAATAGTGGAAAACCATACACAGGGTTTTAGTAGCACGTGGTTTTTCTTTTCTAGCTTCTAAACCATTTCTCTAGGCCTAAAAATCCTTGCTTTGCTTGAGTACCCAGCTCAGCTGCCAATTTTTAATTGTTAGAACAAGATGATGTTAAGCTACTTGGTTCTCCCCATCCCCAAAAGAGGCTCCTTAAAACACGAATCATCTTTGGTTCATGTCCAGGTAATAACAACTCGAATTACACAAAGTGGCCAAGTTTAGACAGACCAGACAATATTCTAGCCTAAACTCATAAAACCTAAACTAGTTAAAATATTTTTTTTCACAAAAGATCACCCTTGACAGGAGCGAATTTGTATTTCTGCAAAAGTAGAAGTAGTTAGAAAATATAAGGTATCCCCTAATCCTGCTTTAAGCACTGTTATGGCTGTGCTGTATAACATATACTTGTAGACTAATACATTTATGGTAAACTGGTTAAGGAATTTGGGAGTAGGATTAATGAGCTTTCCTTTCACACTAGACTAGATCAGATCACAGAAGGAGATCAATCTGTCACGATTCTCAGCTTTTGTTCAAGAAAGGCGAGCATAGCAAAGGTCAGAGACAGACTAAAGAGCAGCACTGCAATTATTTACTGACATGAGACTGGAAAGAATATCACATAGCTACATGGAGCACAACTTGGACTGTAGACACATAGGAAAGAATGGTTCATTTTATGCCACTAATCATAGCCAAGGATTAAGATATTTTGGAAAAGCCCTATTATTTCTCATTCTGCAAACCAGGATTTCATTACGGGTAAATCATGAAATTTATTAAGTCCATTCATACAAATTAATTTCCTTTCCTGATTTCCATTGGCATGTGAGAAACAGATACATAATATAAATAAACGTCTCTAAAGGAAAAGAAAAAGATACACAGAAAGGTCTGCTTGTACTTAAAAGTGGGGAAAACTTAAGTAAGGACGTAGCTAGAAGAATTGTCTGCAGCTAGATCACTTGTTCTTAAATAAATGGGTTCAAGGTCTGAACAGGTAGAAATCAGTACAGCTGCACTACATCTACACGGATCTACGCTGCCTTACTCTAGTTGTCTGTATCAAGAATAACTAAAGGTAAGTTCTCCCACTCCTAAGATTTTCATTTTGCAGCAGCAATGTAAAATCTAGATGTCTTTTCCATGTTACGAGAAATATTCCTACTTAGACACCTTAAAGGAGAATTCTTACAAACATTTTAGTGTATGAAGGTGTGGGGTTTTCCCCCTGCAGTGGTGCTTTCCCTCAATGGAAGTTTTTCATATGAAATTTAAATCTGCCTTCAGACAACTTTCTGAACACCGACATTTTTCAGAAAATAGGTACAGGGAGGTGGTGGCCTGCATTGCTCAGGGGACCGTGCACAACAGAAAGCATGGTACAGCCTCCCCGGTGTCACCAGCATCTGCCAGCTCCTCCCTGAAACAAGGTTGTAACTGGCAGCAGAAAAATTACGTTGGTCGTTGCAGAAATCTAGATTTCATCATCAGAGAAACCATAAATAGAGCCACTGAAACACCAGGTATACGGCTGGCTGATCTCTAGCTGGCTGACCAAACATTTTTAGGGTCACAACTCACCTGATCAGACACAGGCAGTCCTGTCTCCTACCACCTTCCTGACCAAAATAAAAAAAGAGAACAGGTTTGCTTAAAATTTCAAAAGCAGATTTTTTTTTTCTGAATATTCAACCAAAGAAATGGTCCATCCATTTGTAGATTTCTTGGAAGGAAATCTGGCATCTCTACCAGAAGTCTGCTCACTCTTCATACTCTCCTCTGTGTTGAGCGCTTGAATCCGAAATATTCTTTACAATAACAAAGTCTGTTAGCCGATTGAACTGTTATGCAAGGGCAGGCCCCGTTCCAGCAAACCAGTTCACTGGGGCAGAAGGTGCAGTCAGCAGGGCAGAGATTCTGGTACCAGATCTTAGCAATCGTTAAAAAACTTAATCATAAGGGAACATTTGCATTTTTTTGCTTCTCTGGTTTAAGATGGTGATATTCCCCATAAAATTCTGCAGAAGGGAAGGTTTTAGAGGGGAGTTTTCTCTTTTAGTTGAGCAGATGATTTTTTTTTAAAGTATCCGAGTGATTTTGGTCTGGAAACACTTACAAATTTTTGATGAGACACCATTCAGTCCAGGTGCTTTTCCCAAGTTAATATTAAACATAGCTTTGGAAACTTCAGCAGATGTTCTAATTTCTTCTAGTTCAAATTTTTTTTGCCACTACTCTCCCTTTATTTAAATAGCTGTATTGATTCTTTAATACAGTGATTCATAATGTGTTGTGAATCTTCTGTTAATTTACTTACGACTCTGTTATTATTTCCCCTGATTTAACACATCCTGTTTTAGAACATCCATCGAAGTTGATGGAAAAATTTTTCATGGCATTTGGATAATATCCTAAATGTAATTTGAATGCCATCTTTCGAAAGCTGCAAAGTAAGGGGATTTCCTGTTTTACTCTTCAATCGTATAAACTTGAAAACGAGCTTTTACAAATCCTCCTCTGCCTTACTCATTCTAGCAGTTATTTTTTCTGGGTAATTTCTAATTGGGGAAGAGCCAAACGACAATATTTTCTGATTTTTCTCATTTTTATTGAATGCCCTGTTACACTGCAAAAGAAGGCTTAAAACTGATAGGAAAATTTCTCACTAAGTTCAGGTGACGTGACTGTATTTACTCAAAGAGCACTTCCCACCCTCTTCTTTTCTACCGTATTTCTGAGGGTTCTTTGGGCTCCGTACAGGAGCTCTCTCCACCCAGTGGTAGCACTGAAATCCTTTCCTCGCTCCTTAGAAAACTTGGCAATAGAGCATGGAAATAACTCCCAGGGTTATTTGAGGGTCCTGCGCCAGTGGAGCCGGGCCACCGAAACCTTCACGCAGTGCAGTCATCTCACTGCAGATCAACGCAAACAGACGGGCTCCTCTGACTTGAGCTTACTGCTCAGATACGCTCTCTCCTCAGATGTATAAGTTTAATGAGCACATTGCTGATTTTATCATCTCCTCTCATTTTTCTCTATACTTAAATCATTTTGGGGAAAAGTGAGGTATTCTTTAGACACACTTTTCCATGGCAGTCAAATCCTGGGCTTTTACTACTCATTTGTACCATTTCAGTTTTAGAGAAACTCCTCTCTCTCACACCTACACTCACCCTTTGCCCTCTTCCTCCAAAATTCATCTTTGCTCATCTTTTTTTTTATGGGCATGTTATATTTAATCTTCCTCTCATTTCTCTTTTTCTCAAGCCTTCTTTCACTCTAATTACACCACCAGGTAGTTTCACAGCCATACTCTCAAGTCTGAAACTTTAAAATGCTTGCGAACCGTGCTAACCGTCATGAGAAAGCTTCTATTTTTTTAGTATGTTCCCTAAATAGAATAAATGTATACACACGCATGCACTTGCTTGCACTTGTCACAAAGGGCCCCGATCCCCCAACTGTGCTGAATCCTTGCCAGGGAGCAGCCCCATGCAGAGCCCCTCCTTTGACTGGGGGTTCTGGAGTCCTATCACACAGATCTGATTCTGCCAGCAAGCATGCACCAACTCAGCTGAGGGCTGCAGCCCCTCTGGACTAGCTACCAGCTACTAAAATAGGGCAAGAAGATGTTTTCATATTAGCACGTCCTTCCAGCAAACCCTTCCCTGACTTTGGCACTGCCGGTTCCTCTATAGGACTTCAGTTTACCATTGAAATAGTGTGAAATATCTGGGATATTATTAGACTGCAAAAAGGTAAGTCTAAACCCTCTGCAAAGGAGATGGTCACCTTTGTCTACAATATTGGCTGTATGCCAAACAGGGCAGAAACCAGCAGTTTGTCTGGCAACAATGGAGGTTTACCAAGTGGTGATCTGATGGAGTACATCCAATTGTGAGTCTATGGTTTAAACAGACTTTAGTGATGCTTGTCTGCCCTGTAAAGGTCAAGCATGGGTTTCTGGAAACAGTGGGAGAATTCCCGGGAAGTTCTCTGAAGCAGTCATTGCTGCCATGTTTGTCCACTGATGCAAAAAGCATCCCTGTGATTGATGGCACTTTCTGCCCCGGAACCAGTTTTGCTTCTTTTTCTTTTGCAATGAGGTCTTTCCTCATCCTAACACACTCTCTGTATGGAAGAAAAAGTAAGCAAAAATCCCTGAGAGCTCTTTCAAAGTTACCTACGAACTCAGGAACTGGAGTAGAGCAGCCATCTCCATCACTGGTGGCCCTTCCATAGCCCCCTTTCAAAAAGACTTCGTGCAGTGCCTGGGCGAGGTACATCTAGCTGGAGCCTGGACTCATTCTGGAAACCTGAATTTGCATTGCATCAATTCTAACAGCTTCAGGAAGTTCTAGCCTTTGACTGCTAGGACCCAAGGGACAGCTCTGTATCGTCTCAAACAACAGTTAACAGTTAATGAGTCGGGGAAATTTCTCAGAAGAAAGAAAACAAACAAGAGTGTGCGTTACTGAAAAACATCAGAATCAGTTTCTCTGCTAACCTCTTTCTACATGACAATTATTTCACACATAAGTCATTTTAGACTGAGAAGCACATTTGAGCCTTCCAGTACTACTGACCCAGAGACATATCACTATAAGGAGAAGATGCCTGGAGAAGTTGTTAATGGCTCATGCAGATGCTCTGAGGTGAAAGCCCTCAAGTGAATAGCTGAGTCCAAGTGCAGCTTGGAGCATGGTGGAACACAGAGTTATAGAATCACAGAATCATAGAATGGTTAGAGTTGGAAGGAGCCTTGAAGACCATCTAGTTCCATGGGCAGGGACACCTTCCTCTAGACTAGGTTGCTCAAAGCCCCATCCAACCTGGCCTTGAAGGAAGGGTATCACGGGGAAAAAAAAGTCAACTAATAGCAGAGAGATCATCTTCACGAATTGCTTCAGCCTTCCAAAAGAATAGCTGGATAGCAAAAGCTCAGATGCCTGAGAAACATCCAGCAGCAGTGACAACTGCAGCTCAGAGGCACGCAGCAGCACGGAGCCAGATTTCAGAGCTGCAACAGGCATTTCAGTTCAGAAGCTAAACATGCAGAACAGAAGGTCCACAGCATGGGCTTCTCCACCTGACCTCATGTTTCTGAAAGATTTTACTCAACAGGCACCTGCAGGATTTTCAGAGAAGTCAGTCATGAGTAAAAGAGACTTACGTCACTCTTGCCCACCACAACTTCAAAGAAGCAAAAGAATTAGCATACTAAGCCTTATAGCTCATTACATATACATCTGTGTATGTGCGCACACATATATATGCTCACACATACTTTATGTATGTATGGATTCACATATACAGGACAGAAATAACAGTTAAAATAAATATTCTTCAGTTTTGTATTTTTGGAGGTTTCTCTTGTAACCCAAAATAGCATTTTTTCTACTTCTTAAGTTATTTTAAAAAGATTTTGCTTATGAGGTGGCAATGAAACACATATTTTCCCTGAAACACCAGAAAAATAACTCACTGCTGCTCCCAGGGTATCAAAATTCATTTGTAATTTACTGCAATACCTGTTCTGCAACCCCAAAGATATTGCAGGAGTTATAAAATGGAACAAAATCTTCAGCCCTAGCTCCCACAGAAATCTAACATTAAGATTAGTCTGGACAGCACAGACATGAAGAGTCAAATCTTGTCTTCTGCACTCTCTTATGGCTGCAGAAGGACCAAAATTAAGTAGAAAAAACATGCTTTAGTTGTGCAAAGGTAAGGGAAGTGAGGAATGTTCTTGTGCATACATGATGCTTGGATAACTGAGCTATAACTACGTAAGGACCAAAGAATTTAATCCACTAATTATGGACTTTGATAGCCTTTAGCATTGCTTTTCAAGACTGTTCAAGTGCTCATATTACAATTCATATGCTCAGGGAGAATACACTTTGGGAATTTCAACATGCAGCACCATCTCATGTTGCTTTCCAGTATTTGTCTTGCAGTAGGCTTCCAAGTGTGCAAAATGTAGAAGGACTTACCGACACAGCAAAGCCTGTAAAGGAGGCAGAGGGCTGGTCCAGCTCCCTGGTTTGCAGACAAACCCAGCCACTCTGGCCAATGAGGAACTGGACCATGGTTTTCCTACTGTATTTCTTACTCACTGATGGTTGCCAAGTATTTTCAATGTCCAGACTTTGCAGGCTCCCTCAGTGACAGAGGAGGAGGGGAACATTTTGAAGGTCTGCTTTTTTTCATAAGCTTCCTCCTAGACTCAAGATAAGCCTGGTGTGGAAAGCCTGTGCCCCCTTTGGTTGCAATCAGCATTAGCTCCTCAGAGAGGCGGAAAGCCCAGGAGCCAGGTTATCAAGCAGCCCACTCTCGACAGCAATGATCAAGCTGCTATCAGGCCCACAACCGAGCCCCGCAGTTGTCCGGCAGACACAGATGAAACAATCAACTGTGCCACACAGAAATCTGCTAGAAAAGACTCCCTCTCTGCCTGTCTATCAGTGACCAGACTTCAATGAATGCAGCTATTATGCGTTTTAACTACCAGCCATACGCTTGGTCCCGTTCCCAACGAACCCAAAGGGAACGGTGTTATTGACTTAAGTGGGAGCAGAGGCAGGCTCTTCGCTGCTCTGTGATCTACCAACACTAGCGTTAGCTTGCTAGCGCTTAGCCAAGAGCGCCGTACGTGAAGTCAGGGAGTTTACTCATGAGAGCGCTTCCTCTGACACGTATGTGTTTGCTGCGCTGAGCCGGCAGCTTGCTTCAGCCCAGCTCTGCTGAGATGCAGCAGGGGCCTGTGTGACACTCTGCTCCCTGGAGAAGAGGGGTTTTCTACAACAACTTCCCCAGAAGTGTTTTGCCAGGATGGGTTCAGGACACAGGAGCACGGAGGCCATACACGAGCCACGAGGCCACACCTGACCAGCTAACACTGCACAGCTCAGCAAAAACGTTTCAAACAAACAACATATTCCTAAAATGAATCGCATCGGAACAAAGCTTTCTCATGAAGCTTGTGCTTCTGCAAGCCACATATTTTCCTTGGCACTCCTCCAGGCTTAAAAGCAGATGTAAATGTTACCAAGGCTAAGATACAGCAACTTCTTCTCCCCTGATCGCCAAGGAAAACTTACAGAAAATAACCCACTAAACCTTTACCATTTGAAACAGCAATGCCAACAGCCATTACTATGGAAATAGGAGAATGAATCAGGCATGGCAGTGAGAAGCGACTTATTCCCCAGCTAATTGCACATCAGGGCTGCAGCGTGAAGCTGGCTCTTAACCGAAAAGGAGGGGTGCAACGCAGCTTCAGCTGAACACTTAATGACTCAAAATGTTTAACGTGAAGGTGCGCATGCAGATGCACATCAAGCAAATGCTGGATTTTCAACACTAAAAATACTCTGGAGTATCAGAATATTGCAAAGCTCTGCCTGGTGATTTCTGCAGCTTTCCCATTACTTGGCCAGCCTCCTGGTCCCTCCACCAGTGTATGCCATCCCTGCATGAGGCTGGAGGCACTCAGGACTTCTATGAAGGGACTGGACACTCCCTTGAAAGCCTGAGACTCAAGGACCTCCCTGGAAATCTAAATGCTGATGTTAGAAGAAAGCGAAGTTCCCTGCTAGATTTCACAGCGCACTGCTGCTAAGGGGTAGGCTGGTCTGCTTTGTGGGCAATCACACACCTGGGACTGGAGAAAATCAGGAGTGACACCTACTCTGGTCAGTGGCTCTTCTGGGGGCTTTCTTCTGGTGAGCCTCCAGGGAGACCCAATTCAGCAAACCCACTAGAAACAGCAGAACCCAGTCCCGCGGATGTGCGGTTTCGTGTAACAGGATACTCCTCAAACCCAGACGTGCAAGTCCACCAAAGGTCTGACTTGAACGCATTACTTCAGTCCTCCCTTACTCATCGCGTACAACCCAAGCCCCAAATGTTAACGACTCAGCATGTTTTATCACAGTAGCATGTACTCTTTCAATCATCATTAGAGACGAGGAGGGTCTAAGCTCAGGCACCAGGCCAGATTAAGTAAAACTTTCCATGAGGAAAGCTATTTGTTTTCTCCCAGAGCTGCGAGGCTTGGCCAAAAGGGAGGGAAGGAAAAGCTCGCCCAAGCCAGACCGAAGTGTAGACAGTGTTACTGGACTTTGCAGACTACCTGCGTGTTGTTCTAATGACATCTGGACTACTGGAAATCACCGAGTGCACTCAGGAGTTTTCAAAGGCATAATTGTGGCAGCAGCAGACTAAACTTAATGCCTCGAGAGCCAATTGCTTTAATCATGAAGCTGAGATGTATGAAAAAGGATACATTTCAGCAAAAGAGTAATTCTGTCTGCTATGGTTCCTGTTCAAATAAACTATATCACCAAACCACGTGCATTTGAAGAATATAGAGGAGTGAAAAAAAGAACATATGGTATAGAGGCAAAAAAATTTCATATATACTGTATAGGAGATATATGGACTTGTCAGACATCTAACAGTTCAACACTGTAAGCAATTCATGGGAATGACATTAGCAATAGCTCATATTACATCCAGGAGTTACAGCTTTTACTGCAAAAGTTATTTTTAAAAGAGCCATGTTTAAAATGAAATGGCTGGCAAGGCTGCAGCTTTCAGTAACACTTTACCTGTGGTTTTGCCACTTTTACATACTTATTGGGGGCTTAATGCTCCCAATTTACCTTTTCAGAGTAAAATAAAAGTTGCAATGAGTGCATTCACTGGCACGGTGCTATAAAACTCACAGCTGTGCAAAGACAATCACAAGAACAAAAGCCTCCTTGTTTTAAAAAAGACGATGATGTGGTTCTGATACTTTCTGTTAGCCACATATCTAAACATCAGACACCTTCATTTATGGCCTATGTATTTTCATCTTACTACACAAAGATTTATAGATCCGATCAAGTCAAGATCAGGACAGAGACCTTTATGAAAGCATCCATGCGGAGAGGAGGAGGCTGAATTAATATACAAAAGTTCAGACAAGAGATCTCTCTTTCAGGTATTGTTATTCCAGTTCTGGCTCCTACACAGGACTCGGGGTGCTCTGGAAAACAGTTTTTTCGATGGCGGGTGGAACCTTGGCCCCGCTGCTGGCAAATGGGACCGAGACACGGATTTCAACATGGCTGGGACTGCATCTCAAAGTTGAGATTAGAACCCAGGAAAAGCCCAAAGCAGCTGAGATCTTCTTCAGCTTCAGTACTCAAGCATAACTTGATTAAAGAATCCTCCAGGATGCTGCTTTGCTTTCAATTAAAAACTACTTTTGTACAGTTCTGTGCATTAATATAACAACTGGGATCACAGCATGCACAATACACCTTGAAATCTGCTGTGAACGTTAAGTCATGCATTTTTTCCTGTTGGCACCAATGTGTTTCCCCCTTGCTTATTCGGAATAGCTTCGTTTTCATCTGTAATGAAAATTACTTTCTTTGATGTTTCTAACGGCAGGAAATAATTTCAGAACCGAGTGTCATTCTGCTGCAGGTAAAAAATGTAATAGCTTGTGGGAGTGCCAGTTACAACCTGAAAAATGTTTCTTGGCATTAGCATACCTAATTGAACTCTCTCCATCCTGGTGAAATGAAACATTTGGAGTTCAGTTTTGTGTTCCACCCAGGCTACACTAGGTCCAGGAAAGGGAAATGGGGATAAGGAAGGTGACTTCAAATCACCTTTAGCATCTCCTGTTGTGAGCCTGGCCGGTTCCCAGCTGCCTGAATATCCTGAAAGCTGTGTGAACTTACACTCCATCACCTCTGGCTTGGGGTTTCTTCTACCACTAAGCAAAGCAGTTAAAATTTGGAAAAATTATCTGAGTTGCCCTGGTTAATGGAAAAGAAGCAGGATTAGTTCATGAGCAGACTAGCACAGCTTTTGACCCAAGTCCTAGCTAGAAGGCCCGAGAGAGGAGCACGTTCGAAAGTAAGATATAAATTAGGTAAATTTTCATATCCCCTTGAGAGAACTGGTTCAAGGGACCAGGAAAAGTTCTCATCAGATTCTAGCTTCCCCTCACTGGCCATTTCTTTGTTAATTCCACTTCATACCTCAAAGGGCTGTACAGCACATTAGACTCATCAATCCCCAAATAGAATGTTTTCTCTTGAAAACAATTACTGCATGGACTCGTACTGAAGAGGTCCCTCAAGTCAGCCTGTCTAAGCATTCTCCATGAGCTCCACCGCCCCACAGGATTCCCATGTTAGATCTGAAAGGGGAATGTCACGTACCCCCTAGAGCAGGGGGCAAAGGCACATGGAGCCAGCGTTAGCCCTGGCGTGGTCTGCCAGGGTGTCCCAGCACCCTGCAGGTTGCTTTAAGAGCTTCTGGTGGGGAGGACAGGAGAAACCCCCTCTCCTGCTGCAAAGAGCCATGGGCTCCTGCAGATGACCAAAACCAGGCATAAATGTCACCTTTTCAACCGCTTTTAATCAAATCTTGCCATGAAAGCGGCAAAGGGAGTCAGCCATAATCTTTGTTAGGAGGTTGAACTCAGAATTATTCAAAACGAATGCTGGTATACAAGTCAGATACTTTTTAGTATCAAGACCATAGCCATAATATATCAGGTATCACTTTACGGGGTGAGTTTTAAATATGTTATACATGTCGAATCATATATTCACATAATGAAATGGACAGCACATTTAATGAGTAGCCCAGGTGGCTACTGTAGATTTTGATTTAAAACAAGATTGCCAAGACGAAAAACGTATTTGCCAAAATGGAAGTCTCTTTGGGTGCTCCCTTTATATCACTTCAGCTGCCCACCATTACCGAAGCAGAAAAATGACATATACAGGATATATATTTATATAAACTCACTGCTTTTTCCATACTCTGCAGTATAGATGGTCTATACTTGGAGATACTCCAGACCAAAAGGAATGAATATTGCTTTGATCCCATAAGTTGAAACCAAAAAATTTCTGTTTATACATGGTCCAAGATTGTTATATGTGTATTATATACATAAATCAACCCCCCCCAAAGTGGTAAACAAGCAACCAAAATTTTACCAAATATAATCTGGCATAACCAGTTAGATATTTTATTTGTCTGGTAGTCCCATAAGTATGTTACATGTCTATACCTCACAGTTCATTAAGTACTTTCAGGTAAAACTGGAGGTATTAATAGCTACAAGACACCGTGAAGATACATGTTTTAATGGAGTGACACTTTGAGAATTTGATTTTTAATTTCATTAAAATATTTCATTACTTTCAAATTACTTTAGGGATGAGGGAAAGAGTTGGTATACTTAAGACTAGCAGACAAGGAAAGCAGTCAAGTACATCTGACCTCTCTCTGGCTTTTGTATTGTTCACAGGCGCAAAGATTGAAAAAATACTGAAAAAAAAGTTTAAATCATGCTGTATGAAGGGATCTGAACTGAATCAGTGAGACAACAAATTATAAAGAGGTAGAACAGCAATCTATTTAAAAAAAAGAGGAACTGTCCCTACTCACAGGTATGATTTGGTATTCTAGTTTCCAGAATATGGTCATAAAGCACAGATATCCCACCCAGTCCTCAAGGAAACAACAAAAACACTTAAAGATGGATACCGAACTAACAAGAAACAATGGCGATGAATTAACAGTTCCTATTCCAAACACACCCAAGCACATGAAAAATGAGTTGCTCCTATTCGGTATCAGCCACTCTGCAAAACCCATTCTCCCTTACTCCACAGTTACAGCCAGAGGTCTGAATGAAACGGCACCAGACACAAAGGCATTGCATATGCTTTGCCTTTTCAGTGCACATCTTGATGAACAGCACCTACCAGGACACCAGGAGCAATTACCGGTGGTTTCCAGGCAGTCACCATAGTGGCCAAACTGCCCTTTGAGACTGTAGGAGGCAGCCCAGATGTCATCCTTCCATAAGTAACAGGTTAGCACCAGAAGGGGATTTTTTACTGAGGCAAGATGAGTTGATTAGATAGTTGCTGGGGAGGATAAGATGACATCAGATGTGGCTTCAAGTCATGCTTACTCTGGCCTATGGGTGGGCTGCTGCCACCCAAGGTGGTCCTGCTGCACTTCTTGACCCGCAGCAACAGGCTTCCTGCTCCTCTCGTGGGCTGGACCTGGCCAGCTATTGGATCCAGGGGATGTGGTTCCATAAGCTGACCCAGTGGAAAACGATGTGGGTTTTGCTATTTTTGGCAGGTTAATTTTCCATTAGCCTGCTCTGCCACTCCATAATCAATTGATATGACTCAAAGGAAGCAGCAAGAACATGTGGCTAAGGGCAAGATGGATTGAGGCCACCCTTTCCATGGGAGCCTGCAGTGACATCAGATCAAATGTGAAACCAATGTCTGCACTGGTGGTGGTAAGGTTGCCTCCATGAAATGCATATAGTGTAGATCTAAACGGGGTTCCAGCCTGACTCACAGCATCGTGCTCCTGTGCTGTGTGTCTGAGGCATGCTGGGGCTCTGCGTGGTTTGAACAGAGGGTGTTGGCCAGCACAAGTCCCACAAGACATGCTTCCTGCCTTTACCCCTCTGCCACATGCTTTCTCTCTCGACTGCCCAAATATTGAGACAAATAAAAAGACAGTAGTAGGCCACTCTTAAAGAGTGGCTGTCCTTTTCCTCAGGCAGTGAGATAAGGCATAGATAGGAAAGGGAAGCTCTCGTGGGTTATGCTCCATCAGTGTGACCCCTGAGACAAACCTAAATATCAGTTTACACATAGGAAAGGGACTTCCTCTGGTTACCATTTCTGATTACCACCCTTAGAGGGAACTGGTGGTGTTTAATATTTTGGAACAACCTAGGTTATATTGTTATCATAACTGTTATGTCTCTGAATTCTTTCTTGGTCTACAGTTCTTGTGGTCAGCCACAGAACAATTTTTATAGCCTGCTGGATGCCAAAGGGAAGTATATCTGCCTTTGGCTAGCTGAAGAGACCTTCAAAGCCAACTTTAAGTATCAATGCAGATGTACATGGTGGCTTCTACAATTACTTATGATTATCTGTCAGAGGACTGGTGTGCATGTGTGTTCAGAAGAAGGGATGGAAGAGTGATGGAAGTAGACTAAACCATTTATGCTTTGTCAGAGAGAATAAGCATTGCTGAACAAATAAAAATAACTCTCTGAGATTACATGGTAGCAAAGTTCCTCTGTTCCTCCAGGAAAAATCTGAAGTAAACATGACTGACAAGTTTCACCCCTCATCCCTGAGCTGCAGTCCCACCTCTCTAGCAAAGACCAGCCAAAGGCAACTTCCATGGTGCTGTCAGAGAAGTGGTTGATGGATTTTGGAGAGCTAAGGCAGAAAGACTGCACGTTTCTTGTGCTTTTCTATAAAGACAGCTATAGACTAGGTTTAGATTTTATTCTGTATTCTCTTCCTTCCATAGGCAACTTCTGGTTAACGTCTGTGGAAAGAGACATGGGAGTCCTGGTGGACAACAGGATGACCATGAGGCAGCAATGTGCCCTTGTGGCCAATGGCATGCTGGGGTGCATCCAGAAGAGTGTGGCAAGCAGATGGAGGGAGGTGATCCTCCCCCTCTACTCTGCCCTGGTGAGGCCGCATCTGGAGTAGTGTGTCCAGTTCTGGGCTCCCCGGTTGAAGAAGGACAGGGAACTGCTTGAGAGGGTACAGCAAAGGGCTACGAAGATGATGAGGGGATTGGAACACCTCTCTTATGAAGAAAGGCTGAAGGATTTGGGTCTCTTCAGTCTGGAAAAAAGAGGACTGAGGGGGATCTTTTCAATGGGTCCAGGCTCTTTTCAGTGGTGCCCAGTGAGAGGACAAGGGGTAACGGGCACAAACTTGAACACAGGAAGTTCCACCTAAACATGAGGAGGAACTTCTTTACTTTGAGGATGGCAGAGCACTGGAAAAGGCTGCCCAGGGAGGTGGTGGAGTCTCCTTCTCTGGAGACACTCAAAACCCGCCTGGACATGTTCCTGTGCAACCTGCTCTAGTTGAACCCACTTTGGCAGGGGGGTTGGACTAGCTGATCTCCAGAGGTCCCTTCCAACCCCTACCATTCTGTGACTCTGTGGTTTCTCTCAAAAACAAAATTTGGGCATGGCTTTTTGTTTTGGTTTGTGTACCTTTCTTGCTTGGTTTGTTGAAATCTTGCTCCTTACAGCAATGTGGTAAAAATGCATGCTATATATGTGACAAGAAAACCTTGTCACAAAAGATGTGTTGTGCAAAAGTTTAGTGAACTGAACTCCTAATTAGGAAAAATTCCTTAGACCTGTCTATCATGTAACCAATAATAACTTCTGTTAAGAAAAATCATTTTCCTAGAGTTGAAAAGCAAAAGGCTGCTACTCAAGCTCCAGAACATTCATTTGTAATCCCAATTCAGTGAGTATCGTGCTGTTTAAAATAGAATGACTAAATGTCCTTTTTAAAAAACAGTGCAATTAATTGTTTTTAAATTCTCCGTGAAAGACAATCACATTCAGATGTTCCTTGGCACCAATTAGTTTCAATGCAGCATTTCAAAGGCATTTCTTCTTTAAATAGCATGCTATGTTATATAAAGTTATGTGGCTATTGGAAGGGAACTCACGTACTGTATTAAGGTGAGGGTCCAGAATACTACTAGCATACTTAGCAGCAAGTGCTAAATCACAGTTCAGTGAGGTCACATAACCAAATTCCAGATTATCCCTTTTACTACTTTCAACTAATAAATCTTTGGAATCTAGAGCCTGACAAGTTCATCACAGCATTTCAACTTTTCAGTGGTGTGTGTAGAATACATATACATATAGAATCTTACAAAAGAAAAAAAAAAAAAGCAGCAGCAAGTCCACAATAAGAATGGAAGAAAAAGTAGCCTTAATGTCAGATGCCACCAGACTGAAAAGTTATGCTGAAAGATGTGCCCATGTTTTTAATTTGAACCTCCTCAACTGAAGTAGAGCAGTTTATCATTTAGTTCCAGTGAACAGATTTGCACATCAGACCTGCATTATGGATGGGACAATGTTAAATACGTCTTCACTGCAGTTCCACAGGTCACTGGCATGGGCGTAAGCCAAGACCATACAGTTAAGATTATTGCAACATAGCTATCAATCATGCAGCTAGCTCTACAGTAACTAATAGTATTTAATGCTTAGATAATACGGTTTCATTATTGCAAACGAAATTAAAGAGTCCTTTCCTGTATAGAGACAATCCAAGCAAAAGTCCGCACCATTCCACCAGGCTGTTAATTGAACTTTTTTCCACCAGGATTCAAAAGGAGGAGGGGGTTAAGGGAACTCACTGATATAGCAACATGGTTGAACACAAACCTATGCTGCAGAAGACTTACCATCATCCAGGTACATCTGGTCCAATTCCTCGGGTTCTCGCTTGATCGTTACAGGAATAGGGGCCAAATTATGATTACTTTCCTCATGCAACTCTGGCAATGACAGTGGTTGGGTTGTTGGAGACTCATTTCTGTGAACCTTCGGCAGTTGCTGCTGCTGTTGACCCATTATGGATGAGTGAGTTGGACTGCAGGACTGCAAATAGGTTGGCTCTTGGGTAACAGATGGAACTGGAGAAGAGGGACTGTTGGGATAGAGTGTTTGTTGATAACCAAGGGGACAGCTACTGCTCAGATGTTGACTCACCTGCGGCTGCAGCATGATGTGAGATGATTGCTCGGGGGAGCTTGGGTGCACAACTATAGACCTTGGCACTTCCTGTATGGTGGGGACACCTCCAGCGGGCTGCTGAAGTCCGAGGTGACTGTGGCCCGGGTTGGGGATGCACTTGTAAGGAGAGGACGAAAGGTCATGCAGCTTGGGGCTTGCGTTGGGAGAAGGTGACATCACAGCGTTCCTCTGCTGACAGGAGGCAAAGCCAGCCACGAGGCACGAACCAGGATCAGGGGGCATCATGATCTGCTGGCTGTAGTATGGTTTAGAGAGAGGGCTTAAGCCTTGGTTCATTGGTCCACAGGTTTGAGCAGGCTCATAGTCATCTGTGGGTTCTGTTTTTATAATTGGAACTGTTAAAAGAAAAAAGTTTTACATAAACATGAGTTGCGTATTGGTATGATCAAGTTGGCTTGTGGCTAGGATACCCTTTGCAAAACAAACAACGTCTTGAATAAGACTCTGTGTGTCTTTTGCCTAGTTCTCCCACCCTATAAAAAAAAATGAATGAGTCATCAGCACAAGAAAGTCACAGCTGGTTCTAATATTGAAAAGGACTATTTTTTTTGGACTCTCCTCCAGCACTAATGTGCTATAAAAATCTATTTGCAAATAGCTGTGCTTCAGTGGAAGCTTTGGACCCAAGGGCTCCATGGATTTGTAGTAATCAAAGCAAGAATTTTAACTTGGATATACTACTGCATTTCTACGGCTACTGATGGCCCATTTGATAAATGTCTGCACATTCGGTAAACTGGAGCATAATAAGGTAGAGATAGGGCTTTCAGAGTTCAGTGAAAGCAAAATTACAAAGATACATGACAAACTGCTATGTACAAGAAGTTTTCAATTATGAGGGTATTTTTGAAAGAGTAGGAATTGATTTATTTATTTTTTACATGATTGTTTAATCTTACTAACCAGCAAATGGGTGTAAAATATTCAATAAGTTGCATCCAACTCTCAGTGATTCTAAGCTGGATCCAAACTGCTAATGCCAGCTCCTAACAAATGTTAACTCAGTCTGTGGCTACTAAGAAAAACTGACTACTATTCTAGACCTCTGCTTGCTCTACCCATTGTCCCAAGAGGCTCTAATTGAGCCGTTAAGCCATGTCTCTAAATACCACCAGCACATGGACAGAATGACTGTCTGTGAGCATCAACTCAGTAATGACAAATACAGAGCTGCTTTCTCAAATCAGAGGAGAGATCCTTCCTTAAATCAAAGTGTCTTTATCACATTGGCTTTCTCTCTCAAATCAGAGAGAGGTGCCTTTACGGTTTCTCCTACAACATATGCAGTGCATAGATAAAAGATACCCACTTTGTCTATCAGGAAAATTATAAATAATAGGGCCAAGCTAGTCTGCAGACTTATTTTTTCTAGCCAGATGCAACTCTAATGCATATAACAATTGAGTATGGATGCACAGTGGCATTTATGGCATCTATCTTCTTTCCCAAAAAGAGAACCAGTGGAACAGTTGTCACTTGAAGGTGCTGCTGGAAATTTACGGTGACACCAGAGAATATCTTTCAGAATATTAGAATAACTGAACCATTGTGGCACAAAGTTATTAACTAAAAATCTTTGCACAACTCAGCTAAGAGCACATGCATGTTGCATGAGTGTCTCTGACTGTACTTTTATTTATGTCTGTTTTACGAACACCGTTATACATTCTCCAGCCATTTACTATGTTTGTATATGAGTCTTTTGAACCCCTAAAACTGCACGTGTGTGCATGTGTACATATAAAACCTCTTTTTAACGTTCACAAATTTTGCTGCTGGTGCATGCACTTCACTACCCTTGTTTTACAGTCCCCCAGTCTCTTGTTAACTTTGCTCCTTTTATGTTCTTTTACATATAGATGCTTGCAACACTTGTTTCAAGATTTCTAGCACCCCTAGTAAAAACATGTCTATATGTGTAACAGATGCACAGGTGCTGCTCAAGACGAATGTGCTAAGGATAATGGACTGTCATTGGATTCCTCATAATCTTATTTTCACCTGCTCGTGTGCTGCACGCTGCCTAGGAGGGCTACTAATGCACTTGGTTGCAGAGAAGCAGATTCCAGGTTCAGTGACAGCTTTATTAAACCAGCATCACACCCTTTATGAAAATGCAAGACCAAAGAAACACACCTAGATAAACACAGCAGCTCAGATATTGTAAGAAAATACCTTTAACAAGTTCCTGAGCTAGCAAATATTCTCACATGTTTTATATCAGGTTCGCTGTACTAGCACTAACCACAGCACAGCTGGAAATATGATGGTTGTTGAACACTGAATTTTCCCAATATATCACTGTTATAGAAACACCTGTGCTAAATAATTCCAAGCTCAACCACTGGCAATTCAACTCCAATAAACCCTGGAGTTGTCTGACTTGTTATAACCGAGGGAAGGGTTATAGCCCTGGTGGCAGGCAGGCTGGAGGCTTTAACAAGGCAGGTTCCTGACCTCAGGCTGATTTTTCATTGTAGCTCTTCTATGCAACATCTTTGCTACTTGTTTTACCAGGCATTTTTTTGTCACTTCGATTTTTTTCTTTATAAAAGCAATGCCATGGGGTCTTTTTCAAGGTCTGATTACTGGCCATGAACACTGGGAATCTGATTTAATTTGTTGCTACACTGAAATACACCTGCTGCAACCAACAGAGGATACCCAGTAAGTCCTACTCTGCAGTGGGCAAAGGACTGATGGGCAGAAGGGACTCTATTCCAGACCTGTTAGGCTAAAAATTCTCTCGGAGATGGTGACAGCAACCAAGGACACTCCTGGCTGCCCACAAATTCAGAGTTCAGAGAGAAAATAGAGACTGGTGTTAATTACGGGACCAGTCAGGGTAAGTCACAGTAGCTCGTTTGCTGATGGCAGGTTTGTAGCCAGAGAGGGAAACAAGGAGGAGGGTATATGAGATTAAGTGGGACCTCCGTTTTATATGACAACTGTTTACATTGTCCCCTTGTATTGCTCTGATCTGATACTCCTGAGCATCAGTTATTTCATGTAATGGGAAACAAATTGTCTTTCAATGGACAGATACTACCTGCACGTAGGCTTAGAGGTGTCTGAACATGTTCAACTGAATTGTTTCCACCACCTTTTTCAATGTGTTTTTTCAACACAGTAAAAAAGTCACCCCTTGCTAAGTATTACATATTTTGTTTGTATGCTAATCTCATTACTAGAATAGGTATCACACTGAAAGACAGAAAAAGTATTCATGCTGAAATGGTGAAGGGATTTGTATCTGACTTTTCAGTGCTTTGCCATTTGTATAGCCATTTAGCACTATGCGGAGTGAATGTATGGATCTTACCAAGCCGGGATGGCAGCCATTCACTCCCCTTTAAACTGTAAATGTCTTTGCAGGGTACCAGTTTGGAGAAGGAAGCTCAGTAGGAACTTCCCCGCCACCCCCCCCCCCCACGGAGAAACCACTACTAATGACCCAAATGATCTGGAATCAGACCTGCAAAGCTGAGCATGTCAGCAGAAAGGTAAGACATTAACACTTCCCCTTCTGGCTAGACCTCAACTTCTGTATTTTATGTGAATATCTGTAGAACTTGACTTGTGGAGGACAGATACACCACAAATTGCTACATTACACCAGTTGACAGTTTATTTATGACACCCTAACCTGCATCTGCTTCTCCCCAGCCCATGTAACTTCACCAAATGGCATAACAAAGGCCGACAATCTTTGCCAATGTTCGTATTTCCAAACTCAGCACAAAGGATCTGTGAGTCTGACCTCCTGGTCATTCTGAAAATACCCTGAATGTGTCAAAAGTTGGTTTAAATCATCTTATATTCTTTCTTTAAAAGGGCAACCATTTACTTCCACTTTGCAAAGGACTGCGGAAGGCCCAAGGCAGGAGCTGTGGGTATTTCAAGGCACACCTTCCAAAAACAATGCAGGAACAACCTGTACGTGTACTCACCATCACGGTGTCTATGGCATTACTCAAACAAGTTAAAATACTTGCACGTAATAAGGCTACCGGTTCCTCGCACACCCTACCACTGTATCACTGGCTTCTGGGGGGCTGAGACCCTCAGCTCTGGGGAAGCAGCTGCAGCTGACTTAGAGCAGCTGAGGATACAAACCTTACGTGCTCACCTTGACCAGTTTCTCCTAGGCAGGAACCCAAGGGGGTTCCTCCAGGGCAGCCAGGACTGATCACCGCCCAGCCGTAGACTAGCGTTACCACTGACCTATTGACTCATGCTTGATTAACTGCAGATCTTTACAGACCTGAGCTAGACAAAGAGGTTTCATTCTCAAATACATCCTGGTGGAGGCACAGTAAGCTAGCTGCCATAACACATGTCCATTTCCACCATCACTCACTTGCACAAGTGAATATTTCACACAGGGAGATGAGACGTGATACAGAGAGTACAGTTAATTTTCTCAGGATTAATATTTAACAGTGAACAGTATTAGCCTGACTAACTTCTAGCTCAAATATTTCAAATCTTAAACAACTCGGTAAAAACCTGCCAGCTGAAAGAGACACTCCTTGTTACAGGACAGGTCTGGACTGGCAATTAACTAGGAAGACCTACAGCTTATGAATCTGCAAGCACTTTTTAGCACTTTTAGCAGAAAATGGATTATTTCTTAAATTCAGCAGAGCCATATCAAAAGGCAACAAGCATTCTGTCTCAATGCTGCTCCGTGGTGCTAAGATAACACCCGGTCTTGCAGACTAGAATGAAAAATTGCGACTGAATTTGCCATGCACTGAGATTTGCCAATAATAAACTGCAGCAATGAAGCCAGAATTTGTGAAGCTGTAAACAGAAAAGATGATGTGGTTTTTACATATGCTCAGACTCAAAAGTAACATTAATTGTTTAAGAGACCCTACTCTGCTGAAGGATCAGGCCCTTGACATAAAAAGGAAAAAATGAATGCAAGTTTGGTTCATATCGTGAATTTTTAAATGCTTGTTACTTCGCAATGCATTAGACGATTTTAAGTAGTCCTCGATTTTGAATATTAAAATATGACAGAGCTCACAGTTCTAAATTAGTCTCATAAGCAACTTAATCTGTGCTAATTGGTTTTCAATGGTTCGATGATGCCTTCTTAGACTCTGGGCTCATGTCATTATGTCATCTAATTTAATACGAAATTCTGAGAACCGTGCATTGGCAGCAGCACTGGCTATAAATCAAAGCTTCTCACTCAGAGAGACCAGGCTTATGACATCATACCAAGGCACTGGGTGGAAGACAATGGTCCTTCTGTGTGGCTCTGAATCTGGGAGAAATATTTCAGCCAGTTCTGCAAGCCCACATTTAAATGAAAGGCCTTTCTAGCAGGTAAAATGTTCATATATCAAACCTTGAAGAAAAATAATAAATCATGCACATTCAGTAAAGGGAGTCAGAAAGTGCTTAAATATAAATTATATGTATTTTTTGACAATTCTAACAAGCCTGTTTGCTTTTACACTTTAGCAATCCAGATGGGTTTTTAAACTTTTTTTTGGGGGGTGCTATTAAACTATGTGAACTGAGAAAATATAATCATATAAATTAAACAGATGTTTATCCTGATTAACATTAAACTAACAAATTCCCATTTCCACGTAGTATTATCAATGCATACATTTATGGCACTATAATATATTTATTTTACCCCTAAGTTTGATTGAACCTATCAAATAAAACAGCCACCTTTCACGGTGCAAACTATGATGTAGTTCCCTGGCACCCCCACACAGATTTTGGTTAGCATATGAAAATCAAAACACTACTTTTTTCATCATGTGCACATACACATTTCTTCAGCTTTTGGACTAAATGTCTCATAATTGGTAAAAATTTTGAGATGAGACTTTCAAAGACGGTTGAGGACTTAGGTAGCTAAATCTCCATTACTGAGCTGAGCTCTGAAATGTCATTTGTGCCTTTGAAATCCTGCCCCATCAGTCAACCTTGAGCCAGGCAGCACACCCTCTCCACCACGAGCCAGCTGCTCCTTCAGAAGATGCTCTGCAGGTCATCCCAACTGCTGCTGCTGCTCTGTTGCTGGCCCACCAGAGACACGGTTAGGGATGTGGACACACCTCCATGTACAGCTTAGCTACTCTGGATTTGTGCAAAGACAAAATCCTGGCAGATGCAGCAGCATCAGCTGGATCCAGCAGGCTGGAGCAGAGCGAGGACCTCACCCCTCATTCTCACTCTGGAGCAGTCTGGTGTTGGGGAGAGGCAATGGGCTGGCTGGCCTCAAAAACTGCAATCCCCCTTTTATATAACACCAGAGCAGCAGTGGCCGAGCAAAACTTTCTGAAACACCCTGCCAATGTATCTGCAGCAGTGGCAATCTGAGTGACAAGGGATGGGCACTCAATCCCAGGATGTCCTGAGACAGTCGCTACAGGGGCCTCTGCAGATGCTGGCCGTGAATGGGATATTTTTCCCGCGGCACCAATTCAACCAAAACATTTTTTAAAGGTCAAGCTACTGTCACGCCTTTGCTTTTTAGTTAATAAAACCAGAGCACGGTGACTCAGAAACAAAGGAAGCCTCACGGTATCAAGAAGCTGTAGGCAGCACCCATGTGTGACTGCAGGTTTTATCTACGCAAGTATCTGAACTCACTCATCCTCTCTTGTTAGTACACTGCTACTGGTACTGCTCATTGGGAGGGCTACCTCTAGTACATGCCTGCCTGCCCTCTTTGGGTTTAATGTGTATATGTTTTTATGGGATCAGATGCATATGTACAGTTTGATACAAGAATAGCCTCCAGGTAGATGGAAGCCTTGTGCATGCTTCTCAGCCTATAATCTCGGACAGTGCCATTATGTGATTAGAAAGTGCTTTCCAGCTAACTCATTTACTAAATGCTTTTCAACAGCTGTTAAACTATTAGGCTATTCAACGCATATTTATGAGACAGAAGATTATATACGGTAGCTTGGTGCATACACTGTTAAACCGGGTGGGGAGGAGTGGAAGGTAGGTGGAAGGCACTTGGGCTGTGTTAGTACAGAAGATATGCATTACCTTTCTTTCAAAAGAAAAGGGGAAAACTCTTAAAAGGCACAATTCATTTTCCATCATAACACCTTATTAAACCCTACAATGTTGAAAAGGATAAATCAAGTTCTGTGGTATGCCCACTTGGGTTGCTCTACTCCTACTCCCACAGCGCAGCACCCAGCTCCAGTACTGCCTTCAGCTGGAGGTTTAGCTGTGCATAACACCCAGGCTGCAGTGGCCAAGGCTTTCTATGTCATTTCTGTCAGACGTTAAAATTCACTGGGGTGAGGTCTTTTTTGACGATGAGGCACAACATTATACTGCTAGCGCTGACATTACTACTGCTGTCCCAACAAGGGGAGGAGAATGGGAAAGCAGTGGCTAAGGGCAGGGGTCCCGCCAGGCAGCAGCATGGGGACAGCCCAACACTCCTCATCCCTGGCACTCCTGTGGGAAGCTCTGCAGGGACGAGCTGGAAGGAGGGCACCCTTACTGTGCCAGTCCTACCCCAGACTCATCCTCACCAGAGAGGGGTTTGGGCCCGGCTGACCTCAGCTCTGACATGGTCTTTGTCTTCAGAAGAGACAGATGCAGTCCCTCCCATAGCCAGCAAAACACATCCTCGTCCGTGCATTTCACCTCTGGCAGCCTCCACCACTGCATCCCCTTTAGGATCAGTCACTGGGCTAGATTAATTATGGCGATCAGCCACTTGAGGAGAACAAAAATAAGCATTTTAGGAGTTTTGCCTCTTAAGATCAAGATGGCTGCATCTGCAGGTCAGGGAAGAAGCTGACTGGGCTCCAGACGACAGCTGAAACGGCATGTCACATGGATGAACTGTGGGCAGCTCTAGTGGGGACCTAGCAACTGGGAGCAAAAGCATCTGAGGCCATCACGCTGGTGAGCATGATGCATGTCCCCTCCACGCCACCACAGACCTTGCATGGCTGCTGGAAGGGATTGGAGGGGCTGATGCGCCTGGCAATGATGAATTTTGTGATCCTCTTAAATGGCAACAGGACTCCGACGAAATCTTGCCTGCTTTTTGTTACTTTGTTAAACGTCAAAAGTAACAATCAGCCACCCAGCAGCCAAAATGAAATAAGCTTTAACACCGCATAGTGTAAAAATGAGCAACCGTGATTCATATTTCCACCTAAAATAAAAATATTACCGTGAGGCCAACCTTCCCCCCCATCCCTCCTGTTGCCCTGCCCTGCCCTGCGCAGGCAGCCCAGTGGCTCCCTGGGCTGGATGGAAACACTTCCAGCCGCTCCAAGCCTTCAGGCCTGTCCCGGCCACGCTCAGTCCTCTCGCACACGGCCCCAGGAGGGCGGCACTGACCTAAGGTGGGTTTGGGCAACTTCCATGCCCCTCGCTCCAGCTGCCCAGGCTGGCGGCGAGGGCTGCCGCCATGGCCCTGCCGCCGGCAGTCATGTTGGCTAGGCCACAGGTGAGGATCCTTTCCCAGCCCAGGCACCGAATTCGGCCCCGCTTCCCCAACCGCCCCCAAATTACCCCCGTTTTGCAGACTAATAATTTTGCCAGCCTTGAGCATGAAAATCCAACAAATACTCAAAAAGTGGGAGGTGTCAGGAGATGACGAGCAAAAACTGTGCTCCGCGTCACATCAGAGCAGCAACGCTTTGCATCCTCATTTTATTGTTTTGCTGCTAAGGCGGCCGATGTCGCCTTTTGACTTAGAAAGTGAGCTGTGGGCCCAAAAGGCACGGCTGCTCAGTGCAGTCACTAGGAAACTGCTGATCGCCCTCGTCTGCAGGGCAGGCCGGGGATAATTTTAGCGCAGGGGCAGGAAGCGAGGAGGATGCCGGCAGCAACGCGCTGTGGGCGCCCCTCGCCCTTTCCAGAAGCACACCAACGAGGTCCACTTCTGTGCCGCCAGGCTTGTGAACGACACCACTAAGGCACCCCTAGTCACCACAGGCAGGCTCTCAGCGCAGCTCCGTACCCGCAGATCCAAGGGACCTCTGTCCCCACCGAGTCACCCGTCTGCGTGGCTGGGTTTTCAGAGGAGCTCGGCACCCCGGTGCCTGCAGGGAGGCAAAGGAGCTGCACTGCAGGGGCTGTGCGCTTGGAAATCTCACCCTACGGGTGGCAAAACACGTCCCAAAATAAAAAGTTGCTCAGCGTATCAACACCATTTTAATAAATACCAGAAGTAGTGAAATGATTTTTTAATAATGCTTTGACAATTACGAAGCCTGACAGAAGCAGAAACCGGAAATACTTTATCATCAACTCTTTGCAAAAGCGTATTTTTCATTCCAGTGAAAGAAACACATCAACTTTCCTTTTTCCATCTTATTAAATATTTCCTAGACAAACTAGCCTGTCTTTGCTTAGTCAAGTATCACTACTTATCTAAATAAAATTCAAAGAAAAACTTTTCTATGTTCACCATTCTTGATATCAAAATTCATTAGATAACAGAAATCACAGAGAGCATTCGCTCCTATCGGCAAAAAATGAGTTCTTGAACATGTTTCCTCTATTCTGATGTACTTAGTTAAAAGAAATCTGAATAAACACAGATCTAACCCTTATCGTTCAGTGTGTTGCTTAACGTCTTCTGAGCTGGAGAGCTCCTTCAGCTTTCTTAGCAGATGAAAGCACAGCATTTGTGCTTTCAGGAACACAGGAACCACAGCATACACGTCTGATTGCTTGTGTGCTTCTTCAGCCTCTCCACATTAGTTTAAACCTCAAATGCTACCGCTTACGCATAGTGATTTCAGAATTTCAAACAGATTCCTCCTGTTTGAAATGCATATATAGGCCAATGGTATAATAAATTCATAGGAGCAAAATGATAACGCAGTCACAAACAGAAAAGAAAACCAAGTGTTTTTCTAGAGGGTAGGGTTCACAAATGCAGAGTTCACCAATGGTTTTCCAAAATGTTCTGCTGCACATAACAGAGCGGCAGAGCATGTCTGAACAGAGCTGCGGCAGCGGAGAGACCTTAAAAGCCGAATATCCAACTGTCTGCTCATTGTGCTTTGCTCAGACTCCTGATTGCAGCATCCAGTCCTGCGCCTTCCTCCTCACATTCTGGTGGGATGTGGCAATGCAAAACATAGTAGTACTTACCATACAAGCTGCAGGAATTCACCTGTGCCAGAATGGTATAGAAAATACTTATATTTCTGTGACAGGCATGTCTGGGGAGGAGTGTCAAGAGCCTACAGCCTGCAAGCTCCAGGACAAAACTGAAAAACTGATATGCAATTGCTCAGCGATGCGTAATATTGAAGCAATACCAAAAAACAAAGACATTACAGTTACTTCTGTACATTATAGCCTAATACAGGATTCAGGGACTGCTCAAATTCAGCAGAATAGTAAATCAAAATTTCAATTAAAAGTGGATTATGAGTACTTAGGTTTACAGCCTGTCCCAAGCCAAAGACTTAAGCAAGCCCATTTTCCAGACCTTGGCTCTCATTTGTGAAGCCTCTACTTTCCGTTTTGTTTTGTTATTTAAACTTTTCATTTACAGAGCAGTAAGATTTTCGTTTTTACATCATTTTTTTTCCTTCTGAGGCAGGAACTTGTCTTCACCAAGTAAGTCCCTGCTCTGCAAAACACTTCAGCTAACAGAGAGGAAAAGGACAATCCTGCCATATCTCTGCAGCACGGGACAATCCTGCCATATCTCTGCAGCACGGGAGAAGCCTTATGGCGGTGAAAGGTGCCCTGCTGGAGAGGGCAGCTTGTCTTGGCTGCACATCACAGAGCTGTACTCCATGGAGACGCTATAGGAACATCCACAGGAGGTGGGACGAGTGAGGCCACGTGTCCCTGGATCCACTGGCTGTTATCCCCTAGGGAATGAGGAGAAACAGGAGCTACAGGAAAAAAAACACCCTATTGTTCTGCGGTCAGGGTGGGAACCGCAGAGCGAGTCCATGGCTCTCCCACTGGTTGCACCATCTGTGAGTACCCACACCCATCCCAGGAGCACGGCCAGTGGGCTCACACAATATTTAGGCTTTAGTCCACATATGGTATTTTGCTTTGGCACAATCCAGTTGAGCTGTAAAACGTACATCTAATGTGCGTCATGCAGCTTTTTTAAGACCCTTCATGCAGAAATACCTGCAAAATTGTGATAGACACTGAAATGTTAGCATTTTGACTAGTGCTAAAGCACAGAAGAAGAAGAAGAAGCCTACAGGATACCATCTGATTTGTGTAAAAACACATCTTACACTTGATGATCACTTTGACATCTGCTTGTCAAAAACCTACACCTTCTACATTCGTGGGATTTTTTTAAACAAGAGACAAAGTGTTACCTGGACCAAAATAGTGCTTATCTGCTTTACATTTTTTTACACTGATCACACAATGGTCGTTGACTCAACTATTTTTTTCATCATGAGATAAACTTTGGTTTTCTACAATGTCTTGAAACATTAAAAGAATGTTGTGACTGAAATCAAATAAGGCAGAACATCCTAGAATGACTCCTAGAAATACAGCAACGTAAATGACTGATTCAGTCATTGTGCATGGTTTCCGAATATGCAGTCAAGGTGATCATATCTACCTTTGAAAGGCACAACGGAAACAACCACCAGCAACATAAGGGCAAAACCTCACAGCTACAACACAGGCATAATAAAAACATACTATACGATTAATTCTGATGATTGCAAAAGCACATTCAGTCTTACCACTACTATGAGAGAGTTTGCAAAGAACATAAGATGTTTTTCAATTACCTATACGCACATATACATATATATTAAGAGAACGTGAGTGGAGAAGTAAACAGGAATGGGGGGAAGGCATCTTTACTATTCAATACCTGCTTCCCTTTCCCCTACTCTGATGTTATATTTTTTCTTTCAGGTTTCCTTACACTGAAACTAAAAGATTTCACAGGAATTTAAATCAGTACAGCAGGCTAAACAAGATTCCCAATGTTTTCAACAATTATCATAATTAAAGATGTCTTTGCAGAATAAAGCCTAGGCTGGCTCTCTGTTGCCTGTCAGTAGGTAGCTATTCCCATTGTTTCACATCAAATGAAACATCAAATGTTTCAAACTCAGAATGGTGGTAGTATAAACCAACTTTGCAGCAGTGAATACTATTCCCATGGTTTAGAATAAAATGGTAAAATATGGCCTATGCCAAGGCTGGAGAGGAAAGGTACTGTTTAATAGACAGCAGTTAACAACAGGCATGTATTTGAGATACTTCTAAGGGTAACTCGCATGGCAAGGCAATACCTGTTGGCGTCTAGAATAGCTTTTTTTTGCTGAAGTGTTGTGCAAGAGAATAACAACTCTCTTTCTTTCCAATTTAAAGAGATGAACAGTCTTTAAATATACACAGACATACCCACTGGGGATGAAGTTTGCATAAGTAGGCTGATTCAGTGAAGCATAGCTATGCAGTCCATATGCAATAAGCAGCCAGTTGCCCATGTCCGGTTTCCTGTACTTTTGTTTTAAATTAAAGTCCTGATAAAAGTCTGGAGTGCACGCAAGCTAACTAGGTGAAATTCCAAATGTGTATTTTATGGGATTTCACCTGCAAAAAGTTGGCAGGTCTCTTCAAGTCATGTGATATGACTCAAGTATTACTTTGTGGGAATTTCCCTCAGAAGGACTATTTTCATTTGGAAAGTCTACAAAAAAGCATGAACCTAATCCTTTTTCTAATTCCTCTTCCTTCCAAAACAAGAACAACAAAACAACCACCCTTTTTTTCTACTTTCCCAAAAAAAGTGTTCTCAGAAAAAGTCATTTCAAATAAATAAAAAAAAAAATCTAGATTTACTTGCTATTAAAATCTTCATACAAGCCTGCTTGGAATTCAGCTACCATGAGTACTTTATTGTCACTTCACAGCCACCAATATAAGCTTCCAAAATAAAGTGGCACACGTGTTTCTGAACATTTCCTACACACGAAGCATTTAGTATGGAGCACTCTGATCTCCATCGACATTGTGCTTTTCATTGCTACCCAAGAGAGGCATCAGCCCCGAGTGGTATTTTCACCCCACACAAGTCAGCGAGGTGCAGGATGACTGGAAGGAGAATCCCCACACGATCTCCAGCTGAGAGCCCAGCACGCTTACAGTGCTGTGGTGCGAATTCAGAAGTATAATTCAAATGCAATGTGCCCTCTGGGGCTACCAAGTCAGACCAACAGTTGACAGCAACTTAGCAGAGAGCTCAGCACGTTCACAATTTGTGGCTACAGATGTGAGTTTGTGCTGGGGCTCTTCAGCTCCCAAATGCAGAAAAAGTCCTTGTTCCAACAGGTCTCTGCCACCAATACAAAAGAAAATAATCTGCAGAGAAGGTGTCTTGTGTGGGCAGCAGAGAGAAAGGCAGCTCTCATGGTTCGATTCTCACTTTCACTTTATAGCACCAGATACACCTACAAATTATTCAGGTTGCTATAGAATTGTCAGAGCCATATATCTTTCTAAGTAATCATCATTATCTCTCATTTTTACTATCAGAGATAAGGAATATATTTTGTTACCATTAGCAGGAAGATAGGTGAAAAGCTGGTATTGGCTTCTCTTTCTCTTTCCGTTGCAGACATAGAAGTTGACCTGAACAGGGCTGGTAATTCTCTGATTGCGGAAAGGTGGTATCTCAACCACCAGCGAATTCTGCAAAAGCAACAAATCAGAAAGTCAAGGCACGACTAAGGCAGTCGAGCTGTACAGTAGTATTCACATGTTAACCCTGAGAAGGAAGCGCCTGGGTTCACAAGGAACAACACACTGTCTGCAGGGGAACTGGTGGGCTTCGTGGGCAGGGATGGCCTCCCGCTGCCCCCAGTGTCCTCTGTGCCAAGGACTCCAGAAGTAGGGAAGTAAGATTTTAGTGTGGTTTGGCCCTTTAAAAAATCACTAGCCTTCACCTCTTCCCCTTGGACAGCAGATGTGATACTGCGTATGGACAATGCTTTATCCCTCCTGCCTCTGAAAAGAATCAGGGACCACAATCAAATCGTGGTTTCTAACTCAGCAGGAGAAAGCACAACCGCCTGGCTGGCAGGTCATTCCCAGTATATCTCACCCTAACACAAATTCCTCTGAAAGCAGAATTAGGACACGCATGTGATTATTCAAAAATTTCCATTTTCCACACTGAAATGTTTTTTCATGTAACAGCTCAGAAGTTTTAAGCTTGCTAGTTTCTGTGGATGGGAGATCTTGCTACAGGAAGAAGAGCTGGAGAGCATGTAGATGATCTTCCACTGTCAGAAACCAAATGCTCCAGCACGGGGCTAAGGAACAACTTAGCTGCTAGGGCATCAGCTTACACAAATGCACAGTGAAATCTGCTATGACCCTCAAAACCTCCCTTGGCACTTTTTGAAAGAATAAAAGGGAACGCTAGTCTTAGCATTTGGCCTGCATTCAGCTGAGGTCTTTAAATTGTTTGCCTGCATGTCTCCAGCAGGTTTGCAGCTAACAAACTGTTGCATATTCCTGCAGAGGTGAAATAGTGGCCATATTTCCCACTTAAAGTCATGGCTAAGGGAGCTACAGTTCTCCAACTGTGGGGTTGATCTCCTGTGAGGGGACTCACATTTCTTTGCCGACGGTAAACAAAAGCCAAGGAAAATGATCAGACATTGCTTTGGGAGTAGAGGGAAGAACTGACCCAGCAAGACAGAAGATGAGCAGACGGGGCTGGCCCATCCCAGACAATGAAAAAATATTTTCCAAATGGTCTCTCCTACTTTCGGGATGGCTTCCAACGAAGGCTTTTTACCCCACGCTCCTATTAAAGAAAGATTTCCAGGAGGGGAGGCCCAAGTACTTGTTCTGTTTCAGTGGGGAGACACAGTGCCAAAGCCTTGGAAATCCCTCTTTAGTAACAGTGCTGGAGAAGGCACTATATATTTTTCATCTTGATGTTAAAATATTTAAGGCAGACTTACTGGCTTGCACAGTTCTTTGTCGGTTTTGGCTTCCATTTCCCACACATGGTGACCATCTAAAAGACAAAAGAAAAAGATATCTAGTTCCATCCTTTTTTCCTCTCCCAAGCCTACAAAAGAATGACTTTTCCAAAAAAATCTCTTTGAAGGGGCACTCTGTATATGAAAACCAGCTCTAAAAACGCATTGACCAAGCGTTGCCCAACCAGGAGGCCATCTGGGTAGCCCGCAATGGGAGCCCAAATCTAAGCTTTTTTGAAGGGGGAACCACAATCCAGAGCGCATGATACTGCGATGGGGGAAAGCCACTGGGAGCTTATTCTGCCACTAGTTTGGACAAAATATGCAGCTGTTCCATACCTTAGTTTCCCGAACTTTCAGACAGAAATACTGCTACCTATGAGGCCTTTTGATCACTACCTATACAGTAAGTCATATTCAACATTAATATTAAACAAAACAAAACAAAGTAAGTAGCAAAGTAAAGAAGCTCCTCAGCCACACAGTATTTCATTTTAATATACTCCTAGTCTGGCTTGTCATAATTCTGCTGCTTGGATCAAAAGACATGGCCGTAGGCTGGGAAACATAGCTTTCGACTCCATTTTAAAGTTGGTTGAGCTCAGCTGCAGCGGACCCACCTACAGTTTTCTGAAGCAGTTTTCTGCTTCTAGTGGTGTGTTGGGTCCTCCTAATTTACTGTATTTCTATTTTCAAGCAACTATAGATTTAAGATACAGCTATCACTTTTTCTGAGGACCTGCCTTTCAGAAGAAATTGGTTTTGTCTGGTCACTTTTCCTGCGTCTCACTGATACAGAAGTCACCGGTCAGTAACAGGTTTTTTTCTTCTCCCTTGCAGTTTCAAAACTCAACAGCAAAGAAATTCGAAAAATAATACAAAACGTAAGGTTTCCATTCTGCAGGCCTAGAAAAACACAAACGTGTATGAAACGCCACAAGCAGACTGCTGTCTAAGTTGGGCAGCAGGGACACATGCAGCTTCATGAGTCCTACCGTTGTCAGATGTCACCAGAATGAAAAGGAAGCGAGACTTTATGTCATCTCTTTTGTATATTTATTGCGGCATCAGGACATGCAAATGCAAATATTAGCTATTTTGAACTTCATCGCATGGACGTGGGCCTGCCTTAGAAAAACAGCTCTCGGCAAGGTAAAAGAGTGAATGCACTTTTTCTTCTCTCTTCACTTTCATGGCCAGGATGGAGGTGACGCATTTAGAACTGCCTGATTTATTACAAATGTCTGTAAATAATATTTTTGTGTACAGCTGTCCTACTGTGAAAGGAATGCTGCTGAGGGCCTAGCCCTAGCGATTGTTTTAACGTCCAAAACCCCTTTCTTTTCAATGTATGGAAAGAAGCGCAACGTGAAAGCTGCAGCACAAACAGCACAGTGGACTTGGCAGGTCTTTCTGTAGGAAACAATTAGCAGATCTACCCTTAGTTTCTTCCTGCATTTTAAACTGTGACGCTGGAAAAGGAATCCCTTTAATTGGTACTGCCACGTTCGGCTGCGGAGAGAGAAGGAGCAGCCAGACTGCTTGAGTCTCCTTAACGATGCCTTTTGAGAGCGCCAGAATTGAAGCAGACTTCTCAAGAGGACTGGCAATCACTTCACAATTTATCCAACAGATGCTTCCCTCGAGCTGTCAGTAGAAAAAAACTGACCGAAATTTGGCAAGCCAGGACACACCCCTTGTCTGGGAGCAGCTTCCTTTTCTTCCCCCCAACTCCTCTGCCTATAGAGTCCCTGTAGCCCCCCCTTCCCCCCTCCCAATTAATTCAATCAGTTGTAAAAGTAACACAACACCGACACTATCACACATTTTGCAAAGTCTAGGAACTTCTGCTTTGTAAGAGGTTTGTTGGTGTTTTTTTTTTAAATCTACAGACGTCCAGACTAGTAGTTAACATGTGTTCAATTTGCCTTTGTAAACGGATTACCAGAAGTTCAGCTTTTTTGCTATGTTTAATTTCTGCTTTGCAAGATGAATGATCTGATTCAGGTTTCTGTTTTTTATTTCCTGCCGATACTTCAGTAAAATTCAAAATGACTCCATCTCTAGCTAATCTTTCAATTACTTCACGCAGCACTGCCTTTATGTGCTTTTGAAATTTTTATGATGACAAAGAGAGTTTGTTCAGAAATATTTTAAATGCTGTAATCTAAACTATTAGGAAAAATAAAAATCCAGAGCCGTGGCTCGTCTTTGGAAGCTAATAAGAACAATACGGGTTTCGCTCCAAGAAATTCCCTTGAGACTGTCCAGACCATTGCAGCTCAGCGACTAAGGGGAAGGGGAAGAGAGGGAAGAAGTAGGGAATAGACAACTCATTAACAGCTAGTGACATTTCATTTAACAAAAAACACAGGGAGGAAAAGTTGTTATGAAGCAGAGACCAAAAAAAAAAAAGAAGAAAAAGACAATTCCTCATATTACGTCTGGTGAACCAAGAGGGAAATCTCAACGCCCACGGACTGGGACCAGCTCCAGGAGGGAAACCTTAGACCACTACGTCAACCTCTTACAGTAAACATGTTTTGCAGGTTTATACAGTTCAGCTGAAATAAAAAAAAAAAGAAAAAAAAAGAAAAAGAGAGAGAGGAAGGAATAATGGCTCTGAAACGGTTTGTGGGAGCCTGATGCATCAAGACAATCTGCCTGCACCGGAGAGAAGGGTTTTGCCCCCAGTACCAATACGCCGGGGACCCCGGCAAGCGGGAGGGATGCCGCCTCCCGTCAGTGTGTGCCGGAGGAGCGAGGGCTGCTGGACCACAAAAGTTTCCATTGTACGCCTGCCACATCTGCAGCAGCCCGCCTGGTTCGGGGCCCGAGGCAACTCCCTCCTGGCCGCCGGCCAACCAAAGTACACCAGAGCAATTTATACCTTTCCAAAATGCAAATAATTCAAATTACAGACATAACACAAAGTTGAAGCAGACACATTTCAGGCATTCCCGTTAAAGTTTACTCTCTGGAATTACCGTACCCAAATGGGCAGTTGTTATACAGGGAGGGGGGGAGACGGGGGCAGGAGAGGAAGGAGAGGAGGAGGCAGGGAGGAAAAGGGAGAAGGGAGAAAACAGCTTTTTCAAAGGTCTCATTTCATTCCCTTTCATTTCGCTATTTACTTTTACCAAGTAATAAGAAGTGTCTTCTCCAAACCAAATGCCTTGCTTTGTTTGGGTGTTTTTTAAGATTTATAGTGCAATATTTTGAACCGAAAGACATCTCTTTATATAGCTAAAAAGTTGTGTCAAGGTATTATATTGGATCTGTTTCATTTTGTGGAGTGTTTTTTTTACAAAAGGGAAATAAAAACAAAACATCCATGCACAGAACCGCAGAGGAAAAGCCCTGCAGAGTCCCCGGCAGAGCGCCCTGCTCCCTCGGTGCCAGCAGCAGCTGACCTGACAGATCCAAGGCTTCAGCTGGGGAACTGTGCCAAGGGCTGGAAGAAGGACCCTCAAATACCTCCTCCTCCTCCTCCTCGGCAGTGCAGGAGTGCGGCTGTGCCGGGGGAGTGAGAAACCCCCTGTTTCACACGGGCTCTCTGACGGCGCCCGGGCTCGGAGCTGCGCTGACAGGTGGCCATCAGAGCTGCCGCCAGCTGAAGACACCGGGTTTTGTCAGGAAGCCTGACATTTACACACGGATCGCTGTTATTTATAGCCATCCCTGCTTTGGGTGTGCTTCACCACCAGCCGCTTCACACCCTTTTTTTTCCGGCACTGTGACACTTTGGAGCACCTGGGATTGCTAATGACGAAAATACCATGAACCTACCACGTTACGTGGGGTGGATTTTCAGCTTCGCAAAGCATGAACACCCCATTTTAACATGTGGCAGCTGAATGGTGAATGGGCCTTTGTAGTCTGCTCTTATCAGCCGCTCACTCCAGCGTTAAAGGAAACTGCGCACTAGTCCAGAAGTAAAAATACTCTAATTCATCAGGGAATTCCCTGCAGTATGAGTCACTGAACGGCTTCCCCACCACACCCAGCTACAAGATTTCCACATAAAAAGGCACTGTAGAGGCCTGTTTTAACACAGGAGCAGCGCTAAAAAGTAGTTGAGTAAATCTAGCAGCACCAGTTATCTGCACAGAAAGCCTAGCAGACCACAATATACAGATTTTCTTCATGGAAGAGCAACACAAAGAGCTATAAAGACTTTCCAAAGAAATTTTTCTACTATCTTCCCCTCCTTGCTGCCCATCAGGGCAGATCCCCCAGCGTTTCCAGGACTGGGTTTACCTCCGTACCCCAGGGAACTGCAAGTGCAGTGCCAGGGGTTTGCAAGCTCACAACAGTCAAACCACCAGCGTAACTTTCTTTACAGACTGATGGATGGCAGAAAGAGGGAAAGAATATACTTTACCAAAAAAAAGCCAAGCCTGGAAACTCAGGAGGGTATAACATCTGGCAACCGCTTAAACCCTGCCTCTGAAACGGGCATAATGGGAGCGTTCAGATGTATTTAAGTGATCTCAGTTTATTACAGGAGGTTAAAACAGTCTATATTCTTTAGTAGTCCTGTGTTCACTAGAGATTTGAGAAGAACAGACATTATCTAGGATTTCACTGCCTGTACACTGTGCACGTTTTATACTCTTCAGGCCTGTGGCTCAACAGAGTTTGACTGCACTGGCTGGACTGTATATCTGTATTTACATTCATGTACTGCAAGTAAGATGGTGAAACTAGTTCTACCCTCCCAAAGGAACCCACTACTTGATCAATGCATTGTGAGATTACCCTAAACAATAATGCCTATATTACACCCCAGATTACTTTAACATGTCCACAACAGGCAAGGTACAGATTCAAGGCAGAATGATTAGAAAGCGTAATTTTGAGGTGCTCTGCAAAGGTTGCCTACCTTCCTATTTGGCCCTGTTAATGCGTATTCAAAATCCTTTAGGAGTGAAGGATTTGCAAGGTTTCAATTTGCACCCCAACCCCTTTTCCCTGGGAAGTACACTCACGGCACTGAGATGACTGACCTGTGAACAGATCTGCAAGCAAAGGATGGGTGTCCAGCCAGAGAAGAGGATGAAGACTTAGGCAAAGTCTTGTCATTCAGACTTAAGAGTCATCCAGTTTTGTGCAGAGATGTTACCAGCTTCCAGGCACAGGGCAGGCTGGGCCAGGTCTGCACGTGGGCTGGCAATGAGAGGGGTGAAGAGGTGGCTCTGTTGCTTGCAGGAGAGCACTCCCCACGCCAGTCCTGGGAGCGACCCACTGGCACTGTCTCACCTACCAGTGGATATGCATTGGTATGGGTGTACTAATGCTGGATTTCACTCCAGAGGCAGCCACCCTTTGGATCTGGGGATGCCACAAAGAGATGGGGCACTTTTCTAGGCTGGTCTTGCAAGCATCTTGCTGTGAACAACATTTCCCCAGCTGGACAACGGCAAGCCCAATAATCTGTGGGTGGGAGTCTATGCTCGTGTTTACACACCAGTGTACATTTTAAAGACATTTACAAGGGACAGGCTATAAGGATGAACCAATACCAGCCAAGCAGTCTGCCATGGGATATACAGGGAAGACGGGGCAGGAAGAGAGCAAGAAAACATTCAGAAATGCAGAGGGAGCAGAGACTATCTGCAATGTAAGCAGCCAGGACCTTTGTTTCCACCACCTCAATGGTACTTCACCCTCCTGAGATCCACCGCCTCTTAGGTCTCTCTGAGGAGAGATGCCTCCTGATCTTGCATGTGCCCAGAGCCACCTTCAGAGCAGCTCCACCTCCTGCCACCACTCCTGTTGGCGCCATGGCCTGCCTGCTGCCTGGCACCTTGCCCCCGTCTGCCTCTCCCCTTTGCCTCTCCCTCCTGATGTCCCCTTTGCCCTTTCAGTGCTTTTGCTCTGAGACCACAATGCGGTCTGATTTTAGCCTACGTTATTTCCCTCTTCCTTGCCAGGAAGACCACAAGCTGTTCTTCTCTGCCCTCCTCACAGCCTACTGTCCTGCTACAGAGACTTCCCCCATAGCTTTGTTCCCCATCCCTGGCATGTCCTTTGGCATGCATCAGTCCATACGCAGCAGAGTTCACACATAACTGACGTATTTGTATTTCCACATCAAAGCTGCTATATTTGTTTGTGTTTCCTCATAAGCATTTTTGCAGCATATGGATTTTGTCCATTCCTTCAGCTATGCATTTTTGTAGTATTGAGCTGAATATTATGTGGACTTAGGCGTCTCTGTCATGCATATGATGCTCTCAAGTTTCTTTTTCTCTCTTTTTTACCTTAAATTAAGAATAAAAAAGTCATGCAGCAACCAAGTGATAAAAATTCTGTACAAACTGTATCTTCCAGCACTTTGGCATCCATGCCAGACATGCGCTTCCTCTCTGGTTGCTCAGCTGGGCAAGCCAAAAGCTGAGGGACTCACTTTGCCTAAACAGTAAGCATTTTTAGCTGCTTTTAACACAGTATGTCCAACAGACTTAATTATTCTGAGTTTAAGTGTTTGCAAATGAACGGTAATTTTAGTCCAGGTAATTAAAAGGAGGCACTGTACTGACAACTGGCTGATCAGGGTTCATTTTGAGCCAAAGCCATTGGAATGATCTGCCAGATCCTATTTTCAGCAGAATGGAAGCTGGTTATGCAATTTGTGCTCTCTGGCAGCTTCCCCTATTCAACTCACCATTGGTCTGAGGGTTTTATTCAATAACTCTCAGTAATTCCACGTTTAAGACACTCAACTTCCAAGTAAAACTGCAGCTTGACATCCCTGCAAAATCTCTCTAGAGCACCCAGGTTGAACCAAGCACACCCAGCACAGCCACCCACCATCAGTCATGACAATACTTCCCTCCATCTCTGGTTACATTTGTGTCATCTCCTTGTCTTCACAATTTTTACTATCCTCTGGGAATCTCTAGTAGGCTGAACCTGTGACTTTGCAGCTGAGACTGAGTAAAATATTCCTGGTCCATCTTCTTCAGTCTAATCTGTCTCATATTTTCTCAGAGACTATTGGAGTAACAAACCTCACAGCCAGTTCCAAATTTTTCTTCCATTAACAATTCTTTTCCTCTGTTTCTTCTGTGCTTGGTGCCAACACCACCACCTGTACTATAGCTACTTCTACTTCTTTCTCATCTTAAGATGTAAGTTTGATCCAAATGCTTTCAATTCTTCCTTCTTCATTATTTTTTAAGACACAAACTCTTATTTTTTTTTTTATATGGCCACAACTTCTCCTCTTCCAGAGACATCCCATTATGGCAACCCCTCATGGCTTTGAATCTAAACAGTAAGCTTCTGAATGGCATTTTTGATTTTTCCATCTCCTTGTTTCCCTCCTGTCCCTTTTCTTCTTTCTCTTGTCCAAGAAGGTCAGGCTCAATCTTAGAGGTCCCTCCTCCTCTCCTCTTATTATCTGCCTTGACATCAGCTTCTTTGCAACAAGGCACACCTTAGAAATGTCTTATCTCTCTATTCCTCTCTAAAATGTCATTATACTTTCTTCCACATTGCTCTTGAAGGTGTAATCTTACTCCCTCAACAGACCTAAAAGGAACATGCTCCTCTTCACTCAGATCTCCCCACTTTTCCTGTGACATCCTCCTGAGACAACTCTTAGTGATGTCACGGAAGTAACAGGAAACAAGGAGTTGTGCTTTTCCAAAAGATGTAGACAATCACTCCAAAAATTAAGTACTTTGGAGGTATCCCCTTGTATTGAGCTCATCAGCAAAGCTGGTGTTGCTTCTCTGACAACGGATTTAAGAAGGGGTAAAAAACGCTGTGCAGCATCTGAGAGAGAAGGGGTGAGAATATGTGAGAAAAACAACTCTGCAGACACCAAGGTCAGTGAAGGAGGGGGAGGAGGTGCTCCAGGTGCCAGAGCAGAGATGCCCCTACAGCCTGTGGATGAGACCATGGTGAAGCAGGTTGTCCCCCTGCAGCCCCTGGAGACAACCACACCGGAGCAGATAGATACCCACTCTGTAGCCCGTGCAGAACCCGTGCTCCTGAAGCAGGCTCCTCGCAGGAGCTGCAGCCTGTGAAGAGAAGCCCAAGCAGAAGCAGGTTCTCTTGCAGGAACTGCAGCCACAGGGGACTCACACTGGAGCAGTCTGTTTCTGAAGGACTGAACCTCGTGGAGAGGACTCATGCTAGAGCAGTTCATGAAGGACTGTCTCCCCTGGGAGGGACCGAGGGACCCATCCTGGACCAGAGGAGGCAGGAGTGGCAGAGAGAAGCTGTTATGGACTGGCCGCAGCCAGTCCCCCTGACCCCCTGTGCCACTCGGGGGGAGAAGGCAGAAGTCAGAAATGAAGGAGTGGAGTTGTGCTTGGGAAGGGAGCAGGGAGTAAAGATGCATTTTAGTTTTGCCTTTGCTTCTCACTATCCCACTCTATTTTTGATTAGCAATAATTTATTTTCCCCAAGCACAGTCTGTTTTGCCTGTTACAGTAACTGGTAAGCAATCTCCCTGTCTTTGTCTTGACCCATGAGTTTTTTCATCTTATTTTCTCCCTCCTGTCCTGTTGAGGAGGGGGAGTGAGAGAGCGGCTTGGTGGGTGCCTGGCCACCAGCCAAGGTCAACCCACCACACTCCTTTCCTCTACTGTCTTTAGGCACTGATTGCTTCATTAGACTCTCAGCTTTCTGGTAAGCGCTGTGAATTCCTGTGTGTTTGGACAGAGGGTCCTACTGGAACAGTAACAGTAAAAACTAGCTGAAATCTTGTGCTAGTTATAAAGGTTCAGAGACGAAGCTTTGATTTCACAGATACAGCTGCTTGAAGCCACTTAGTCTGGCAAAGACATGAAAGAATAAAATTCAAGCATTCAGTCGCAGTTTCTGTAATAATTAAAAATTTACAGGATTACTCAGACGAGTTACTTTTAACTAGAGACCACATGGTTATTCCTTATTCTCTGTTGTCCACAGTAAGTATCTGTGATTGATTGATCTCATGCTTCACTGTGAGAGCAACACCCTGGATGAGGTTTGTTGCTGCTGATACCATCTCTTGCGTATGGCTGCTGTCCCGCTCTGTCTTCGCCATTCCCTAGACTAAACAGCCAGGAAAAACTGAAACGTGCTGACATTTCCTGCAAGCTACATCACTGCTCCTGCATGTGCGTGAAAGGGTTCCACCATCAAATGACTCCACCATTTGATGACACTATTTGCCCAAGGATATCTATTTCTGGGCAGTGGCCAGAAACCCCTTCAGCTATCAATACATCTCTAGGAAATAGGTTCAAGTGACCTTCACATGAACTCCGTGCTCCCAACTTGTATGCCTTTGAAGTTTCCAGTTTATCTAGTTTCCAGAATTTTTAACTTCACTGCACATGAGTCAGCATGCAACCACTCACTGCCAACTGGAACGTGTGTCCTGAACTTGGATAAACAGACAGATAAAGACAAAATTATGTAGTATCTGTCCATCTGACTAGAGGGGGAAAGGGATTTTTGCCACTTGCTTATTTATTATGTGAGCTACAGTATGATTACCAGTGTGAAACATGACCCCTTTTTGGCCAGTTGCCCCCCAAACTGTGACTGCTACTGGCAATGGAAAGAGCAATGGAAAGATCTCTGAGAATGTAAGATCTTTTACCAAATGGAGCTCTGCCAAGACTCAGGTCACCCGTCTCCACATCACATCACGTCAAAAGAGACTCCAAACCCTGATCTCCTACGTGTAGCTGAGTCAAACCAAAAATCCCACATGCTTCCCCAACGCATCCGTTCCATCCACATGCCACTCAAATGTTTTGTCAACATATCATTTTCCAGAACTTTTTGTAAGTTCTCCTGAAGATAAAATACTGCACTTGGGTTACTTGTCACACAACAAGGTAACTTTTACTCACACAACATATGGGAAACAGAACTGAATTTTTCAGACTGACATTTGTACCTTAAAACAGCAACTGATTGATTCTAATCTTTGCCAGACAGTGAAATTCGAGAGGAACGAAAAAACCTGTGAAATGCTTGAGTGGACACTTAAATTCATCCAGCTTCCTTCTTTTCCATATCACATTTACTTTGTGCAAACATTCAGCTGACCAAGCCTGACCACACGTCAGGCAAACTGTAAGTTTTCCCATCTGAAATACTTACAGAAAAAAGTGATTTCCTTTGGCATATACACCAAAAAATTTGGTGATTTCACCCAGCTATCTTTCATCTGCTCTAGTATAACTATTACCATGCCACATCAGCACCTTCATGTTATAAGAGCAAAACCTGTTCCAGCAGGGAAGAGGAACAGTTTTGACAGAAAAATCCATTTAACAAAATAAAAACAACAGCAGAAGGAACAGTTTGAAGCAGTAACTAAATCTGAAAAACTCTTTACTTGTTTGAAAATATTCAAAAAGAGAAAAATCCCTGGAGGAAATGTCGCTTAAGTGCTGTTTGTTTCTCTGCCTTTCAGAAACTTGAGTTTCAAAGGCTCTGGGCACAATAGCTGCAGATATTATGCAGTTAGGTTACAGAGTGTGTAGGTGGTAGGATCACTGTTAATTTGAAGGCTGAATAATTAACAACATGTTCAAAACCATTGAAGTCTGTAAGCCTGGAGTTACTCAGAGATACAGCGTTATAAATTGTGAACTCTATTAATGTCCATCAAAGACAGTGATGCATCTTCAGGGAGGGGCATCTGTCAGAAGGAAGCTCAAATGCAGGCCTTTGACCAGGACAACCTGGGCCTCAACATTAAGAGCCCGGAATCAGAATTTCAAAGTCAGTGTTATTTGAGAAACTAACCCTGTAGTGAAGTTGGGTGTTAACATTTCTGCCTTTTCACTCTTTGAAACTCCTGCCTTGAGCTCTGGTCACTAAGCACAAAACCAAAGAAATGGGTTTGGCTAGTGGAAACTCAACTGAATGACAGTTAATAATAATGCACCAAATATCCATTTCTTCCCATAGATCACAACTTGCTAATAATGAAGATTTCAGTCAGTTTAACCTGATCTCTTAGGTATGTCTAGACTTGGCCAAATCAGTGAAGTCCAGAAATACTTGAGCTAGCTCCAGTGCCAAAACCATTCTAGCTACAGGAGTAAAGAGCAATTTTTGATCAAGAAGCCATTTTCAGGGTAGATTAACTCTTTCAGATCTTAGTGCGAGACTCTTTCTAAATTCCAAAATATCTTGGGCAACTCTACAACATCCTAGAGCGTGCCAGAAAGACATACCCATAACTTTCCTCTGCTTTGGTGCCCGGGATATTGGCTTTGTGTCTCATCAATGAGCTTTCAGTTATCAGTTACAGGAAACATTTTTGAACTGAGTGAAGAGAAAGTAGGATTTTTCCACCACACTCAGTTTTATAGATCACTGATCAAAATCTGATCTACTAGAAGCCAGCAGTCTGGTGATTTCTGTTAGGCTTTTGTGCTGCTTTGTAACTCTTATTACCTGCAAAAAACTAGCTTGGAAAACAACATAGTGTTTGCAGAAGTTGTTACCAAGCTTTGTTGTAGCCGACAGATATATAGTCCTTAAAACATATTCTCCAAACACCTCTGCATTTTCTGAACTTCCCTCAAGATTTTTGTTGCCTGGCACATTTATAATCTAGAAATTAAATAAAAAGCTTTAAAAAGATAAGTAAATAAATCAGTGTCTTTTATTATAGTTCCAGATCACAACCTGTGCTCTTGCAGAGGCATGTATTAGACAGGAAACATTTTGTCCCTCCTAGCCAAACACCTCCCATGGCTAATCAATTTCATTTCATCCACTTTTGTAACTAAAACACACACTTCGCCTCCACAGCAAATACTATCAAGGGCCCTCACTGGTAAAAAGTTGCAGACTTTTTTTTATATTTTAGAAAGTACTAATTCTGATGAAAAACAGATTGGTATTGGATGTCCTAAACCTAGCACCCAACAACCAGGACACGCAGACTCACAAGACCCCTATGAAACTCAGGAAGAGAAAAGCATGACTAGAAAGAGAGACAGAAAGTGAAAGAAGATAAACAATTATTAGTGTAATATGTAAGAGACAAAGTCATCATGGGACTCCCCAGTCTAAGGAAATTTTGAATTTAAAAGACTGAACCTCTGAAAGCACATTCAGCATTCACATTTTTACTACTGCTAGCCTTCTTGGATGGTTGTTTTATACCATCGTTCATCACTGGAAAATATGGTCTGATGTGCAAGCAATAAAACATTGACCAAAATCCCATAAAATAAGGCCTCATTTCAACACATGAGAACTTTTTTATGTTACTGTAAAAGGCTTGAGCAAATTTTAGTCCACTTCTGAAAAGACTGCCTTCTGCCTGAACGCTGGACCACACTGCGAGGGGTTCTCCTTTCAGAGGAGTTCCTCACAGCGCTCCTCCCTCGGTCCTTTCAGTGCGCCTTCATCCCTCACTGCCTCGTTCCTCCTCTGTGAGGTGCAGCATTGCAGGGCTGCAAAGTGTATTTTGCTCTGTTTCATGCGCTGCTTGGCTAAAAAGCAGCCAGTAAGGGGTTAAGCTGAAAGCATTACGCTGCTGCCTCCCCGGTTGAAGGATTGATTTGATCATTCTTCAGGGATTCCCTCTTGTATGAGTCACTGCTCAGAGAGACTCCCCACGCAAGGAGGCCAGGATAATGCCATTCCTCCAGAGACTACAACAGCTGAGGGCTAGCCCTTAAGAGCTTGGGACTCATGCTTGGAAAAACATTCAGCGGACCACAATGCACTAGGCAGACTTAAAGAAATTATTCAGACAGACGGGGAAAAAAAAAGAAGGCAAACAAAAAGTGTTCTCAAAGTCTTTGCGTTAACCAATTAAGTATGCAGACTAGCATAAATTAGATGAGCTCCCAGAGACTGCCTTCCGGCTTGGGGACTCTGCCCGAGTGAGGACTGAAGACATGAGCTCATGTAGTATAATATTTAAATTTTATACAAAAGATACGTTCTCTTTATGAGTGCAATGATTGCTGTGATCTATGACTTTGTAATAGCTGCATTTGGCTGCTACCCACTAGGAACGTGATTAACATTTTGAATTCAAAACCAAAAGTGGTAACAGCAGCAAAACTAATCAATGTCTCCAGCTAATCACAAAAGTTCATAACCAGCTTTCTAAGAGAAAGAGAAACTACGCTGGTGTTCCCTCTCTTGACCTACTTTCATAGATGTGCAAGAGCTGAAAGGGAAAGAAACACCGCGTGCTGATTTTCAAAAGTGCAGGCTGGTAATGCTTGTTCATTTGACATCAAATACAGTGACTCTGCTCAAAAATCGAGCCAGAGCAGTTTGTCACCAAGACAACAATGCATCGTGCTTGTTTGCTTCCAATGCATCGAGCTGGGAGGCAACATAGCAAACAACTCATCACAGAAGCCCTAGGAATTGGCTCAGCCCAGATCAGCTGGACACTTTGCTTTTTGTGTGCCATTCCTGGTGTCACGATTGCAGCTTCTGGAGATGCTGAACACTCTCAACTTTAAAGGCTCATCCCCTGCAGTGTATCTCCATGAGGCAGTGCTGCCCTGCAACCGCAACAAACCTACCGTGAGACTACTAAAACTAGACAGGGCAGGTTCACATCCGATCTTCCAATAATGACTTAATGATCTTGATTACTATTCAATGATAGCAGCTCACTGCCTGACTCCTGCAGCATTTCTCCCCAACTCCATGCCAGGGGAAAGAGCTCAGGGGGATCTCCGGTGGTGCTTTCACATAGAAGAGACACTCCTGCACTGGTCCATCCTCTAAACGCATGCACCCAAGGAGTTCACCCCAGGAGTTTTCCACCGTGAGAGGCAAGGCCTTTTGATCACTTTCTTCCTCATGTGTGCAGCAGTACGCTCCTTCACCTCTCACAACATTTAAAAAAAATGTCGCTTCTATAAACTATTTTCTATCTATATCCTGTCTTTGTGCGGCCTCAGATTTCTTTTGCTCGAGGGGGATAGCTTTCTAGTTAAGAAGTACAAGGCTGGCCCCGTTTTGCATTTTTGTAATTTAAGGGGCTATACAGTGGACACGCTGCTTTTGGTGTACTTAATGCTAAGGGAGACAGTGTCCAAATCCCCACTGTGGTACCTGCTGGTGGGCGAGCAGCATCACCATCATAATCCTCTGGGACACAACACTTCAAAATTTTTCTAACTCAATAAAGGAAGAGGAGAGAAAATAAGTATGAAGGAGAGCACCTTTTAACATGGCTTCCTTCCTGTAATGAGACAGATCAAGCACTTTGCTCCTGAGATGTCACACTAACCCACTTCTGTGCAGTGAAGGAAGTTTAAATATGAAGTAGACAGTGATATTGTCCCCCCACGCTACTAAAAGAGCCGAGTTCTGGGGTTTTTTAATTGCAATACCACCTTTTTTCCTTTTTTTTTAAACTTTGTTAAGAAACAAGGAGGGTGTTCTGCTCATTTCACGGCCACAGCCCAATCGGTGCTGACTGGCTCTCGCTGAGGAGCTGGGGCGTTACCTCCACCCCACCTGCACTTTTGGTGACTTAAACCACACCAACCCAGGACTCCACCAGGGAACTTCAGGGAAGTCTTCTGCTCTTCCCCTGAGCCTGCTGAGCTCGCACCTGCTCAGATGTCTTCGCCTCCAGAGTCACCCCTGCTCACCCCGCCACCCCTTCAATAGGCCCAGCTTCCTGCACCGCCGGCAGCGGCTGTGGGCAGGGGAACGGCACAGGAACACTGTGGACATGGAGGGTTAAACGGGCACAGCATCACAGCCAGCCTGAGGAGCGCCCAAGACTGTTTAAAGTTCGAGGGGGGGTTTCAGCCGGCAGCTGAGGAATCTGTAGCTTGTGCCAGCGCCACGGAAACCCTTTCCAAAACAAGACTCAGAACTACCCTTAATGATCTCGTTTCAGAGCCTGACTTTGACTCACAGCTCCACTCCCTCCGCCTTTTCCCGCAGGGGCATTCACGCGTATTATGCATTGCCACCCTGTGACCCACCCCTCCTGCAGACACCTCCTGCTCCAGCCCCAACTCCCACCCCGTGCCGCTTGCCCTGCTTCAGCCACCACCAGGAGCAGCGCCATGCAAGAGGGGAGCCATCGGCGGCAGTCCTTCCTCAGTCCTCAAGATAAACCAGAAATAGCTCCTTTGAATGAATGCATGAGCGCTGCAAGTCCTCCTCTGACAGCGGATGGTAAATGCCATCGGTCTTGACAGCCGCAGAAGGAGACACACGTGCACATACACATCACCAGCAACACCACTCCCTCTTCCACAAATTACAGAAAGGTTTAACAAGATGCACCACCTTGCAGGTTTTATGGGGACATGCCACCTGAGGTTTCAAACACCTTTCACAGGTCCTACCCAGAACAATCGTGGTTTGCTACAAAAACAAATGCCCAACTTCAACTTTCAATGTCACAATTGTCTACCTGTAACTACACCTGCCATAGTGTGAACCCTCAGCATTAGGCATGGGTCAGATCACTTTCCCAGCTTTGCCCAGTGACACGGAAAACATATTACATGCAGAAGAAAATGTCATTACCATATTTATGCTTTCATCATTTGGCAGAGATTTTAAAACAGGGGAAAAAAGGCAGACCAGAGTCTAGATTGAAAAGACATACCTGGTGCTTTCTCCACAAAGATGACTTTGGAGTCTTGTAGAAAGTTATGCCCAGTCAGTATCATTTTTTTCCCTCCAATAACAGGAAAGCTGTCAATACTTTGCTTCTCCACCAGAGGCAGTTCTTGGGCAGATCTCTGAGCTGGAGAGTTATAAAGAAGATGAAAAAAAAAAAAGGCAACCACGAACAAACACAAAAATAAGTAAATACTGCATTAGTAAGTAACTTAATGCTTATCCTCATAAGCTAAGCTGAGTTTGATACAGAAACAAAGAAAGGTCAGAAGGTTTGCAGGAAACATGGTTGGTTTTCAAGCATCTTGATTGTAAACAATAGGGTTATCAAACATATCAGTACAGATTCAAAATGCTCACAAAGAACAAGCCATTTTAAAACTCATCTTGATCTGCACTATACCAAAAAGTATATTTCTATTGAAATTTGTTTATTTAAAATAATTTTCTCTTACGTTATGTGTAACATATATGCCATGTGTTTACAAGGCACACATGACAAGATGACCATCCATGTCCAAAATGTGTTTCAGTTACTAAATGCTGCATTGTCAATTCTACAAACTGCCTTGCAGCAGCAGCAGCCACAGACCTTGCGATCCAGCACAAGTTCACAGTTTAGAGAGCGTATTTCCACCAGCACCTGAGTGCCAAAGCACATGTGGATCCATGCAAACAGAATCCGGTATTCTTGTGGCACATATTTTATCCCTCCCAACTGGGACACAGAGCAAGTGTGGCTGTGCTTCAAGGGATGACGTGACATTTTATCCAGATTCCATGGTTCCTCCTGGTGTCACATGCACTAAGAGATGCATGAAGTTTTTGGCACCAGCTTATTCCACGTTCTGCACTGGAAATAACACTAGTGCTTATTTTTTCTCCTGTTTTCCGCTCCTTTCAGGAGGCACATATTACGCTTTTGCTCAATACACAACCCTCAAAGTGGCAGTTCACTGATACAAATCCAATTGGCTTCATATTTAGTGGCTTCCTGAGCTTATCACCTTTGGACAGACCAGTTCAGGATATATTTAAATTGTGCCTTATTCTGCTATACAGCAATTGAAAAGCTCTCATCAATTTCAACAGGACCAGGATGAAACCATGACTCATCACAATTTCTGCTTTGCCTGTTAGCCTAGAAGTTGCCCTTGAATATGAAACAAAGGGGAAATTGTTCATCTGATACATACCCTGGACAGAAGACAGGGCTTTATGCCAGTCTACTTGCTATAGGTAAGGAGGTTCTGCTATTCTTCATAAATAACATAGGCTTATCTTACTGTAACTCCCCACTGCCAATGCTCATTTTTCTATTTAAATGAATGACTGCGAAGGAGAGAAGCTATCACCGTTGGTCTAACAGCACTACCCTTTCCTACAACTTCTGCCTCTCTTGCAGACTTGGACTACCAGAGTCACAGGGGTGCGACTCAGGTGACAGGATGGAGTACTGTCGCTGGTCTGAAAGTCTGTCACCAATGCTATTGCTTTTGCAAGAGGAATGCAGGGATGCTCTTTCCTGCAGCCTATCTATTAACTATCCTTGAAAAAGCACCATGACTCTAAGAAAACAAATTCTGACATACTCCAGGACCTCCCAGACACATTGTGTGGGACTCCAGCCTGGCAATGACACAGGGACAAGTGTGGACACAACCCTCCAGCATGCATGGGGCCAAGGTTGGTCAAGCCTTCCTGCCTGTCCCCTCTGCTCCCCACCCCCAGAGCTCAACCCCATATACCTGCTGGATGTTAAGTTACTCCTTTCCTTGTCAGCATCAGAAAGATCCGCTTTGTGGAATCCAACAAAACCTTAAAAAGGTGGATTCCACAAATCTAGCCCACCAATGGGAGTTAGACTGAAATTCAGTTTCTACCACTTCTCCTGAAGCGTTAAAGCTACATGAAGCAAATATGTTTTGTTTTGTGTGTGGGAGGCTGACAAGGCTTAGGGAACAAGAATGATATAGGTGTCTTTGGAGGGTGCCCCAGTGTATCTGATAAAAAGCAGTCTGTTCAATCAAAGAGACCCCAGTGCGGAAACCTGGTTTCTGGAGGTTTTCTGAAGCTGCAGGCAGCTTGTGCCAGTGTGTCAGCTCTGCTATACTGCTAGCTCCGCATCAAAGGGGTTGGGGTTTTGTTTGCTGTTTTTTGCTTTATCAAGGGGAGACAGAGAGTGAACAGGACACAATAGCTGCCTTCCAAAACTCCTACAGCAGTTACCTGTATGATAGGGAGGCACAAAAAAGAAAAAAAGGCTTATCACTCCCAGGTCTACTATTAGTTTAAGTGCACTCTACCTTTAAGTGCGTTCTTTCCGATAGAAATCAGGTACACAAAGGTACACATTTTTTTCCAAGACACGGGCATTTTGTCTTCAGTATATACCGTGTGCTTTTGGAAAGCAGATTAAGGTTCACCAACTAGACAGGCAAAGCAAAACCTATGTATAAACTCATCGGTGAACAAACACTGTATGTGGGGTAGCACAATACCCAGCAAGAGAAGGGTGTTTGTTGCTACTTACAGCACTCGATGGGGTTGGAGGCTACTTGCAAGGAGAGGGTCCTGCCGTTGGCCTGCGGGATATGAACCCTGAAGACCAGCCGCACACGCGTGTTCTTCCGACCGATGTCTGTCTCTCCCTTGCGCAGCTCGATGTCAGAGTTTCGGAGCTTTAATATCCCAGCACAGTCGATGCTATCCAAAAGGACACATAAAGCAATTCAATTCATTTCAAGCAGACTTCAGGAAGACACAAGCGCGCAACATCTTCCCTCTCTCCTCTACCTCCTTCCTAAAAATCTGAGTCAGACACGACCCCAGTGACCACGCTGAACACGGCGGCCTTTGTTAAGTCTAGTACTTGCATCCACAAATAGCTAAGTTGGGGCTATCTGTTGTAACAGGTAGCAACTGCCTTTGAGCACACAAATTTAGGATGCTACTTTAGTTCCCAGGGGAAGAAAATCTACATCCTTCCTCTCCAACACATCCTGTAAGGATGGCGCTTACAGATTAACCAAAGCCCAAAGAAATAGGGAGACCAGAAAAGTCAATGGTATGAGACGGTAGTACACAAAGTGTTACTAACCCAGAGCGCAAGGTCACTTACGATTTCACTTGTTACAGCCAATTTGGAGAAAAATCTGACATTACTTTTTATTCTAGGGCAAAGTCCTGAAAATGCTTATTAATGAGCACAGCTCTCCCTGAGGTCAGTGCTACTGTCAACGTGTTTGTGTTTCAATGAGTTGAAAATACTCCCAAAGCTGAGCGTTAAGCTGAAGCTCTGCATGAAAAAACCCAAACTCAGAATCCTCCCTGCACATTAGGGAAAAACATGCTTTTCGTCAGATAGAACTATTACTATTTCTAATCTCTCTCTCCATTTTTTTAACTTTGGTTCTCTCCTGGATGAGTTTACAAGTCAGGATTTTTGTCAAAGCAAATTCATTAGAGGAAGTTTCCCAGAACATAAGATAGATAAATACATGCACTCAAAAACCCACTGCAAAAATACCTCTGCTTTGGCCACAACTATAAAGCCTACATGACAATTTCTTCTGGGTACTGGTCTCCGGCATGCATTTTGTTACACTGAATATGCATAGTTTAATTTTATTTTGCATTCAAAGAGTTTAATTCCCCCTCCAGATCTTTGAAGCTCTATTCAGAAGCAAACTGCAAACAAGAACTATGGCAGCACAGTTTTGATCTACATTTTTTGCTAAAGTATGGATTTCAGAATAACAAAAAGACAAAAAGGCCCTCGCTGATATGATCAAAGAAACTAATGAAAGTATTAAAGCTTCTCAACAATGCATATTAGCAAGTAAAGCCATAAGAATTATGAAATATTTGTACTCATGTCAAAATTATATGCAAATATATGGAAGAAACAGTTCTCAATATTGTCTCTCCTATAGCAACACTTGTAAAATAAAAAGTTCTTAATGACAATTAATTCAGAGGAGAAAAAGCATTTAAATTCAGGTTTGTAAAGTGATAAATTTGAAGTCAACAGAAGTAGCTAAATGTGCAAAGGTTTAAATAATGCAGATGAGCTTCAGTGTTGCACTGAATCAGGGCCTGAATACACAAAGTATGTGTGAGAAAAGTCCTTGGCTCCAAATCTCAATTCATCATTAGTGTTACATGAGGTTCCAGATTACTGACGTGTAAGGTTTACATATGCCAAAGCATTGTTTGTGGTTCTTGAGGGCGCTCTACTACGATCTGGCATGTATGTCACAAAAATATTCAGCTTGGCTCCCAAACTCTGCAACTACCTTTATTCCAGGAAGAAAGATGAGTGAAACAGTAATACGGTTCCTAGGTGGCCAAAAATGTTATTTAAACTGGATAAATAAAGGGCCAAATAAATATTGCATGGGTACAAATAGGTGAAATTTCAGTAACTTCAATGGCCGTTTTGCCAGCTTACGATGAGAGCAAATGGGGCCAATAATTCCACAGACTTGTCATGACTTTTAATACAATGCGCTGATAGAGGTCCTCAGGTCTTGAGTGATCACCCTAAGCCTGGCTGGCAATACAGTTAAACACATTCTAGCTCTTCTATTTACATGAGGCACCCCGGGGCATGTTGTACATGACACTGCAAACCAGCTTCTAATAACGACTACATGAGGAAGGACTTCAGCTGTCTGATACCATTCTTCACTTCATTAAGGCATGGAAAACTGTATGAATAACAAGGAGTGAAATTCTGATTTTAGTAAGCTCCCTGGGATTTTGCTGTGGTATGTGGTTTGGTGGGGCCAGGATTTCTTGCTCGCTTTCTGTCCACCTATCTACTTATCTTTCTATCTCCCTATACATACACACAGAGGTGCATGCATCTATATATAAATATGAATATGAATAGACTCACATTTATATACACGTTGAGAGAGGTACATGCATGCAAGCACACACAAATTCCTCCCAAGGCAGACACCTCAGATAAGGGTTAGGATCTTTTGAATAAGGGGGGAGACAACTCAAGGGCTAGAATCATTTGAATGAGAGGGGCAGAGAAGACGGGATTAAATAATGTGGAGGATCTCATGCATGTCACATACACAGAGGGATATTTGACCCTTTATATATAATCCTATAATGAAATTTACCTGTCTGTAATGGACCTACAGGGCACTTAATTATCACTCAGACTGCTACTAATTCAGAGATCCTTAGACAGCCATGCCTGCTTTTCTGCACAGGACTGAACTTACCCCAGTTTAATAACTCCAAGCTGTAAGTTGTATTGCCTTTAGTGCTCCTCTTAGTTGTAGAAGCTTTGCTTCTTAACAAATGCCACGAAAAATGCTGATTTTTGTTGCGTAAGAAATAAGAGTGGTTTTGTGTCTCAAAAATACACTTGGGTACTTGGAAATGCTCTCTAAGAGTTTCCTTTGACATCCAAAGATAAATTTTAATAGGCCCTGTTCCTTGCGCTAGTGCGTATAGGAGCAAGAGGTGTCATATTTAGAAACTAAATGCAGGAGCTGAGGTAGGAGATATTTAGAGCTTGGTAACTGAGATACTTATTTTAAATGGCAAATAAGCACATAGGCTGAAACTCTAGAATGAAAGCAGTCAGTTGTCATAAATATTTGTGAAGTTCATTTTGTTGTTAAGCTAAATAGGGGCAATTTGTCCCAGCAAAGTTGTGAAAACCTACTACTACAGAAAGAACTTTAAAAAAAAAGACAGGAAAAGGAAAATTGTGTAAAAAAAAAAAATCAACAACACAGAAGAAATCGAGTGGGGCGACCAAGGGGAAACTGCTAGGAGTGAGATACAGTGCCTGGGTCTTACATTGCTCTCATGTTATTCTCTGGAAGAAGTGGAATTTCCAGGACTTTGGTGTTGGAAAGTATTGTTTCGTGGCTGGTGGTGGAAACGGTCTTCCCGGTGATTCGATGAACCTGGTAGAAAGCATGGGGTCGCAGCAGGCGGTCGTCTGCAGTCCCAATGAACAGCTGTAGCGTGAGCGGCTCGCTTTCTAAGTAACCGTGTAGCTGGCAAGAGAACAGAAAACGCCCACTGAGCACCATGCACATAAACTGCTAGGAATCAATTAAATTTTTATAAGCAGGAGAGCCTAATTCAAGGAGAGAACTTGTGACAGGTGCTATGTGTTAAGTTCCCCCCTTCCATTTTTCCTGTAATGTAATATTGGTACAATAAAAAGGTGCACTCAGAAAATGTCTCATTATCCTAAAGGACCTGAGGCACTTTAGATGGGGTGAGCTTTTGAGCACTCCCACTACGTCCACAGAAAACTTTGCATGAATTCTGCTGTGGTGTTCAGCAGAAAACCACAACGAAGTCCATGTTCCCTCCTAATACTGAGGCTGGCAAGAACGACAGAGTTTGCAAGTGGAAAGGACACAGCTCATCCTGCCCGAGCTCCCTGGGTCACCCCCCGTGCAGCAGCAGGCTGCTGCTTGGGACACATCCTCTCATTAACTGATTTTTATGCTGGTAAATACCTCCTGGGACAGCGTAGAGACAGATCACATATACATGACCAGTAGCTCACCATGTGTCTCAAATTCTTGTTATAATTGCACAAAAATCTCATTGAAGCTACTGGGCCTGTCTTGAACCTCATCCACGTTACAGTGACTGCTCGGATGACAACAAGAGTTATTTCTGCCACAGGCTGGGAATGGAGCAGGAGCAGAGTCTGACCTCAACCCACCACCTCCTGAAGAAGCTACTCTGGGTTCACGCTGGTGCAAAGGAGACCATGGGTGGAGCTGTCTCCAGACAGCTCCAACCTCTGCTTAGCACCTTTTAGCCTGGAGAAGACCGAGAGGGGATCTCATCAATGCTTATAAATATCTAAAGGGCAGGTGTCAGGAGGATGGGGCCAGGCTTTTTTCAGTGGTGCCCAGTGAGAGAACAAGGGGCAATGGACACAAACTGGAACACAGGAAATTTCATCTTAACATGAGGAAAAAATTCTTTACTTTGAGGGTGGCAGAGCACTGGAACAGGCTGCCCAGGGAGCTGGTGGCATCTCCTTCTCTGGAGACATTCAAAACCCACCTGGACGTGTTCCTGTGCAACCTGCTCTAGGTGACCCTGCTCTGGCAGGGGGTTGGACTTGCTGATCTCCAGAGGTCCCTTCCAACCCCTACTAGTCTGTGACTCTGTGTGATTCTGATGCTGGGAAATGAGTCTCACAAAAATAGTTATCTTGCAGTAGTTCACTGCAAAATTCCATCTGAAGGGAAGCAAGGACACAGCGATCACAAGAGAGAGGAACACAGGCGAGGTGGGCTGTCCCAGGAGATATGCCATCACAGAGCAAACCTGCTCGCTTTGTTGTGGGTTTAGTTTCCTCTGCGAATGGTTCAGGTGGATTTGGACGTGAGTCATCCACCATCACTGCACCATCACTAAATCTGATCAAAATTAGACCAGTGATCATAATTTGGTGAGGAGCAACATCTTTAATTTCCAGTGCATGCAAGTCCAAAGCTAAATAAAGTACCATGGAGACCAACGCATGAGCAAGGGAGGTCGTTGTGCTTAGAGACATCACCTATCACTTATCGGGCATACTGCAAATTTTTCACCCCATGCTTTGGTCAGAAAAGCCAAGAGGAAAACAGAAGTGCTTTTATTTGTTTGATCTGGTGTAGCAATTTTTACATTGTTACCTAAAGCACATGGATGCTAGGAAGATGCAGGGACAGGAGTAGGTGGCTCATTTCCAGCACTCCAATATTTTATCAGCTCCGCACTGCTGAGACACCTCATGAAGGCAGCTCAGAGCCAGGGGGTTGTGATACGGTATGGGGAGTTTCCATATCAGCATTGTCAAACTGAAAACACATTAGCGGTGGTTTAAAAATCTGCGGTATCAGTGAAATGATGGAGAGAAAAAAGCAGAGCCAGGCCCGCGCACTGCCTTCAGCAGGGTGCTGTGGGCTGCATGTCTCAGTTCGGCCCCACAGGGAACACCCGCCTTCTAATGGCACCAACATTAGTATTAGGATGCAAAAAGAGGGCTTAACCCCCACAGCTGGAGACACAGCCCGAGCTGCCTGCAGGCGATCGCAGGTGTGCTCCTGCCACAGCCGGTGGCCACGGGGAAGCCACCATCCTACTCATGGCTGCTGTGTCCCCACGCCTCGCAGCCCTGGATGTTCACTGCCACCACGGGCGCGAGCGAGCGGTGCTGGCAGAGTGACCTGAATCCGTCCCGGGCTGATCTCACCTCACCTCAGCATCTCCAGAGCCTCAGGGGCAAAGCCGAGGTGACGGAGGAGATGCGTGGTATCACGGGGTATTTTTGATTGCAAGCGGCACACAGGTTTGCAGGGGGGAAAAGTAAGACAGTGTGACACACCAGCCAATTAAATTTCTATGCATTACCAGCGGTCAATTCTCCAACTCGTCATGGACGGTGCTTTTTATGGAGAGTGTAAAATTAAAACAAACACATATTGAATTACAAGGCCGCTTAAAGGGTAAAAATAGACTAGCGAGTAACTCAAACCTCGATTCAGCAAAAGCAAAATCACACACCGAGGTACCCATATGTTTTACTGAATTCAGGCAAAGGGGTCAAAAAATGTTGGTCTTGCATTGGGTTCTGCTATTTCAGCATTTATCTTTAAATCTGAACTCGGCTGCTGCAGTATCTCGTAACCTGCTGCTGAGTCTCAGCTTGTGCTTTTCCCACAGTTTTCCTACCAGGAGGCAACTGAACACAAAGTCCTCAGCTTTGCATACCTGCCCTCTCCCGAGAAGGGTTCACATGCTGGAAAATAAACAATATGATCTCAGATGCATGTTTTGCATTGTTTTTTAAGGCTTGTGATCTTTAAACTGATGTTGTTTTTTTTCAAAGACCCTGTCATACAGCTCCGCTGGGCTTTGCTTTGGATCCATTACCCACTGTTACTTACTCCCTGACAGCTACTCTGCACCTGAAGACAAGTACAGCACTGATCAAACATGAGTTTTCAAGAGCTGAAAGACTAATGTAATCTCTATACAGTTGATTTTGCTGCCGTCAAAACAGGCAAAATCCTCACTCTCAATTCACTCTAAGTTTTATTTCATGTTCTGTGGTAGGAGGCATCTGATCTCCAATAGGTATTTCCCGTTGAGTTTTACCCATTGCATCACATTATTTACTTTTATATTATGTCACATAATCATGTATGCCAACAGAAGCAATAAAAGAAAACGATGCAGGGATTAACATTTAAAGGGGCACATAATGTGGATGACTAATTTTAGATCATGCACCCAGCGCACAATTTCTGTGGCAGACAGCACTGAGCTTTGGGAGTTTTCGGCATGCTGCAGATGTCTGGAGAGCGGGCAAGATTTTGCTTACTCTCAGCTGGGCACAGCGAGAATATTCTGCGGCTCCCTCAAAATACAGGAGAGCGTTATTACTGTCACATCGTTCAGCAGGGCGACGAGGCAGAGCTATGGTACTCCGGGCTGTTAGATTTGTCAACAGGTAAAGGGAATATCAAGTAAGACAGTTGTAAAATAGGAAGGAGGAAAAGAGGGATTGAGTATTTTTGTTGGTTAGGAAAGATCTCATGCGTTCACATCCATGCATATTTTCCATGCATGCTCTGGAATACTGTACTTGGTGGTATAACGATTCTGTTTCCTGGCGTGCGACATGGGATGCATGCGTCAGACACCCTATTTTTATCTTTTTCTCTGTGTAACACAGTCCGAAGCTCTTAATAACTCAGCGGCTGAGTACGGGTGACAAAGGCTGCTCTCGGCTACGGCATTCATAGTAAAGGATGTGCCTTTCCTACCAAGCATGCTTTGCTTGGCAATACGTAGGTCCAAGTGGAAAGAGCTGTACTTTCCCCTGCTGAGAAAGTGTTAAAGGACTTAGCTGCAAATAAGGATCAGGTCCATGATATTTTCGCATGAGTTTTCCTTCCCAAACAAAGGTGAGGACCCAGCAGCCTCCTGATTTAGTACAAAGGAAAAATGCAGGCAAAACTTAAGTACGCAAATAAGACCTCTGTGGCCAGTGTTTTTGGTTTTGAAATGAAAGTAGGTCATATTCTCTTGTTCTGACTGACCACTGACTGCTCTGCTCGCTTCCTTTTAGAGCAACACTGTTAAAAATATTTGAACTGGTCGCAAATGGTATTTGCATTTATATTGTCTGAAGCTGCTAAGATCAAAATCAAGACTTAATTGCGGGCCTGTTTTACACTCCTGTAATTCTATCAAAAGCGATGCAGTCACTCGTAATTAACACCAGAACAGGACCGATCACAGTTAAGCTCTTTGTCACCTTACATCATCTTACGCAAGAGTGAGGGAAAGGCTGCACCGGCTGGGCGACTGCTCCGCCGCACCAAGCTTTCCCTGGGATTCCTACACCTCTTCGTCATCACTTTCACAACGCCCTCTCCCACCAGCACATCTTGATTCTCACCAGTAGGCTGCTGCTCGTCTTGGCGCAGGCTGCCAAAGCAAATCCCAGCCTTTCCCCGGGCACCCTGCGCCAGGGACGAATGTTCTCGCGCATCCAGGCGCCGCAGCGCCGAAGGCCGAGTGTCTTCCTCCGGCGCCCAGCAAAGCGCGAGGGAAACCGCACTGCTTCACCCCTCGCAGCCAGCATCCGACTGTGAGGTACAATCTGATTCAGCCCTACGGGCAAGGATAACCTGAGGTTTATCGCAGACGTGAGCATGCCCAGCCTGCCTGCGTTCCCACCGTGTGCCTGGTGCACATCTATGAAGCCTGGCATCCAGAATTAAACCGACCTGAAAAACGATGAGCAGACGGAGCTGAGGTGCTTTTAACACGAGTGTTAGGAAAAAAAGCAAAACCTCCCCAAACCTCGCTATAGTTACCGAATTTTGAGGAATTTTTGCAAATGCCGCGTCCAATAACTCAAGCGCTATTTCAGCATTGGTGGTTATTCTAGAGTCTGTGAGGAAAACTTCTATTATTTAAGCCACGACATTTATTTTAAGAAACACGGCTGAAATAATCTGCGCGCTCCCTTCCAAGTGCTTTATGCTTTTGGCATGCTGAAGCATCTGTTGAAACGCTCAGAAAGCTACCTGTCATAACAAGGAGCCCTCTGTGCCTGGAGAGGCTCTTGGAGGCCACTGAAAGAATGGTCCCATTCTGACAGGACACAGCAGCCAGGTACACCCTCTGCACCCACTCACACCATCAGGAAAAAAGGGAACTACACTACATAATAGCTTTTAAGTGTACTTATCGGGAGTTTCGGGAAAAGACTGCAAAAACCCTACAGCAGTGCATTCCTCCAGACTCTGACTCTGGAAACACGTTAAATGACTGCAGTGGCCAATTTAGGGCTCAGCTCGACCCAAATGCATTCAGGACAGAGCTCCCACTAATAACAAAGTGGGCCACAACCGCGGACCCTCTAAACTAGTCAGCAGCTCGTGCTTGAGACTCTCCAGGCTATGAGGGTCTGCACCCTTAATGATAATGATGTGCCAAAAAGATCCATAGGTTACATCTGTATCAGTGATGCACCTACAAATATGCGTACCTTTTCTTTGTATATTTGGTACATAATAAAGACAACAAGTAAATACATCCATTTATGCCTCTAAAAATAGTAAGAACAGTATCAACATTTCCTTATCCTGCCATGTAACCAATGGCCACGCTGCTTGCAGCAGGTGCCACAGTGCTCACGCTCAGCAATGCCTTACACATCCGTCTGTCCCACCTGCATTTCTAGAACTGTTCAAGGAATATCCTGAGTCAGTCTGGAGAGAATCATTAGTGAGACTAAACAGCCAGTCTGGGACGAAGGGGCTTCCTTCCCTTTTTTTCCCATCAGTGTTTTGGAATGTAATTCCAATGCTTTCAAAAAGGTGAAACTGGAAAAAATCTATAAAATAGTGAAAATTTTAAATTGCTGCCTGTCTCTTTAAGCCAGAGCTTCAGGAGCTACACACCAAATAGCTTTATTGCTAACTTTCTGAAGCAGCAGATCTTTTTTTTTTTATAGTTAACTGCATATGATGAATGATAAAACGAAACAAATTGTCATGTTTTAAAAATGTACTAATATACAGTCTCAAAAAAATAACATTGGTGAGTGCTCAGTGTCCTGATTTTTTAAAACCAAATTGAAGATCAAACTGTTCAAACTACAAAGAAAGCGCACATACATTTTCAGTATTGACTTTAACTGTGAGGACCAAGCATGCCTAAAAATAGGGTAATCAATCTGATTTTTAAGAAAAATAATTTACTTTTAGCTACTATGTAGAAGCACCAGGAGACGTAAGCCCTTGCTTCATGGGTTTAAACAGGAAGAGGGAAAAGTTGGCCTTTTGGGGAATGACTATCATGTGAAGCAAAGGCACCAAGGGGGAGGTCAGGAGACCCGGGCATCTATTCTTGTGTGCGCTGCAGAGATCCTGCCCAACCTTCGCTGGGGCAGCCACTGAACTGCCCTCTCTCTGTGACCCCAGACTGAAAACACCTGGGGACCTGCTGCTGGAGGCTCAGGGAGCCGCAGCCTACGGCTCTGGGAAAAAAAGGCATGAAAAGACTGCCCTCCTCACCGCAAAACCCCCTCCACCTATTCTGTCCTGTTCTGGCTCCGAATTCCTTTGCCTGGGGAGGCTTGAGGAAAAAAAACGTCAGGAGGACTGCAGAGGCTCTCCGCTCAGCCTCCCCTCCCAAACCAAAGGGCTTAACACGGACTGCCGTGGGAGATGGCTTATCGACTAAGCAGGACTCAAACCACGCCAGACTTCCCTGCTGAAGACGGGAAGAGATGTTCTTCCCAGCATCCCTGTCTCTCCCCAGCTGTTTCTCTCCACCTTCAGCATCAAGCTCTGCAGCCGCTGCCATACCACCTACCTGCCCTTCATGCTTTTTAGGTTTCTGTCCCAGAAGGATGCACGCTGCTGCAGCCCACGAGGTAGCCAGGACTGAGAGAGACACACCACCCCAACCAGGTACCTCTTCCCCTTGCCAGCAACCGGGCATGCAATAGCAGGGGGCAGTTTTCAGATGAGGGGCAAAGCTCAGCTCCAGACCACTTGCCAGCATGGAATCAAAATAGAGGTGCTAAACTTGAGCCACTCGGATGCTCCTGTACACTCTGTTCTCTGATGAGAGCACAAGCTAGAAAAAGAGGAACATCTTATTCAAAACAGCAGAGCAGACAGACTTCAGAATTAAAAACAAACTAACAAAACCCCCAGAAAATAAAACACCTCCTTAGGAGCTGAGGTGACCCTCTGACTGTGATAGCTTCTGCTGAATTCTATCTGACACAGTCAACCAAAAAAGTGTGTAATATATGCCCTGTGCGACTTAACACACATGCTACTTCCCCTTGGTCCTTCACTTACTTCAAATAAAAATGTAACAGGAATTCCTATGGTTTTTTTGTGCTGCTTTCAAGATTTATTTTTCCTTTCTAAAACTAATTTTCCTTGGATTCACTAAAGCTCTGTTTTAAGATCCAAATGTAGTCAGAGCTGGTCCACAAATGAAAGTAAGATGGCTTGCTGATGCAAAGGGCTAAGCCCGGGCAGAGGCTGAGAGCTGGACAGGAGAAGGAGTGAATGGAAAACAGCAGGAGTGTGTTTTATGTGGCACTTTCTAGTGCTGCCACTTGGACTTCAATTCAACAGTGCAGCAAAAGAGCAGCTGTTCACATCATGATGAATAAAGACCTATATAAAACTTCCAGCTGCAAATATGCTGTGAAGAATTATTAATCTTAATGCAATAGAGATGCTGTACACTCAGTCAACTGGCTCACAAGTCATTTCAGTCTCTATCCAGGGAAAAACAGCCTTCGTGGCTGCTGGCTCTCAGCACAGCCATGAAATCTCCTTGTCTAAACAGCCGCAAGATGCTGCTCCCTATTTCTAGGAAGGATTTTCCTCCTCAAAAATAGACGTACCTACACACCAACCCAACTCACACTCCTAAAATTATTAGACTTAGGAGAGGGATGCCCATCAGAAAAGAAGTTAGCAACAGAATGAATTTGTAGGTCCTGAGCACCTTATTCACTGAGACGCCAGGAAATCATTACTGCTCTCCCACCTTTTTCTACCACGAGACTGAAGAGATGACCTTCCCACAATCCCAGCTGCCCCTTCATGATTCCCAGCCCCACTTTCAGGTGAGCAGAGACAGCCAGCCCTCTCCACACCACAGCCCATGTCTAAGAGGGCATCACCTTACTGTGCAGCCGCGGGAGCTTCCAAAACCTCCTTGCAGGACAGGGCTGGGGAGAGTCGTTCCCTCATGGAGGGACAGAGGTGGCACCCACGCCAGGCAGTCCACTTCAATGAAGAAGTTTTCCTCTTCGTAAACAGCCCCGTGCTTCTCCGAGCCTTTACCCTGGATAGCTTCTCCTGACGCACGGCCACCACGTGTGACCTTTTGGGGCTCTCCACCCCAGCAGCCTACATCGCTTGTGTTTGGACAGGTTCCACAGCAATACGAAGCTGAAGCGTGGGAGGCTTTCAAATCGCATTTGAGTAAATGTATGCTGACAACAGAAAGAGAGGCTCTGGAAACTGTGGATTAAAAATCCATGTCTGGGAGGAAGTCCAGTGCAGCACCTTCCCCCCCCCCTTCCCCCCGAAACTACCCAGCCCCTCAATTTACTCAGCTTCCGCTCAAACGTTTACCCTCAGCATCCACAACAGCTTTCAGCTTGGACAGTCATACCCATGGTCATGTATGAGTTTTAAAAAAAAATATAAAAAAGTCACAGGAGCACTGCAACAGGAATTCATTACCTATTCTTAAGCAGATACCCCGGGCAAGCTTATACTTGTGAGCCTGCCTTTCGTCATGCTGCTGACGCACCGCTCGCATCCAGCAAGCTCCCGTTTGTGGGTGAGCACAGGCTGGCCCAGGATCCTGGGGCGTGTGTCAGGTGCCATCAGCACGGGCGGGACGGTGTGATGCCCCCACCGATGCCCACCCCAGCCTCTGCCAAAATCCATCAGCACCTTCTCCAAACCCAAGACATCCCACACGCCCCGAATGCTGCGTTATCACTCGGTGGCTTACTAGCCCTGCAGTAACTGCACGACTTCGAATTCCCACCCCTGCAAATTCGAGGGCAACAGGGTGCCCAGCTACTCCCAGGGGTTATCTGCTTACGGGTCAGTGCTTTTGAGGTGCTTTTCCTGCACGTCAAGATGAACAGTGGCTCACACAGGACAGGGGCAACACAGTTGCAGGCAAAATAGCTCTGGGGTTCCTAGACACAAGTGTGACAGTATCAGACCAGAAATGGTTACTTTCCCCCTAAACTTTAACTCCTATCCCAATGACATTTATTTAAACTGCTACTGAAGACGGAAAGCTGGGGCTATGTTTAAAGGCTTTATCTCTGTAAATATTTGGAGAGCTATAAATACTGCGCCATATTTATAATATGAATATTGGACTTACTGTTCTGTTGCTATGAAAATCACTATAAATACACTTCAAATTCTTAATTTCTCTGATTTGCCAAGAACTGCTTTAACAAGGCAAAAAACTCCTTTATGTAAGATGTCTTGCTATTTAATTAGCCACCAGAGTCAAAGGCCACAGCACAGAGCAGGAACTGAAAACTCAATGACAGAGGCAGACAAAGCACGTAGTGCACTAGCACGCTATATAGCTGTACGTCCCAAGTGGGACTTATTATAATCAGACAGTCCATGAGTCAAGCCCTGACCGCTTTCTGTGTTTGGGGAAAGAAGGGAGCGGGAAGGGAGGCTGTCTGAAGGTCTGAAATCAAGCTCCTTGCTTCTTCTGTAAGTCACATGAATGCGCTGGCTTCCAAATTTCACTGTACCTCTGTCTGAGTTTGGTTGTTGGGTTTTTTTTTTTGGTAGAAAAGAATGAAAAGAAGAAAAGCGTTTCAAGGCATTTTATAAAAGTGCAGGGTGGGGATGGTTTTGCGGCTGAAGGAGAAGCAAGTGCTGGGCTCAGTGTGATCAAGTTCCCATCTCCAGCTCTGCCAGATAGTTTTTGCTTCATCACAGATACATGACTTGATTAGAGCAGAGAAAATTTCATAACAGGTTTTTACATATTTCAAGCCTGCTCTATGTTTAATCAATTTGTGCTTCTTACGAAAGAAAAGCCAGTAACCATGCCATGTGGCCGGGTAACCCTTTCATCACTACAGAAAACGCAGTGCTTCCCAGCCCTCTGGTTCCAATCCTCGCACAATTTACACCTACTTTCCTTGGGGAATAAAGCAGATAAACGCAACTCCCTTGCTCTTCAGAGTCAGAAAAGTGCTGTCTGCACATGTATGTTCCTCAAAACAGGTTCTGCTTCCATTGTTTCAACCCAAAAAAAGTGTTGTCGTCACATGCACAAGTTTCATAAACATGCTATTTGTGACTCCTGTCTCAGAGCAGAAAAGGGCAGTGTGTTTTGCCAGGTCACTACACACTTCTGGTCCTACTCTTCTTCCACAAGCCACCTTTGATCCACCTGGTTCTAAAGCTCCGATTACACTGCAGTTTTATCTGAGAGCATGCCTTCCACGGAAAGCATCTTAATGTAGTAATAAAAATAGGTCAGGTATATCTTACAGCCCGTCTTCAAGGCTTTGACCTCCAAGACAGTCTGCTTAAACTGTGAAAAATCCAGAGAGATTGTATTCCACACTGTTGAGTTGTTTGACAGCAACAGTGATGCCATTGGTTGATGTCACTTGTTTTACCAAAAAAACCCCAATGGATGCAACAGATCAAACTCTCTGACCAACAAGCGTCACATGAACAGCTCTGCACAACAGGCCATAAGGTATAAAATGAACTGAAAGGCCTGTGATCTCCAACAACACAAAAATAAAATAAGCATGAAAAACTCTTAGATAAACTTTCTCAACATGTAAGTACTACTTTCAATTGATCATTCTAAATAATGTCATGTTGAGTAACATTATTTAGCAACAGCTGTTGCACTAGAATTTCATCCAAATACTGACGAGCTAATACCACAACCCTGTTTAAAGCTAGTAAGACAGCCAAATAGTGTTGCAAATATTCATGGCAGAACTTTCCAATGAAAGCTTTACAGAGTAGCTTACCTGCTGCTGCAAATGGATGACACCTTGCTGCAGTCAGTGCAGCAGGATGTCAGTACACGACTGGGATTTGAGGAGGATGCTGAGGGTAACACTTTCTCCTTTGAAGGGAGGTACAATGAGTCCTGGTGACCAGGACCTGTATTTTTACACCCAAACCAAGAAATACCTATATCAACCTGTTGACTTCAAACGTGAGGCGCTGGCATAGGGAAGTCCCAAGCCAGAGACAGGAACACCAAAGTCTTCAAGGACACCGCTCCTCCCCATCATATTCAAGCCTTACTTGGGTATCTAACCTAAGAAATAAACCTCGGTCCTGGAGAACTGGTAAGATCTTAAAGCCTGCTGGGCCCAGTTACACATATTTACACACAACGCATCAAGTCAAAAAGAAACAAGGAAAAGCCAGGTGATTCATGCCACCTAACTTTAACACATACAGGCTGGACAACAACTGGGTCTAGTCACCTTGGCTACCTTCAAAGCCAGCAAAATGAGACATGCACTCTGAAGGTGTGACTTACCTGAGCTGCTTCAGATGTTCACATGAGAATAAAATTAATAGCTCCCTAAACTCTACACTGACAAGCCTTCCCCCGATTACAGAGAGAAACTAAGGCAATTAGCTCAGTTGCAGACACCTACGGTTAGCCAAATAAACCCAAAATGTAGACTTGCCCCTGTAACCAGCCCAGGCCATGGTTCAAAGCATGACTGTCCCACAGACCCAGGGCCGTGCTGCCGGAAAGGCACGCTACCCTCAGCCCAGAGAGACGCGGAGCAGAGCTTCTCTGAGAAGGCTCCCGCAGCGGCAAAGCCTGCTACAGACGCACAACGCTCTGCACTTCACCATCACATGTTCCAGGCAGTTGCCCACAGCTTTCCACAGCAGGGGTATGAGACCCTCAACTTGAATGGTGGTACCTGGCAGCCCTTTTCTCTCCCAGAGGGAAAGGCCAAAGTCAGTTCCACCACAGCTTCACTTCAGTGCTTCGGCTCCTCCACCCTGATTTTGGGGGCCTGATGTAACCTGGACCTGGAGTCAGGCACAACACAGGGTGGGCAGCAGGTGGTCACAGCTGGGACATGGACACGTAACCGGCTTCACCCGCAGCCTCCCTCCCCATGCCTGAGATGGGAATAATAACCCTTCTCTCCCTCAGAGGAGAGGTGTGGCAAGGAGCAACTCGTTCACCTGCAAAGGACTGCAGCAGCCCCCCCTCCCCACTCCCAGCAGCACTCCCACCTCAGCTCTGGAGCACACAGGGAATTCCAGAGCGGTGTCAAGTACACTGGGCCTGTTGGAGCGAGTCCGGAGGAGGGCCACAAAGATGGTCAGAGGGATGGAGCACCTCTGCTATGAGGACAGACTGAGAGAGCTGGGGCTGCTCAGCCTGGAGAAGAGAAGTATCTGGGAAGACTTTACAGCGGCCTTCCAGTGCAGGAAAGCTGGGGAGGGACTCTTTATCAGGGAGTGTAGCCATAGGACAAGGGGTAACAGTTTTAAACTGAAAGAGGGTAGATTTAGATTAGATATCATGAAGAAATTCTTTACGGTAAGGGCGGTGAGACATTGGAACAGGTTGCCCAGGGATGTTGTGGATGCCCCATCCCTGGAAGTGTTCAAGGCCAGGCTGGATGGGGCTTTGAGAAGCCTGGTCTAGTGGGAGGTGTCCCTGTTCACAGTAGGGGGGCTGGAACGAGATGATCTTTAAGGTCGCTTCCAACCCAAATCATTCTATGATTCTATGATTTTGGGTGGCCTTGCTGTTGCTGTTGGTTCAAAATTGGAATGCATGTAAAAATCATAATAAAAAGGTAGTACTCCTGCTAATGTTAATTTTTATACTAAATTCAAGCTTACTTATATTACATCCCTTTCTAATACAAAAAGGGAAAAGAGCATTCACTCATAACTGGAAAGTCAAGGACCTAGAGGCCAAATCTGATGATATTTTCCTTCATTTTATTTGTTATTTTACTCAAGACTGGAGGAACAGAAGAACTCATTAAATGATATTCCTAAAACCAGCTCGGCTTCTAGCTTAGCGCTGCCTGCAATTAGAGCAAGTCAAATCCATTCAGGCTGAGAGTTTCCAGGGCTTCATTTACTCCGGCCAAACTGCAGAGCCACAGCCCAGCACCAGCATCGCCACTGCAGAGTCTCGCTCTTTGCAAAACCTCTCCAACCTGCCTCCATTCCAAGCAGGGCTCTTGCAGCCAGCGGTGAGGCTATGTCAGTTCACATATTTTAAGGTTTTCCTCACAACCGGGAGGGATTAGAAAATGAGGCTTTGATGTGTTCAGGCCATGTGCTTGAGATTACTTGTGTACCTAGATGCTAGCACATGTGCCTGCAAGTTGTGGTCTAAGTTTGTTTGTCCCTGGCAGTTCATGTTTGCAGCTATGGGTGGAGTCTGTGTAAAGTTCTATTACTGTATGCCATTTTGTAGTCCATAATACTCTATAACCTACATTCAGTAACAATACTTGAGACTATACTGAGGAATATTATATTATATTGTATTATTGCAGAATAAGAGCTATGACATATAAGGCCCACATAATGAAAACAACACAATTGCAAGAGAAGAGGCTGAAAATTAATTTGAAAGCCATTTGGAAAATTATTGTGGGATTATTAAGGATTATTGATGAATAAATACAATCTATAATTTATTTTTTTAAAAAAGCTGCACATTCCAAGCCATTTTATGAATTCCTGCATATATGGGGAGAGATTTACGTATTTTATGTAGCTTTTTTTGATTCTGAGATGACAGGCACTACCTAAACATTGTTATACGTATAAACACGACTGCGCTGTATTATGTTTCCACCAGAGCAAATACTCTCCATAGCACAGAAGGTGTTACAATAGAGAGTTCTGCAAAAAGTGGCAGGATTTTTTTCTTTTTTGCCTTTTTTTCAACAGGTGTTATCTTCCGTGGATAAAGGACAAGGCAAAAAGCCAAACCGACCCACACCAGTTACACTTCTTCAGCACTTCACAACTTTTAGATGTGCCATTCCTCTCCAAGTCAATGAGAGTTTTACAGCTAAATCTAACCCTGCATGCTTTGCCAATTTTCTCCGGTGTTTTTCTCCTAGAAATGCAGGCACTTGGTACATATATAGCAGTGAGACTGTATTAAAAGCCACAGCAGGTGGAAAATAACACAGCCCAGGGAAGTTTTTGTTTTTGACTCTCCTCACAATCAAAGCTATGCACCAAGCACAATGAGGCACAGTAAATAAAGACATTTCACACAGACAAGCACGAAAATCTTCCAAAACAAAGAAAATTAAATTATCTTTCAACTAAAGAACACACTGCAGTGAAAGACTAAATGAGCGATTCTAATTAAAACCATGCTGCGAATCTCCTACTTTCCACCACAAAAAAAAAAAAAAATTCAGCTAGCGCTTGTGCATGTACAGCCACCCTCCAAAACCAGTCAAGCAGCTTTGCAGCCAAACAATGCAAGACACAGCATCTCAGAGCTACAAAACACACTGAAATTATTTCCATAGTGATCATAACAATGACGTGCCAGGCCAGGATCCGCAGGGAGCTGGGCCCCCCGCCGTCCCCGGCGCTGCCTGGCCTGCCAGGCATGCCACTGGCATCGGCACCCACACAGCGCCCGGCCCCTCACCCCACGGCCAGCACCCTGCCACCGTGCTGGCTTTGGCAACAGCCAGCCTCATCCGCCATAGCCGCTCGCATCCTTTCTCTGCCCCACGCTCATCGGCACAGCGTTACGTCCCCGTAACATGCACTTGCAGGAGAGCCAGGGCACGGGTAGTCCTGGCCCCGGGCAAGCACAGGCAACGTGGTGCAAGCCCTGCTCGAGCTTCTTAATCCTGATGTGCCGCAACCACCGCGGGCTCATGTCTCTCTCCTTGCGGTGCTAAGTCAGGCAGCAGCCTTGAGTAAAGACGTTTGGAGGGGGATGAAAACTTGGGAGCAACTCCTCGTGCCGGAGCTGCGCCCGGGCGTCACGCACGGCTGGGCTCAGCTCTCCAGAAACGAAATGTGATCTCTCTTCCGACCCACTCTCTTCTAGCCATCTTTCTATTTGCACAGCCACTGTATGCTGCAGGCTTCCCGAACGCTAGCCACTGCCCTTCCATTGGCAGAAAGCCAAGGGGACGGAAATGTGCGGCTTATTAAGCACAGCGAATATGGGCATCCGTGTCCTGCGCAGAACACGCATGATATGCTGATACTGCTATTTCGATGCAGGCACAGGGACAGGAATCAGCTAAATATAGCAGACTTCAGTGACCAGTCTAAATTATAGACTTAAATGACACGAAGAAAGGTGCAGTTTGCCCAAAGACAGAGGAAAGTAATGGGAAGATTTTGGACAGTGAAGGAAGCTTGGCTCCAGCATCATTACATCTGACTTGCTATCAAGACATCCACTAAAATTTTCATAGACGCAGGGACTTCATGCCTGTTAGATGTGGGCAAGCATAATGGTGGTGGAACAAAAAGAAGATGCAATCATCCTAAGGGATCCCAAAATCAAAGGGACCGAAGGCAGGGGCAGAGGAACAGCAGCATCCAGTTAATAGCATTCACCTGAAAACCATCAGAAGGAAGCTGCAACACATGGGGAACCTGAAACTGATGCCCAAAGCGCATCGGATTTTTAAGAGGAAAAACTTAACGGATCTCCTGAAAAGCAGCAGAGGTCTGCGAGAACACAGCGCAGGTTCTGCAACTTGCTCCCCTTTTTCATGCTATTTTCAGGCAGTCGGCAGCCCCACACGCTCACACGTGACACCCCATCTCTTCTAACACCCATGCAAGGCAGTGAAAGTGTCTTAATCCAGATTTTGCAGCTGAGTAACCTGAGAGACAGTAAGTGACACAATTAATTGCCAGTTGATCAATGTACCCTTGCTTGGTAGAAAACCTAAGCACATGTTCAACATTTAATCCCACTTTATAAAAATTTAAGGATGTATTTAAGTAAGTGCTCTGTTGCACTGCAATAGAAAGATCACTTTGCGCAATCTCTTTTACATTTTTTCCCTTACATCACACAGAACTGGACCAGCAGTATTTTCACACGAGCAGGTTTGCAAGTGGCAAGGGAGGAGCTCCCTTTCTGGTAAGGACAATGGGTTTTTGCCAGGATTCACATTTGGCAGTAACACTGTGTTATCCGTGACCCAAAGGGCAGAACTCATTGAGGGGGACTTCGGTGCCTGTAACTGAAGTGACGAGGAACTCCAAAAAACGTACCCCCGCTGTGCCTGCAAGTGTTGTTTACTGCTTTGAACAGGGCTGCACTTGAAACCTAGGCAGTAGTCTTTGAAATCCCAATGTACATAATGTCTGCATGCAAACCAAAAGCAGGAGTTCCTCCGCTTTATTGGGTACTGAAACGTTAAAAACAGGTGTTTAAAAATAGTATTACAAATCTGTCTGCAACCTGTATTATTTTTACCATGTGCAAGTAAATTGATCACTAGCGTGTTTCAACTGTTTCAGTGAAAATATCCAACTCCTGCTAAATTATTTCTTAAACATGTGGAGGGAGAAAGTTTATTTCGCTGCACTGACAGCATACAACGTATTTTACCTATGTGTGTGTATACGGCAGATGCTGTAATGGATCTTTTCCCTTTCACAGCACGTATCAAAGAAGATCTCAAGCTATTCTTCACAAGGAAAGAAATGATAAACCCCTGCTCATAATGAAAGCTGCAACGTACTTCAAGAGAGCAACTGAGTAATTTGACACCATATTTTCCACTGATTCAGCCAGTTAGTTGGAACAATGACTGATTAAAATAGAAAATCTACATTATAACCACATACACTGACATTCCAGATTACAAGGTATGCTACGGATGTGATTTTTTACTCTTCTCACATATAAAAATGAGCAAGTATAAAACCAGAAATTATTCCAACAGAGTTACATTGGTGTGAGTGTGATCTGAAATACGAACTGGCTGCCAGTATATCTTCATATAGAATGCACACAATATAATTTTCATTATATATATGTTTTATGTAATTCGAAGTACCAAGAAGGTAAAAAAAAACTCATTTGCCCTGAGATATTACTTTTAGGAATAGAGGACAGATGTCTAGTTGCTGAAGCAGACTTGTAAAAAATTAATCACCTGCCTCATGCAGGTTAGCAGTATTTGGCAGGTAGGTTAGCACAGCTCATAATGAAGCATCTGGCTTTTGGTAAAGCTGCGTTTTAATTTTAACCGTGTTTCATTTCAGCTTTTGGGCGCACGTCAACATGCAATATCTGACAAGTCTGGAGCAGATTTGCTGATCGGTAACTTTGCTGTAGATCTTCTCAACTGCAACCAAAACTAAGTAACAACCATGGTTCACACCCCCACCACAGCCTCACATTATCATCTGAACCTCACTGTAAAGCCATTTTAAACCCAGTCCTCAAGCTCTTACCCATTCACAGTCTTATTTTCTTAAAAACACCTAAACTGACTAAGAGTCAGCAAACTCCTAAGCACGTGCTTGAATTAAGCAGGCTAAGCTGACTGACTTCAGGAGTGCCCCAATACTGCTTTGAATGTAGTTTGGTTTGGTGGTGGTTTTTTTTGACGAGTAATTTGAGACAAGCAAAAGGTATACCCATGTTGTATTTTTCCTTAGAGAAGTGAGTTCCCATTTGTAGCACTACTAGTAGCCTCTGTGGGTGTACCAGAAGCATCTGCAGCTCTTCCTCGGATGCTGGCACGGTAGAAGAACTGCTGAAGCTCGGAGAGGTCTGCAAAACTGCTGCCTTCTGATTTTGTGACTCTTGTAACTTCTAGGTGTTCTCCCCGATACGTGCGTTTTCAGTGGAAGGGTGTTTCCACCACAAACTTACTTGGGTGAAAAAAAACCACCACCACCAATTGTCCTTATGAGAGAGCAATCACTATGTAGATGCAGGGGCCACTTTTTAACATGAATAGCTCAGGCACTTGAATAATGTTCCCAATAGACAAAGATCTATTAGAGTACGAATTAAGCAATTGCCAATTTTTGTTTTTACATTATGACCATTTTTGAAGCTCTCAAATGTGCCAAAACCCTCAGGAATCTCACTGGCTGTTGTTTTTCTCTTCTTGTACCATTTAAGCTGAACCGTTTCTTTCCAATACTTTTTTTAAAAAGAAATATGAGAGAGAACAGATCACACTATGGACTCCTGAGCTCTTGACAGAGAGTACAAAGGAAGGAACTGGGAACATTTAGCTCCGTAAGCACATTTGCAGCAGCCTCACTAGCAGTACCACAAACGCCTTTGCCAAGCAGCTGCGGCTTGTGCAGGTATTTTCCTAGCACACCACTGCAGAAAAAGTGCCTATTTCAACTGTTGATTATATTAATTTTTTTGTTTCCATCTTCATTGAACACCACCCACTGACAGATACACCCCAGGCGTGCAGAAAGACTTGCACTTTATTCAGTTATGTAGAAAAAAACAAGGCAAGGGGGATTTTTCTTATCTTGCTTGGGACCTGACTTGCTTGCAGGAAAGGGGGATGGCAACTTCTAGAAAGAAATGTCAGAGACAGAGCAAGAGACATGGCAACTGCAGTTTTTAGCAGGAGTGATGCAATATTAAGCAGGGGGCAGAAAGGATGGAAAAGACAAGAACAGCATAGCACTCTAAAAGTCAAGGGTGAGTCCCGATTCCCCCCTGGAGAGCAGTGATACATGTTTTTGAGGTATGCTTCCAAAATAATGATGAATCGCCCTTTCAGATGTGCAGAAAAATGTGCAGAAAAAACTGCTGCAAACCCTTCACCCAGTGAAAGAGACCTGAGGACAAAGTAAATGAGGAGTAAGAAAAGAAAGACTACTACATTTATGTTCTGTCTGTCTTGGTCTTACAGAGAATCACATCAAATTGTTTCTAGACACTCAAGGTGGATGTGCTGCTCGTCACCAAAACCAACCCAACAAGGCAAGCAGAAAGGATGGCTCTGTGAGCACTGGTGGAGATAAAGATGACTCCTTTTCTTCATTCCTAGGTCTAACCGTGATGGAAAATACCCACTCAGCTGTGTACAAGAGGTACTGTGAAACAATGGCTGGGTGGTCTTTGCCTTATCAACGACTGCCAGAGGACAGCTAGAAGATACCCCACATAGTGAGAGCAATGCCACCAACTCCCTTGTCAGAAAGGATGAGGCAAAAAGGAAACTGGGAGAGGTCAAGGAAGAGGAAAGCTGGGAGCTGATATCATCATCTCCTTTCCCAAGAGAACAGAGACAGCAACGGTGGAGGAGTGGGAATGCTTTCCATCCCCTCCTCAAGGCCACCACCAACTTCTGCTTTGCTGGCAGCCAGCGAGTCCAAACTGAAGGCAAACGTAGGATGTTGGGGTAAATCCTTTGGGCTGGAAAGCCAGATTGAGTATCTAGGCGTCCTAACAACCGGGATGCACGCTGTGGCATCCATCAGGCTGAGTGTGGGCAAGGTATCATTTTTAAAGGAGAGAAGCGCTGGCTGGTGGAAATTTCATTTTTTATTTGGAAAGGGCTGTTACGCCAAACAGCAGAGGTATGTCCCCAAGACTGCTCATAAATCAGAGCTGAAACTGCATTTTCAGGGTCATGAAATCTTCACCAGCTGAGAGGAGCACACTTTCCATAACAGCTCCCTTCTGGACTTGGCCCTTCTCAGGAAGGCCGTAAGCTACCTATGCAGCTGTGCTTGTGAAGCTACCCCGTGGGACTAACTTCATGTGAAATACCAAAAAAGAGAAACTTCCCCCTTCCCAAAATATGATCTTCTAATGATGAAAAAACATGATAAAAAGCTTTCAATGGGCTTTCTTCCATTTGTTGGATTTATAGAAGCAATAGCAACCTTAAAACATCTGCCAAATCATTCTATTTTTCAGTTTTGATTATCTGTCTGCTAGTTTGAAGTTGGCTTTAACTATACAGATGCAAGAAGTGAGAAAGCCATTCAGCTTAGATTTATTCTTAAGAAATACCGGCTGTCTAAAACAAGGCTATAAAATGTAAGCTCCCTGTCTGGTTTGTTGTATGGTTGCATGGCTTTGTGCTATTAATCGCAACCTGGCTAACAGGTGCTTGCCAATGTCTTCATATCCCCACCGTAAGAAAGGACTGTATTTCCATATGGATAAAAGGGTGACACTGTCTTCTAAAAAGAAGAGCAGCAGAGAGAGAAGTCCACGGTGGCATGACAAATTGAATCACTGCTTACTAACGAGAATATGCCCTCTTCTCTGCTCTGATAGGGAAGGGGAAAAAGGCTAACCCAATTTTTTCCATCCACTCTTCTTGGTCAGGCGTCAGATGGCCATGAGCTGGACCCACCAGGAACCGTTTTCCTTCCAGTTCCTTTGACTCACCTAGCCATGGTGGCAGCCCTGTTGTTTAAAACAAACTGGCAGCACCGGGGGGCCCCTACCAAGAAAAGCACTCACACATGCACTGCAGTTGTAGGTGACGTCTCATACTACATATTTAAAAATTAACCACGGTCTCACTCTTGCTGTGCAGCATCAAAGCACTGCTGCGAAGGACCTGCCCCGCTCTGCCTGGAAGAGCCTCCCTCCCGGCTTCCTTATCGCTTCATCCCCTTCCTGTCATCAGTGGTGAACACCTCTTTCCAGTCTTTCCCTTTCGCTCTTCATTTCTCTCTTCTTCCCATCTTGTCTTCTGCGTAACTGCACAACCCTATTTACCTCACGCCATCAACTATTTGTGAAGCCAGGTGCATGAGAAGTGCTACATGAGACTGGGATGTTAGAACATAAGGCCCCAACCTAAATGCATTCGCAGCTTGCTGGACGGACTGCTGCCCTCTGAAATTACAACAGTTTGATCGACAAGGCCTTCTGTCCCCTGAGGGTTTTGCAAAAGGTATTCATAGCTCGTGGGTCCAGAAGATGAAAGGACTCTGATAGATACCTGCAGTGGCCAGCACCTGGACCTGGACTGCTTGAGCTCGTTATCCAAAAGCAACAAAGCCAACTGATCCATTGGAAGCAAATGGTAACACGCTCCACGTGTTACCAAGGTGCACAAATAGCTCAGAGGCATGTTGGTGCCTAATCATGGTGATGTGGAGATGTACAAAAATACTAAGACAGTGATTGCTTTAGAGAAGGGTTTGACGCTTGTTAGTCATAAGGGAATTTAAAAATCCCAGCATATGCCTCAAGGCCTTTGAAAATCAGACCAGAAGTGCCTACTTCAGATCTTGTTAAGAAACGACACAAGCCAACCCTTGCGAGCAAGTCTCCTGGCACAGACAACATTTTGACTATGTAAATCAGCAGACAAATCATTGTGTTTTGCCTGTAAAATTAGGGTGTTCCGAATATTTATCTGTTCACAGGCACAGATCAAATTCTGCACTGGAGTGCACAAGCCTTACACCACCTTTACCATCTCACTGCAAAGCGATACAGTGAAAGGCAAGGCAGCATTCACTCTATCTTCAATATTAACTTACTTCTCCAAGAGGAAAACAAGTTCTGCCTAGTACTGGTTATCTAGATAAAAAAGAAAACCCCCTACAACTCCTCCTCTTCCCTTCTTCTAACCGATTTATCTAGCTCACGTCAAGAATGATCTTGAGGAGAATTCCTGGCATATTTTGCGTCAAAAAACTGAATAATAATCACAATTTTTGAAAGCGCTTACTAGACTATTCTGTGCATTTGAATATTTTCTTTCACCCCTTAGTTCAGTCTTCTATGGGAGTAAATCATACCCTTTAATTAAACATTCTTAAGTATTTGGATTTTATCTCACAGATACACCGCACCCTGCTTGTAAAAATTCCATCTCAGGCAGCCAAAGTGCTTGACTTATTCCAAAGATGAGTTATTAATTAGAATATCCATAGACCATATATTTATAATCTGGTGCCATCCCTCCCCAGGGATCCCAAATTATTATCTGCCAGATTACTTACCTGCAGCTGAAACAGAGCCATCGCTAGCTGGAATGTAACCCCCACCTTGTGCAGCTCCTCACCACCACTTTTAAAACGAAGAATGGGAGATAGGTCTAAATGGAGGACGTTTTTAAGACGTTCTGAATGTAAACCCCTTGAATTAAGTACACCTCGCTTAAAATATGGGGACTTTCCTGAAGTGCCCATTCACTTCATCTTGCTCCATTCAGGGAAATCCTCACCCTAGTCGTGAACTCCTGCAATCGCGGAGGTGCCAGCAGGATGCTAACAGGCGTGATTTCCCCCCCCAGAGTGGTCCCAGGTTTCAGCCTCACCTGGCACAGCACGCAGCTTTGTAATGCGCGACGCCAGCTGGGGCACGGGCCCCGTTCTGACTCAGAGCAGGGAGTACCCTGGTCTGCAATCACCAAAGGCAACAACAACTCGCAAAACACTTCCCCAAGCTAGCCGGTGCCAGCCGTGAGCTCAGCAGCACTGCTCCCCAGCGCCGCTCGCTTGCCAATCTTCTGCAGCATTTTTAGCTCGCTAGGCGCGCCGGCTCATCCCACTCTCAAAACGTTTAGCAATCGAGAACAGTGATAGCTTGGGGCTGCCACGGCAGCCAAACACCCAAACAGGCAAAGGCGATATGCGGGAGAGAGGAATACTGCCTTACCGGGCTCATTAGCCCTCACAGGCAACCTGAAGCACTCAAAACCGTATTGTTCCTAAGTGCAGAAGGGAGGGTGCAGCCATCCCACAGAAGGAAATCCATAGGAAATCCTGTTGGCATGAAGTATGGCTGGGAGACAGCCGGCAGGGTGATGGAGACAGCCCCACGCAGATGATGGAGAGATGATAAGGAGCGAGTGGCGCCTTACAGCACCAGGCTGGGGCAAGACTCTGCTGCCGTGGGCAGCTGCCAGCAGCCTCCAGGCATGTCCCTCCAGTGGGTCAGCACAAACCCTCATGGCAGCCTGCCACGCTTAGCACTGCCCACCCTTTCCCAGGCTCAGGTTTGGAAGAGCACAGTAATCTCACACACCAGCAGGCACTGAGCATGCTGCTGGGTCCTGGTGCAAAGCTCTCCAGCTGCAGAGAAAAGTCACCAGCCTGGAGGCCTGGAGGAACTACTAAAGCCAAGGAAAAAATCTGTCTCCAACTCTGGACTTCACGTCACAGTCATGAGAGACTCCTGCCCTCCTACACCACCAGTCTCCTCATCCAGCACACTTGCTCGGAAGCCTTTGATTCCCAGGCCCTTCCACCTTCTACAAGAGATGGAGCAGCAGCAAGGCAGCTAACATTGCCTGGAAAAAATAGATAAACGCACTCCAGCTGCAAAGAAGGCAACCTCCTGGCAATTTTGCTGGGGAACTGCACCATGAGCAGCGGATGCTTTTTGGATTTACTTCTCCTCTGCCTTAGCACGCCCTACAGATACGTGGAGGTATTAGTGTGAGAATATCTCCTGTTTTGGGAAGCAGGATGCTAGCGAGAGGGGGACTGAAATGGAAAAGGGAGGAAGAGACCTCCTCCACATTCTCCTCTTGTTGAAGGGGAAGGGGAAGAGGTTTAACTAAAGCAGAATTTAAGTAAGCTCCCCCAAAGCAGCAACACAAGAAAGACCTGACTGCCCACGCGGGGCTAAAAAAATAACCCAAAAGGGTAGTGCAAGAAGTCAGAGACATTTTATGGTGGGTTTCACTGAGTCAACACAATTGAAAACATCGGGAAAAATTAGAGGGAAAAACCTGATCCAAAATCTCACACCTGAAGACATTCAGATACTGTTTGAGCTTACACCTGGGTGTGAACTTTGAAGCCTGTGCTCCTTTCTGTATAACACAGTGGACTGAATCAAACCTGACCCAAACACCTGCAACATCTGAAAATATGTTGATTCAGAGATGCATTTTGCAGCTTTTGTCAGTCGCCAGTTTACCAGAAGTTATTCCCTAGGTTTCTCCCTCCTCCTCCTTTCACTTATAAGTACTTTTTTTATAAAGTACTTATTTATTTGTAAGTACTTACTATTTCTCTTATAAAAAGTATTTATAAGTACTTCCTTTTTTGGAAGTACTTATCATCCATCCATCCAACTCTGGTCTCAGTCAGAAGCTTTTAAGCATTTTGTCAAACAGATAACTCTGGCTGGGATGGCAGCATCAGCACGGAGAAGCTTTTTCTGGCCCTCTTTACATTTCTGTTCTTTTTGGAGAAAAGGACATTCAGGTTGTAATAAAAGGACTGAAAAATGCAGGCTGCAATAAAAGGTTCAGGTTTTAATAAAAGGACTGAAAAATACACTAATCTTTATTAAACCGGTAGAGCCAATTGACAGGGCTAGGACTGGCTGCTTCCTTCCCTCTCCCGTCATGCCCTTCCGCAGTTTTCTCTCCTCTCCTCTTTTCTGACACTTGTTTGTGTTTGGAAGCAGCACGCTCGCTCCTGACAGACCGGGACAGGGGATGAGAGGGGAAATGTCTGGACGCATTTAGTCCAATTAAATGTTGGCATCACATTCAGTCTTTCCCAAAAGCACGTAGGAAACTTTAAACGCCAGGCTGGCCGCTGCGAATTGATGCCTCCCCATTTACATTTCCTTGCATCAAGCCACAAACAGAGTAGGTATTAATTGTCATCAAGCGTGTCTGCCACAAACCCCTCTTTAATATCCTTCACAAATGTTCAGCTAAAACCTTTCGTCTTTCAGCAGATCACTTCCATAATCCCATGTCACTGATGAGTTTTGGCAGAGCTAAAGAGCAAACCGTGTTTGCTGCTGACAGCTCCCCTCACTTTTCTTTCTCAGCTGCCGCAGCAGCACACAACTTCCATAGTGGCATTCCCTCCTCAGCGTCATCTCAAACTCACACCGTCCCTTCGAACAACGTGTTTGGTCGCAAGAGTTTTACAGCAAACAAACAAACGTGCATGAGCCCCACACGTGCGGTCTGTACATCCTCCTGAGCCATCCGGTCTTTTGACAAGCTGCTGCTCCTACAGGAAGAGCTGTGGCATAAACCCAAGCAGCGTCAGCACGGCGGCGGCAGCGCCTGCCTCCCACGGACGCTGCCCCGACACCCGTGGGTCCCACCACATCAGGGCGGTGATAAAACCTGGGCTCCGCTGGCACAGGGGCACACAACCCCAAGAGAAGGCATTTGAAAGTTTAACTTCTGGGTGAGAAAGAAGCAGCTGAGGAGGAACAGGCAAGAGCTGGCTCTCTCCCGCTACTTTTTCTTTTTTTTTGTTTCAAACAACTAAATCTTGTTCTTCCCACTCCTGAGAAAAGCCCTTTAAACATGAATGAGACTAGTCATATAAATGAATTAAGGGTCAGTTTACAGTGTTATTAAATTAAATGCTTTATATACAAGTAACTGAAGAGTTTGGTAAAATTCATGAAACAAGATTCAGACCTCAGATGCTTTCCAGAGCGGCTGGAAAGGTTTAAGGAACTAAACAGCAGAAACTCAAAAAGCCTTGCTTTGCTCAGCCTTCACTGCAGCATCCAAACCAGCGACATACTTCCACATTACTGCCACAGCTCTGCCCTCTGACATGTGTTTACAGCTCTGATTAACCCAGCCACAACTTAAGGACTAAGTGTACTGAGGCACGTCCCCAGATGATTCCAGTATAAACTGCATGTCTGGAATATGACTGCACAGATAGGTCCATGGTCACCGTTTGCCAGATGAACACTTGCTAAGTCCTACAAAGACAGAGCAGCCATCCGCTTGCGCCATGTTCACATTGCTAAGAGCAAGCGGATGCTCTTGCCTTATTTTTAATGAAGGCTTGGTCCATCCAGTTTAAAATATGCTCTAAGGCACGCTCACGCACAGTAATCTTTGAGGACAGGAAAAATCTCTTGTTGCTTTTTGATTTCGGAGAAGGGTGCTCACCACAGAGATAACCTGTGCTGCTTGTTACACATTTTGGTAATAGCACATTTAGGTAATACCTGCACAATAGGGTGCCCCCCCGCAGATGCCTTCACAGCCCCTCGGCTGCCTTCCGTCTCGTAATGAGCTCGGTGGTGGGATTTCGGCTGCACTTCAATACGCAGTTCATAAGGTCCTGAGTGAGACGGCAGCTGCCAATCAAGGGCAGGCAGGGATGGGCTATAATGGAAAGGAAAACGTATTAAAAATTAACATCAAGTACACTATCACAAACCACAAGCATCCAGTACTATTACTTTAGAGACTGTGTTTCGCAGTTCATCTTTCACCATCTTACATTTAAAATTTCATCAATACAGATAATGCCACGACATAACTAATTGAGAAGATAATGGTTATTTTATGAAGATTTATGGGTCAAGCATGTCTGATGGCCCAGATGCTATCCGATTTGTAAACAAAATGGAAAAATGGTAAGACACAGCTTACAAATATCTTCATATATTGATTCTTGAACCAAAAGGAGAAAGGTAGTCAGAAAGACGCAGAGGAATTTAAGGAAGAGGATTTCTGCTGTGAAAGTGAATGCCAAACCAGCTCTGGAAGAGTTCTGCATTTAATGAATCTAATCGATTTCAACAAATCTGCTCAGTTTACAAGGGGCGGAAAGAAGAAAAAAAGCCATTTCCCAGCTTCCTTCCCAATACAAAACACGTCAGAGAGTCTCAAAGCGAAGCCGCTCTCTTTCTGGTTCACGCACTGCAAGGGAGCCAGCTCTGAAGTCAGAACTTGCTTACAAACCCTACTAACTGACGCATAAGCCAGAAAAAATCCAGCTCGCTCTTCTGGCCCTGTATTGACTCTGCAATTAACTAAAATATTAAGGACTCATTACCATCACACAAGCAAGCAGGCCGGACAACATGGGATGGTGGGGAAGTCTTAGAAACCCACTTCCAGTGTAAAACCACACTTGAAAATAGTCCGGAGAGGTCGGCTGTAAGAAATGCCAAGTGTACCATTTGGGTTAAAAAAAAAAAAAAGAAAAAGAAACGAAGAGGCACTGTAGAAACAGTGTTAGGCCTGAGACAAATTTATTGATCTTAAAACCGAAGCAAAAACCTTCATGATGAAAACACTAATTTTATATCTAGCGTATATTCTTTCCTTTGGTGAATTCTCCTCACCAAGTGTCCTTCAAAAGCCTTTAAAAGTAGTTAAACAGCACAACCGCAACATACTATCCTGTCCTCTTACATCAAACTTTATTAATCTCTCCCATCAGCCTGGAGAAGACCATCAGAGAGTGGAAAATCACAGTCCTTGACCCTTTGTTGTCGCCACGGACCGGGGCTACCTGCCACGGCGAGAGGGCTCGTCCCACCGCAGGGTGCAGAGGAGGAAGCTGAAGGGCTAATTAGCTCTCACCCAGTCTGCCCGGAGGCTGGCCACTGGGCATTTACCGGTTCCCCGCCCCGCTGCTACAGCCCTGGTGCAGGGACAGTCTGAGCAGCGTGAATCATGGCTGAAATGGGCTGAGTGGGAGGGAAAGGACGCAAAAGAGCTCCTGCACTGGATGCATATATTTCGAGCACATATCCAGCTGGAGACTGAATGCTCCATTTCACTGTCCCTGTGAAACACACACTACCCCAGCATGCTTTCGACTCCGCAGGCATTACAGCTCTCACACCCCCAAAGCATCCCTGCTGTTGCCCACTGTGGGACAGAGGTTATAACCACAGGGTTAAACCATGGGGGGGTTTTGTTTTGCCTTTTTTTTCTTCTCCAAGTGCCTATCCAGCCCTTTATCACTGGCATATTTAGCTCCTATCTGCTGGTGTACATGTGCATATACACCGATGGGACTTCAGGTGGTGCTAAGTTTCTCTACATTACCTTTCTTCACTGCTTAAAAATTTGCCAGTTTGAGCCACGTGATTTGAATGCCTGTAGACACCCACTATATGCATTACAGGGGTCAGCTGGGGCCACTAAGTCCCAGCCCTGGGTGAGGACCAGGACCACCTTCGCTCCCTCAGGCATCCCCTGCTCCCCCAGCATGGCTCACTGGTGAGTCACAGGCACCAAACTTCCAGCTCCCCTGTTCTCCAGACCTCAGGACATGGAGCATCCTCAAAAATAACAGAGGGGCAGAGAAGAAAGTAGCCATACAGCTCCCAGCTCAGCCCAAATGGGAGCTCATCCAAAAGAAAGACATCACCTCTGTGAGGGCTCCCAGCTCCCATGGACATCTGGATCCAGCAGGAGCCAGCAGGGCACTCTCTGCAGAGGCAAGACCCTGCCAGAGACAAATCCTGGATTTGGCTACCGTCCCCCCGCAAGCACGGGAGCCTCAGCCTTGGCTAGAGGCACAATGCCACGTCTTCTGAGCTCCTGTGCAAGCCTCTCCCCCAAAATGGCCAGGGCCCACCTTGCGGGCAAAGAAGAGCTCTTCTGCTACTAGACACTCACCATACAAAGAGCGAAGAGTCGGCAAAAAAAATTACAGGCAACTGGACATTGTATATAGCCACTATACTTTGCCTAGCACGTTAGGTACACATACTTTAGTCTGAAAAAGTCTCAAAAAAAAAAAATTCTGGATAAACTATATTTGACTAATGATAAATGACAAAGAGCAGAGCAAAACAGCTGTGTCTCTCCTGGTGATGATCAGCACACATTTTTAAACAGATGTTTCTGGTTTTAAGTAAATTCTTACTTGATGGATCTTTTTTTTTTTTCTGAGGACACAACATCTATCAGATTAAAAACTTAAAACACTTAATTAAAAAGGACAATTCTGTAGCCCTCAAGTGAAGAGGGATTTTTTTTAAAGATACATGGAAATAAGTAACAGTTCCATAACTAATTACATCTATTTAAAAAACAAACAAAAAACCCACAAAACCCTCTTTCAAGTCAGCATCTGAAAATGTCAGTATAATTAAGCTGTAAAATTAATGTTCTCAAATAAAGCTTGAAAATAAAAATACGGTCTGCTGTTAGCCTGCAATCTACCGTCGAAATTCCAAAATACCACCTGCCCAATTATACATTGACAATTAATGGCAGTTTTCCTGATAAAGGAAGCAGAGTGATGCATTTAACAGTGTCATGGGCTGGGGCTGTCAGAGCTATTTCCTATGTTAGGTTATCTTCATCATGCACTTAATTTCCTGCAGCTAAACATGGTTAAAGGAAAAAGTCACCAAGCAAATGGTGTAGTGGTAAAATCAAATCTGGTTGCTGCAAATAAACCTTATCAATTTTAAAAGGCCTGAACTACCTCATCTAGCCAGCATCACATGGAGGGGAGAAGAGCCTCTCCACAGGGGTCAAGAAGAGAAATAAAAGGTCTTCATGCAGTCTTCCTATCAAATATACATCACTGTATTTCCCTCAGATCGAATTTTCCACCAATTGAAAGCCTGTCCCGTTCCTTTCTACGCCACAATAAATCTAGCTGCAGTCCTCCTAAATGCTGTAATGAAGGATGGTTGTTTCAAGGCGGGTTCACAAAACCTGGTGTTAGGCTGTAGAAAACTCGCTCAACGTAACTCCGTCCTACATAAATCAGATTACAAAACAGATGAATAGTGATTTATTTTGCATACACCAGATACACAATATGATTAAATCAAAAACAGATTATCCAGTCTGGCTGACTTCTGCCTTTAGCAGAAAGATTTATCAAGCTACAAAAAAAAAAAAGAACGATACTAAGCAGCACACTGGAATATAGACAGGGAGGAAACAGAGCCAAAAACTTCTACTGAACTTTGCAAAGGTGTTGCAGCCCCATTTTCACACTACTGCTATGCATTTGGGAACTAAATTACCATCACACTTTCTAAGCTACTAGATGCCCAAAGCCACTTGAAAAAGTGATTTGCAGTCAGTTTTGTCCTTAACTAGGCTGCTGTGCAGAAGGTGTCAGAACAACTGCCGGGCTCGCACTAGGACTAACAACCCTGCTTGTTGGCCAAGTAGCCCAGCATGGAGTCACTTGCCCCAGACAACTGCCTGACAGCGGCAGAAGCCACTGCCTGGATGAGCGGGATGGTTAGCGTGTTCCAGAGCCCAAAGTAAGGCAGAATTAGGAGGAGTGTGGCTGAGACTGGGTGCCCTGCACTACACTTCTTTTTTCTAACAGGGAGTGTTCCTTTAGAACCAAAAACATAAACTAGGGAAACCACGGGGCTGCTGAAACTTTTACCAGGCTGCTAGTTTGCCCCTGCTCCAACTGTGCACCAAATGCAAGTATGGTTGCAGTTTATTATTTATTGCCCATGTCTCACATTGAAGCAGATGCCTGTTAAAGATCCTCGAGTGTTTCTCGGAAGTGTAAGAAAACAATGATGATGCCTACACGTCCACCAACTTGACTGTGGTCAGAAAAATATACCTGTTTTATATTTCACCTATGAGTTAACACAGGTAGATTTTTCTCTCCCTTTTTTTTTTTTTTCTCCTGTCTGACAATTGAGCAATCTGGCTGCGAGCTGTTGAAATAGATGCTGCGTCCCACCCCAGACTTGGCTGTATTTTGCTGGCAAGCCGAGCAAGTAGCTCCTCCGTGGAGTGCATGCAGCGCGCTGGAATTCCTCACGCTGAAGACTGAAAATGCGAGTCGTCGTCATGCTCCCAGATAATACTTAACACTACCGTCCTGAAATTTCACATTCAGAGATCAATTTGCATGGGAAATTTTGCATTTGTTGGCTTAAGAGAAAGAACAAGAAACTAGTGCCGCAGGAATGGAGATAACAAGTGGCCGGCATCACATCTCTGCTCATTCTGAATTTAGAATCACGCAGTGCTAAAACGAGCTGGTGGAGGAAGGCCATTAATAAGATGCTCACAGGGGGGTTTGAATGACCTGCAAAACTGTCAGGAGAAAGCGTGGGGAGGATTAAATCAAACAAACAAAAAAACCAGTTTACCGAGACAGACTTCCAAGCAGTCTTCAGCCTTATGGTACAGCACCCTAACATAATCAAAAGCCGCTGGTACGTGGTGGCAAACCAAACTTGTCAAAGCATCTGAATACCCCATCCAGCACGAATACAGCAGGAAAAAGGTTAGAGGGACTGCAGGCTCTTCCCTGTCTGCTCCCCCGCCCCTCAATTAACACTAACGAGTCCCAGGAGATGGTCACCGACTCACAGCCCCAAGTCCCCACTTCACTGGGTCTTGCCCAGACAGCCCTGCCTTTGCTTTGTCTGAGGAACTTCCTCTCCCTTGCCATAAACACACAAGTTCACCATCAACGCACAGGTCAGCAAATCCGGTGCTGCTGCACCAGTGACTATCTCATCTTAAGGTAGCTGGTGCCCTTTTCCACCTTCAAAAAACCCCAGTTCCTTGAGAAATTCAACTTCTCCCAAGCATGGTTGTCCTCTATCTCAGGATCTGGACCAAAACATATATTAAAAAAACAAAACAAAACAAAACAAAAAGAACCCCAAACCCATCAAGAGCATCTGAAAGATCTACAAATCAAAAGAAAGAAGGAAAAAATATGCAACGTTTTAAAATCACCGTTTTTAAGGAAATCATATGGTTTGGAGCCTCAAATGATTTTTGTGTGCTTGAGTTTAATACTGTCACAGTCACAAAAGTGGAATCCAAAAAAATCCACAAAAAATAAACAAGCCCATTGATGCAGATAAAAGCCAAAGGTGCTTTTGCAACTGGTAGACAGGTATCCAGCCATACATTCTCTCAGCCATACATGAACTACACCCTCCATACATAAAACTACATGACCCCGTTTGTCTGTGGGGTCAAGAACATACAGGTATATTTCTGAGGCTGAAAAAGAGACTGCAGCTAAAGAAAATGTGGCTTTCAACGGTTAAAAAAAATAAACTGTACGAGAAAAGACAGCAGGGAGCTTTTATAAACCACCTGGAACTGGGCGTCTATTCCTGGAAGCTCCTTTTGGTGTGGTAGACCTCATACACGCCATACGCCCAGCCAACAAACCCAGTCATTTCTCTTCCCCCTTCCCCCCAAAAACACTACATTTAATGAAAACTCAAGTGTCACAGGCCAGCACACTTCTTGGATTAAACTGATGACACTTGAAATAACTACAGTGCATGACTTTTCAACCAGTAAGAAACTGTCTCTAGGAAATTTCAGGTTGTGTTTAGTCAAATACAGAGGCTAAAGAGGAAGTCATTAAAAATGTAAGATACTCAGAAATCCAGTGCTTTTGTGAGTGCCTATACTTTTTGTTGTAATATAGGATGAATTCGGACATGCTAACGAGCAGCTAAAAAATAAAAATGGGATTTTAGTTTTGGAAATAGTCACTAACACTGCCTTCATACCCAAGGGCAGAAGTCCAGTGCTGTACTTTCATTCTGGCTTTGACATTTTTGCCTATGAGAGATTCTTCATTACACAGCACTGAGGAGCGGTGGAGAAATGTCACAGAAAGGAATACCTGAGACAGCAAGGGCTTGAGAAACACAGAGCATCACCTGCCCATGCAATAAGTGCCTGGCAGAGTGCTTCCTTCTAAACTGTTTACTACATTAACTATAACAGAGGGACCACAAACAGAAACTTCTTGTATTTGAGTGAGACAGCACAATGCATAAATACTGAAATTAAAAAGAAAAAACCAAACTTGGAGCTAAAAGCTAAAGCAGAATTTCACAAACACCCTCTCCTGACTCTCCACATAATGATTTACCTCCAGCAGTTTTTGAGGCAGACTGGTATATTTAGGTAACCCATTTTGGTCTGGAAAAGGTACGATTCCCATCGCCATCTCAGGGTTTGTTCCAAAGCTTCCCCTGCAAATCTCAGCCTGGTCTCTAAAATATTTTCTACCTCCGAAACTTTGGCGTGAGGCCCCAGGCTGCACTCGAAGCACGGCAGAGACAAATCCCCAGCAGACCTGGGTTACCCTGTGCAGCACCAGCCTCGGCTGCGGGGTCAGGCTCTGCCCTCCCACCCCATCCTGCAACCCCCAGCACCCGCGTGCCCAGCCCCACGCAGGAACAGAGTCACCTGTTTGTAGCTCTTGAGGGGGATGTGTGAGCCCAAACCCGCTCCCACAGCCTGGGGACCCGGGTGAGCCTCCGAGCTCACAGTCCTCATAAGCAACCAGGAGAAGCACAAAGCAGAAAGACCGCGTCTCTGTTGAGGTAGGCATTATTATTCTCTTATTATATACTCTCATTACTCCCTTGCTCTGGGACTTGAAAAGCCTAAAGCAGCTTGAGCTCTAATTACAACAAATGAAAAACATCATCAATTTTAGAAACAATACAAAAAAGCAGTTTTCCTTTTAGACTGATGCCGGCTCTAAAGCCCTGGGAAAGGAGAGCGCACCCGGCCGCCGGTCTGCCTGATCCCACTCCCTCCTGCCCCCAAAGGGATGGGAATGCGGGAGGGGCAGGGAAAGGCGTCAGTGATTTTCCAAGGCACGCTGGCTTTTGATGAAAATCGTACCGCGTATTCAGGAAGAGACAGAGGTAATCAAATCTGGTTATCTCGAAATCATTATGACCGGGCAGATTTTGGAGCCCGAGTTGTTTGTTGGAACCCACCCCTACAGCCCTCGCATTTGAAATAGAACAGATGTGTAAAATAACAGGAAAAAAATCCAGCTCTGTTGTGACAAATTCTTAACCAATTTTTTTGGAAAGATTTAAAATAACATAGTTTCTGTTGCGTAGGCTGTGATCCTGTTGACGTCCGTGCTCAGTTGCCCAGCACTTTCATATACATAAAACGAGAGGTATTTTTGGTGGAAGGAAGCACGGTCAGTGTATCTGATTGGTAAAATAACTTAAAATCACATTTCGACAGTAACTTCCAACTGCCCCAGAGCACGAGTTAATGAGATCACATGGAAACATATTGCGAACCAGGAAACATATTTTATACGAGACCAAAACAGTGGAAAAAAATGTTAAATACACAAGGTAGCAGGGCTCCGTTTTGTACGCTTCACCCTTCTTGTTTGTGTTAGCGCACAGGCTTGCCGGCTGCCTCCTGACGGACGGCAGCAAAGCGCCTACAGGCCGCTCACTGCAACGGAAAGATAAAAAAGCCTGTTTGGTCAAACTGTCCTATTATTGCCCTTGAAGTTTTCGGCAAAAAGCAGCCCCCCAACACAAAAGCCCACAGCTGGCCTCTCTGATGAACGTGGGCTACTTGGCACGTCGGTGGGAGAACATGAAAGGCTTTTTTTAAGTACACAGGAAGGCTCTGAAGGGTTTCCCTAGTGTTAAAAGTCTCCGTCCCAGCTCCGAAAGGCAGAAAGTGCCTACCTCTGGATGGCTTGGCCAGACCCAAAAGGGTTGCTGTGCTTCCCAGCCCTGAACTGAGTCAGGGTCCTGCATAGAGCTTGGGCAACACAGAGAGGAAGAGGAGGAGAACAACGAGGAAGGGGACCGCAGCACCGCACGCACACAAAGGGCCATGGACCACTCAGTCTCAGTTTTGGGAGACAGCACGTGGCAGAGAGGTGCTGGCTGGAGAAAAGTGAGATTGGCAAGGCTGACAGACAGGGAACGTAGCACTAATTAAAACATTTCAGCTCTGTGCCCACTTCTTTCATTTTAAGAAAGACGCCTTTGCTGTCAAAAGCAAGAAGCCAGAAGTGCTGGGGGAGGAAGGGGAAGGGGGTGGCCATCACAACCAGGGACTGGGATCAGCCTGCAAACTTTTGGAAAACCAAACGCTTTTCCTGCACCACGTGCCACTGCATATACAGAGTTTAGTAGACTACAAAATAAAGACCATAACTGAGACTGAAAGAGAAAGCAACGGATGTAACTCAAATTCTGGCTATTTTGTGGTGCTTCCTACCTGGAGTCTTCTTGTGATAAATAAATGTGACTAGTATATTATCATCTGACAAATAAGGTTTTCTTCTTTAAGCATAAAAATGGTGGGAAAGGGGGAAAAAAGGAAATCCAGCGCAAACGGGAAAAGAAGATTGGTAAGAAGCTTTCAGATGAAGTGAAATAAAAGCTGAAATAATGCACAAAAGAACTGTATTCCTATTCTCTTTCTATTCACTATCTGTAAAGTGTAAATGTAAAAGGCCTTGTAACAGCCACAATAATGGGAACATCACTTAGTCCTGCAACAAAAACATATTAAGACATGAACAATTTAAGTAAAGCCACAGGTCTGATGGTACAAAATTGTCCTGCTGCCTGATGAGCTTCTGAATACCCCATTTCCAGACTTCCCAGGCTGTAGCTCGTCCCCTGGGAAGCAGATAACCAGTTACAACCCATGCGTGGACAACTCCTAGGACAGACATTTTAACCCTTCAAGGTTATACTCGTGGTCACACCACACCAATGACAGAGGCAGTGTCACAAGAAACAGCTAAGTGGAATGAGTAGATGGACAGATTTGGATGGAAGCAGAGACAGGAAGGGGAAAGAGGAAAAAAAAAGCATGCGATAAAGATATTAAGAGGATTGCCCTCTAAGTTAGGGTCCCTTACCTCATGTAGGATGTCGGAGACAGAGACTTTGGTTTGGCCCACGGATAGGGATGCTGTGGCACAGATAGATACTGCTCGCAGAAGTTTCCTTTCCGGATGTGCTGAAAGCTGGAGAAGTCTTCTGGTGACAAATCGGCAGTTGGTGATATGGTCCCATGATCCTCACCAGCCGGTTCAGTTTTGAGAGTCATGGACGGGGTGTGGTCGATGGCGGTCTTCCGCGACTTGATGGGAATCCCGTCGTTCATATCTATGGTGCTGTCGGTGGTGAGGGCGTTGATGGCAGCAACAATGGCGGAGCTGGTGTACTGGTTGGTGTTCCCCAGCCACGTCTCATCTGTGATGCTCACCCGTGGTGAGTTTTGTGGAGAAGGTGTGGGGGAGTGGTGCGGGGAGTAGGACGTCTGCCGGCCATTGAGGCTGTACTTTCTCTTGTTGCAAGGAGACGGAGGCCTGGAGTTGCGAGCCCCCAGCCAGTTCTCCTCCGTGATGCTCGTCCTGGGAGACGTCGACGGAGAGTGCCTCGGAGAGTTGAGCAAAGTGCAGGCCACCATGCTGCGCTGGTAGCCTTCCTCTGTGTCAGTTGTCTTCGGAGAGACACATGGGGACTGCCACGGAGAGGTCTGGGGTGAAGTGTACGGATACGAGTAGTTGGACTCATAGGAAGATGCTTCGGAGTTGCAGCTTCTGGAAGACAAGCTACTCGCTGGACTCAGGCAGGATGGGTCTCTGTACGCCTCAATGTTTGGTAAGTTCAAAGTGGCAGTGGAAGGCGACCGCTTAGTGTTTGGGATGGCCTCCTCAACCTCATCGTGGAAAAACTGGTTGTTGTTATGATGAAGTCCCATGTAAGAAGTGATCTCAATTCTAGGGCTCTCCAGTGCTGGAGCTCCATTAGGTCTAATGTTTGGAGGCAGGTAATACTCAGAGGCCCCACTGTCGATGTGTCCTCCGTATCCAGAAGGATGGTTTGTTGATGGGACAACTGAAATGACGGGATTTGATGTCTGAAGGCCATGACATGGAGTTGACAATGAGGAATGTGCCACATTTAGAGGCAAGCCAGCATTTACGTTTGAAGATGTATAATTATAGTGTTCTGGAAAACAAACAAACAAACAAAAAAGAATGATATGAAATGCTGCACAAATATACTCACTTAGTAACATACTGAGCTGGAGTGGAGGGACATGGCACAACACACAAAAGCACAGCTTGCCTTGGCAACTGAGCCCACAGGTGTGCCGTGCTAGGGGAGAAGCTGCAGACTCGCATCCTTGAAAATACTACTAACTGAGCAGCACCAGATGAGTTGTCTTGGGAGCGGGATGTACATGGACTGAGTTTGTTTCAAGGACACTCTTCTTATGCAAACCTTCAGAGCAAAAAATTGAGCCTTCAAACAACGGTGCTTCAGCATTCAGAGACTGCATTTACGTAATGTGCTTTTATGTAAGTGAGCCTGATCCCCTCCTTGAAAAGTTGGAATACACAAAAAACACAGGACAAAAAACAAAAGCGGAGGCAGACTAAAGCAAAGAACATCATCAACTGCGTTCTGTTAAAAAAATTATACACAACCGAAATTTCCATTACAGCAAGTTTCCAACTGGTTCCAGTTAACTAGGATTTTGGAACAAGACAGATCTATTGACCTGCTCTGGTTTCTGGGACCACTTATCCTCCAGCCCAACTGGCAGAGGCCAGGTGAAGGATAAACATGGATGTCTCACCACTCCGCGACAGCTGAAATTCCACTGAAATTGCTGGTTATTGCGCGCGTCACGTCAAGCGCTGCCAGCAGCGTGCTCTTGGCCAAGGGGCTAACCATTTAACAGCTCCGGGTGTATAAAAGCAATAGCAGAGCTACACAGCCAGCGTGAAAAACCTGGAAGGTGACAGATGACCTTCGCACAGATTTACAGACTCGCACCAATGGGCTCCTTCACCTGGCGCAGGGGAACAACCCGCCCTTCACTTGCCTCCATCCCTGCTGTGCTATGGGGAACCAGCACTCCAACACCAGTCCGCAGGAGACCGTCCCTGCCTCACCCCGCTGTCGGCCCTTCGTCTCTGCTCCCCTGTCCCAGGGCCACGTGCAGGTCTCTCTTGGACACCCTTGGAGACACTGGTGCACTGCGTAGAGGGACACGCACAGCCCTCAACTGATGGCAACGGGATCAGGAGTCATTTCTCTGGTGCTTTCTGAAGCCGGGAGGCTCTGCATCACCAGCATACCAGCGCCAACAGAGCCCCTAACGCCAGTGTCTCTTGCCGTACTGGAAAAAGACAGCAAAACCTTTCTATCAGGGACAACAGCTGCTGAACTTTGAGCTTGGGCGCTGCTTGTTCTGCAGGTTCCTCTCAGCAGGCTGGAAACGCACCCAGCTCCAGCCCCAGCCCCAGCCCCAAGCTGTGCTCGCAGCACATCAGCCTTCCCTGAGCTTTGCTGGGACAGTGGCACTTTTCTGCAGGACAGAGGGAAACTCTGCATCCCCCCTGGCCACAGCCGGTCCACGTGGGGAGCTCATCCCCTTCCCTCCCAGGAGGCAAGCTCTCCGGGTGGTCACCCTTGCCCACCTTCCCTAGGGAGACACGGAAAAGCCTTGCTAATTACTGCTGCTGTTATTCCCAACAGGACCCACTGCCTGGGAGCACTGCAGGTGCAAACGAGCCTCCAAGGTGGTAACACCAGCGCGGCGGCTATTCTCTTTCTTTTGCTTATCAGCTCAGCCCTCTCTGGTGTCATCCTCCGGCAATCCCACGCTCGCCTTTCTCGCTGGCAACGACTCCCAGGCAAACGGCACTTAGGAAAAATTAATGCGCTGGCGCAGTCTCACAGCAACTCTGCGATGTTCCCGCTGATGTATGTTATGTCAGGTAACAGGCAGGAACAGTGAGCAACACTACCTTTTGAACTCGCTCTCTACTCTGCCTTCAGAGACCGACCATTTACTGAGGAAGGGTCATTAAATTACACCGGAGCGTGCCACAAATACAACCGGATTACTCAAAACATGCTGCAGCTTCACACTCTATTCAAACCACAAGGCAGGCAGGAGCTACAGAGAAAGAGGTGCTACTTGGATGACAAGGATAACCTGACTGCGGTGGTCGCAGCGAGGCTCAGACCTGCCTGAGGGATCAGAGTCCCCTCCTTCCAAAATGAGTCCCCTTTTATTGCTGCCCTGACACAAGGCCGCACCACTCAGCATCACCAAAACCACCACCGCTTCCCTCTCATTCTTCATGGGAAAAAAAATACACCCAAAGTGGCACAACAGTGGTAAGACCTTCTCCGTTTCAGAAATTAGTTCAGAGAAAGGGCCTAAGCAGCGCCTTCAAGGCAGCTTCAACCCCTCCACTGTTTCCTCCAGCTCCAGGGAAAGGTGATGTCCCTGTCACCGCACTGCTGGGCAGGGGACCACAGGCTGTCCCAGCTCTGCACACACTGGGTGGACTCTGCAGATGGTGTGCAGCAGCAGCAGAATCAGTGCCTTGAGATCTTCTATTAAAAATGAATAGGGAAAAAAACCAAAGTATCAGGGATAATTATTACCTGCGTGGAAAGTACTGTGAACCCAGCAGCTCTCTTAAAACTCTAATGCATGACTAGGGTGAAATTCAAACACTGAAGTCTGCTGGAGATCCGGAGATCTGCAGCCCAGGCAATAAAAAGGCTCAGACCAGCCTTTGCAACCCAGTTTTTAAAAAAATAAATTTAAAAGACAGACTCAAGTGCTCCAAGCAACAAGCTCCCCTAATGCACATAGCAAGGAACAGCCTCTTTTAGAACTGTTGTGTATATTTTTAACGTCAACTTTTAAAGGGCCAAGAAAAATAATGTGTCATACAACTTCCCACACAATAGTACTCAAAATTGAAAGAAGCAAGATCCAAAGCCTACCAAGTACATTTAGCTACCTTAAATTTTCAGGCAGTGTGTAGAAAGTATGCCCACCAAATATAAAAGCCCCAAAGCCAGAACTAGGAACAGGACCAAATCCTTGGTTTGTGAGCTAAAACCCACCAGCTACAATTTCTGAAAAAAACACGTTCTTCTCCACAACTTCCGTATTTACAAAATTAATCAAATGCACATACACAGTCAGCATTCATAACATGCTGACGCTTTCCTCACCAGGGTGAATGAGACATGTAGAAATAAAATGCCAGTCTTGAGGGACGGGAGATGGAGGTGGCTACAAAGGCATGGAACTGCATCATGTAACGCAGTTGTGCAGGGTATTTTGTCAGTGCTGATAGGGATGAAAGGAAGGCAGCGCTTTAACACCGAGTCCCTGTCACGACTATGATCCACAGAGGTCTCCGGGACCAGCACACTTACTACCAAGACACTTTCAGTACTGAGCCAAGCCCCAGTATCAGGTAGACCAGGGCAGGCCTGCAACAGTTCTGTTCCAACAAATCCACACTTAGATTAACTGTAACTAGGACAAGAAATTGGACCCCTTGATTTGTGAGTACATCTTCACATATTGCATTTCACTTTGTGACAACATAAAAAATTCAGATTGTTTTTTTTTTTTCTAGCCAATTTCACAGGCCAAAGGTTTTATTCCTTTCTGTCACTAATGGGCTGATCCTGCAAGGCACCGGGCACCATCAGTTTTTATTTACACTCTTTAATGCTGAACACCTGCAGCTCAGAGGGGCTTCAGAGAAGGTGAGAGCTATTTTACATTTCTAAAGTTGAAGCCACGTCTAGGTCTGTGTTTAAATCCATGCTTTCAAAATTGCCCAAGGAGTTAGGTACTTTTCTCACCAGGGCTTTGACAATTTGGTTAGGCCCCTCCACTTTCGAGGTGTCTAATTGCTAGGACACCCATCTGAAAAGCCCTGTGCAAAACTCAAGGTTAAAACCACATTTTTCTAAAAACTGAGAAGCTCCTAACAACTGTTTGGACACTGACAATGGGCTGGAGAGCTGAGCAACTGGGGAGCATTAGGAAGGGGAGTACAGTGCCTTCACGTGCATCCTGGCAGGCTGCGAGATGCAGGCAAGGATTTGGGAACCTGCTTCACCGTAAAGGCAAAAGATGAAGCACAGACACAGAAGCAGCCTTATTCTGAGGCTGCGTTAAATCAGCTACTTGTGTGAGAGCTTTTTATGGTGACCAGCAACCAGCGTCGCGCTCCACCTCATCCCAGGAAACGACAACTTTCTCTCTGTGTCAGTTCCAGACTTTTTCACCTCGTTTCCACCTCACGTATTGTTCAAAGTCATTAAAAAAAAGACAGCCGGACCCAGACACCAGAGTTGGGAACGGTGTGACCCAGGATAAATTCAGGCCCGTTATTTTTATTTACGGATGACCTTCAAGCTAAACCCTGAGCCTAACTAGCTCCAGCTCACGGGGGGAAGAGGAGGGGGGCAGAAGCGGGTTTTGAACTGGCCCATCTCGGTAATGGGCAAGACCCAGATCCCCACTTCCACCCCCGGGAGCTTGGGGGGGGGAGGGGGGCCGTGAGGGCTGGGCGATGGGGCTGCCCCCCGCCGGCCCCGGGCAGCCCGGCCAGTCGCAGGCTGCCGGCGGGGGGGGGCGGAGGGCGGCCGTGCGAGCGGACAGCGCGGGGGCTTGAAGAGTCCGAACAAGTCCCCAAGTTTCGAAAAACCGTCACCGGCCGCCCCCCCGAGCAGGCCCGCCCGGGCGCTGCAAGGGCACCGCTCAGGAGAGCGCCGGGGCAGCATTTCACTCCCGGCGGCCGCCGCCGCCGCCCCGCTGGCCGCTTCCCGCCGCGGCGGGGACGACCATGCCGGGCAGGACTGCCGTCTCCCCCGGCCGGCCGACCCCCCCAAAACGGCCGGGGGAGGGGGGGAGGAAGGGGGATAACCTTCCCCCTCCCGAGCCGGGCTGGCAGGGGAGGGCTCCCCGCAGCATCCCTCCGGCCGCCCCACCGGATCTGCCCCGGCCGCCCCGCCGCGACCCACCTCCGCCGCCCTCGTCGCTGTGCTTGAACTCGAAGAGGAAATCGAAGTCGAACTCCTGCTCGGCCTCCACGCCCGTCATGGCTCCCGCCGCGACCCCCGCCGCGCTCCGGCACCCAAGCGGTGGCGCAGCCCCCCGGCCCGCCCCGTCGGGCCCGCCCCGTCGCGCCCGGACACCTGCTGCCGGCGGGCCGGGCCCAGCTCCGCCGCGGCGGCGTCGGGCTGCGCGCAAGCCCCGGCACGGCGCAGGACGGCGACCGCTGCGGGCGGTAACGTGACCCCGGCCCCGACGGGCGGCCTATCTCACCGCCGCCGATCCGCCCTCCCTCCCGCTGCTGATGTTTCCGGGTCGATGCAAACAACCGCCGTGCCCCTCTCCCCCCCCCCCCGCGCCCCCCCGCCGGGGCTCTGCCCCCGCAGCGGCCGGTGCCCTCCCATGGAGGAGACCGCCGGCTTCCCGGGGGTGGAATGGGGAGGCCGGGGGGGGGGCAGCCGGGCCACGGGACTTCACCTGCTCCCGGCCGGCGTTCACTGACTGCCGCGGGTGCCGGGCCCCCGCCAAACGGAGCGGCGCTTTCCGCCCTCGGCCGGGGGCTGCGGGGGGGCGGCTCTGCCCGCCCGGCCGGGACACCGGCGTGACCCCCCTGTTCGCCGAGGGCTGCTAAGGCTTCCTCCGAGGGTCCCCACCACGCCGCGTCTGCGAGCCAGGAGGCTTCGCTTTCATTTATTTATTATTTATTTTACTTAGTTGCAGCACCCACTAGTGCCAACTGCTATAAAAAGCGTCGTAGAGCGGGACTCGTAACGTTACCGGCTGAGGGAAAGGTCCCCGGGCCGAGGCCCCGCACCGGGGGGGGGGGGTTGCAAAGGGCGGCGGTGGCGGGGCGAGACGTCGGGGCGGCAGGGCAGGTACGGCGCTCCGCCGGCCCGCCGCCTTCCCCGCTTGTGCGGGTGAAAAATCAATTAGGGAAAGATAAATTAAGGCGCTTTTTTTTTTTTCCTTTTCTTTTCTTTTTAGAAACGCAGTTCTGACAGATTACAGCGTCCCGTCTGGAAGTCTCCGCCAGGCAAAGGAGCTCCCCGCCCCAGCAGCTCGGCTCGCCTCGACTCTTGAGCTCCCCGAGCTTCAGGCCGGATTTCAAAAGGAATAGTTTTTTAAAGCGGTTATGGAAATGGTATTCCCTTATAAACTCAGGGAATACCATTTTCCAGGCTTACGGCTAAAATCTCCGTTACGAAGTGCCAGGAAAACACACTTTTTTTCCATCAGAGCCCGCTGGGCTTTTTCCCCTCCTCGCCGGGACGAGCCGCGCTGCAGTCTCGTCTCTCGCAGGCGCCGGCGGCCACCGGCAACCCCCGGGGCCGACGGGGCAACCCCCACGGCCAACGGGGCAATCCCCCGGGGCCGACGGGGCAGCCCCAGGGCACGCAGGGACCCTGGGGGACAGCGGGCGGCCCCGCCGCGGGGCTGGGCTGTGCCCCGCAGTGGACGGGGTCTGCTGTGGGGCGGAGGTGAGGAGCCGCCGGGGCTCCGCCGTGGGGCTGTTCCCTCGGTGCTCTGCTCGCAGCCGCTTCCCCGAAGTGCCGGGGCTGAGTCCCAGTGTGCAAAAGGCCTTGGCAGCAGCGGAACCCCTCCGACGGCGGCTGCCGGCTTGCCGGGGCCGCGCTCGCCCCGGGATGCCGGAGCAGGCCGTGGGCGGCCCGCCCCAGACTCTGCCCCGACGGCGGGGGCTGCCCAGGGCCTACCGGCGGGAACGGCCGCCTCGTCCCGGCTCCCAGCCCCCGCGGCACAGCACCCCCCAGCTTTCGCCGGGCTCACCCCCCCTGCCGCCCCTCCGCGCCGGGCTGTCCTCTGCTCCCCATCTCCTGCCGGGGGGGTGGGGTGGGGACGAGGAGCTCCCGGGTACCCGCTGCTCTCGCTCCTGTGCCTCTCCCGCAGCTGGTGCCTGCGACCTGGGCGAATTGTCCCAAACGATTTACGGACGGCTTGATTTGCCAGTGCCATAAATATGAGCGCTGTCAATTAAGTATTTCGATTGGCACCCTTCCCTTGGAGAAAGAGGCAAGATGGACTACAGAAAGCTAAAACCAAAGCGATGCCACATGCGGGGACGGAATCACAGCGTCGCGCTGATTAATAATCGTGTTTAAACCAGTGCCATTAAACTGGGGAGAGCGAAACGAGGGTGGGGAGGGCGATGTGCCATCCCTGTGCCCACCGACCGATCCACCAGCCCGAACGCTGGTCGCAACGCAAGTCCGAGAAGGGACCCAGCAGACGGGCTGCTCTAGCTGCAGCCCCGCAGCCTGAAGGAGAATTTAACTTGTACGTGGCGTTAACCCACTGGTATTCTCTGAGGGAAAGGGCTCGGCACCTCGCTACGACGCAAAGCAAAAAAAGCGGGGTCCTCCCACCAGGACACTTTGCAAAAGTTTCTTCCCAGGCTAAGCAAGAAATGGAGTATTTTCTTTGATTATTGTCGTTTGGCAATCAAGGGGCACCGTAATTTGCAGGCAGCAATCCTGACTTGCAGTGCTCCCCTACGTGTTTTCTGGATTGGGTCACACTTTCTGGCTGGCCTCATTTTCTTAGTCCCTTACAAAATCCATCAACAGGGAAGAGAACTATCGTCGACGGCTGGCGAAATTTTAAAACAGGCATCAAAAATGCCACAGAAATAAAGAGGGGGTATTTTTTTTTTTTTTTGACAAGAGGCTCCAGTACGCTTTTTGTGTCTGCTGGGTGTAATTTTTACGAGTTGGTGCATTCAGTGGCCTTGAAGCTCAGAGCACAGGAAACACTGTGCGTGCAGCCCTCAGATGTCCGAGTGTGCAAAAGGCATGTAAGCCAATGCTATTAAATAAATGTAATTAACTTTCATCCGAAAAGGTGCTCGCATGCTTCAAAAGTGGAGCCACAGTCACAGCCGCTTGTAGCTTTTGCACTGGCAGGATCCTGTCAACCGAAATGAACCCCTGGAGTGAAAACATCTGTGTTAAAAATAAAAACAAAAAATAAAAGAAAAGATGGGTCCTGAGCGCCCGTCCAGCTTTCTGGGGACAAACCCGGGGAAGGCAGCCCCGCTGTCCCACGCTGCGGAAGAAACACGGCGGACGTGGACGCGACACCCCCCCACCCCCACCCCCTACTTCTTCACAACTTTCTCTTTGCAGGATGTGCGGGCTGGCCGTGCCCTGCCCTGCCCGAGCCCGGCAGGACATTTCAGCCCCAGCAGCAGCAGCGAAGCGGCGGCACCACCAGATCGGAAGGAAACTTGGGAGCCCGGGAGCAGCCCGAGGGGGGGGGGGGTTGGGGTGGGGGGGCACGGCAGAGGGCTGCCCGCAGAGGGGATCCGGGAGCTGCCCCGCACCTGCTGCGGGGCGGCGCGGAGGTGATGCCCGGCTGCGGGGCCCCGCTCCCGGGGCGCGGCGGTGCCGAGAGGCGCCTGCAGGGAGAAGCCAGGTGCGAAAGCCTGGCCAGTGGGCAGAGCGGTGCTGGGGAACGATGCTCCGGGGGCAGAAAAATGTCCCGACTGGCACAGGAGAGGCTGAAGCCGGCTCCGGCCAGACGCTGCCCCTGGCAGCACCAAGTTCAGTGGGGAGGAGCAGCTCCCCGCAGAGCGCTTCCCGAGCCCCGCGCCCACTATCTTTCTCTCTAGAAACTTTGCCGCGGTGTTTTCAGCGCACTTTTCGCGGCAGAGTTACTGCGGGGCATCGAAAGAAGTCGCGATAGAGAGCCGACGTCGCGGGGCAAGCGCTCCCCCGGAGCCGGGCCGGCGGGGAGCCCGCACCCCCGGGGGCGTGGGGGAGCCGGGGCGGCGGAGCCCCGCAGCCGGCTGCGGCGTGCCCGCCTGTTTCGGTGCGCCGGGGAGGGCTGGCCGCTGGTACGGCGCCTGGCGCTGCCCGGGACCCGCTTTTTTAGGAGGGTCCCTCATTTTCCGCCAGAGCGAGGGGCGGCTGCAATTACACGGTGTTTTCTGACCTCCCCCAAAACCAAACCCGGGTTTGGGGAGGGAATCCCCGAGCCGCTTCGCAGCGCTTCCCCCTGACCGGACCTCAGGCGCCCTCGCAGCCCGGCGCTGGCGGTGAGGAGCGATGCAGCGCCGCCGCCGCGCTGCCCCGCCGGGCCGGGCCGGGCCGGGAGCGGGCCCGGGCCCGGGCCCGGCGGGAGGCGGCCGGGAGCGGCGGCGGGGCCGAGGCGGCGCCGTGCGAGAGGCGAAGGAGACACCTATTGGCAAGCGGCCGCCGGCGAACCTCCGGGCCGTCGCGGGGAAACACCGGGGGATACCGCCACCCACCCACCCGCCCGCCCGCAGCGCCTCCCGTTACCTTCCTCTGCCGCCTTCATGGTGCTGCCGAGCGGGCGGGCGCCGCGCTGCGGGGCCGCCGCCGGCCCCTCTCTCCCGCTGGCTGGGTCCCGCGACGGCGGCGCGGCGGCGGCCGACGGGGCAGCGCTTGGCATCCACCCGGCGGGGCGGCGGAGCCCCGGCGCCGCGCCCGGGGCCGCTGCCGACCCCTCGCCGCCTGCCCCTCGCCCGCGCCCCCCGCCCGCCTTTCACGCCCCGGGGACGGGGGCCGCGCCGCCCCCGGCGTGGTAGCCGCGCCCGCGGAGGCACAGGAGCTCGCCGCCGCCGCCCCCCCGGGGCCGGGGCATGGAGAGGAGGGCGGGTGTGCGTGGGGACTTCGGAGGCACTGCCCGCGGCGGGGCGGCGGGACGGGGCGGCGGGCGCTGCCCGCCCGCCGGGTGCCGCAGGCGGGGTACGGGGTCGAGTGAGTGTGCTGAGCGGGGAAGTCTCGCTCTGACGCAGGGCTGCGCGCCCGGCGCCGCCTTTTTAAAGCTGGAAAACACCCCCCCACCTCCCTTCCCCTCCCGGCCCCTCTCCCCGCCCCGGCCCCGTGATGTCAGCCGGGCCCCGGCCCCGCCGCCGGCGGGCGGCCAGCGGGAGGCGGGCACCGGCGGGCACCGACGGGCCCCGGCCGCCCGCCCGCTCGCCCGCCCCTCCGCGGGGCACGGCGGCCGCTCGGCCCCCGGCTCGCCCAGCACCGGCCCCGCCGCCGCCGCCTCCTGCGGGGTCCCCGCAGCCTGCGGGAGCCGGGTGCCCTCCTCCGGGGAGCGGGCGGCGCGCCGGGGTCGCGAAGGGAAGGAGGGGAGGGAGGGGAGACGGGGGAGAGGGGGAAGCAGGCAGGGAGGGGAAAAAAAAAAGGCGAGGCAGCCCCGCATGCTGAAATCATTATGTAAAAAATCGCAGGCTTCCCCCGCTGTGGAAATTTGGAAAAGAGCATCAACTGGCAGGCGAGAGAAAGGAAAATCCCATTCTGCTAAATTACTAACAGACCCGGTGGACTCAGTTTCAGTCGCTCCAGATTTATTATTATTATTTTATTTATTATTATTCTGTAAATATCTCAGCAACACAGTTGTATCTCATCACTTCGTAGCGGGGGGAAGGCGAGGTTTCCAACCCACAGCGACTCCTCCTCCCACCTCCCACCTCCGGGATGCCCCGGCCCGGCCCCCGACGCGGCCGTGACACCCCGGCACAAGCAGGAGCCGCCCGGGCGGGGGCTGCCGAGAGGGGCCGCGCCACCCCGGCCTCCGCCACTTCGAGTCCCGTTCCCCTCGCCCCGTTCTCCCCCTTCGCCCTCCCTCTGCCCCCACAGCTGGCAGGAGGCGACCGTGCTTTCCTGTTGGAATTGGACGGCGGCGTGCGGAGAGTTTGGGGTGGTTTTGAGCATATCTGATGTTATGAAGAAAAAAAAAATCATAAATCTAGTGCCTGACACCCATATGTGGTTGAAAATAAACCCAATATAAACGAAATCCTGCCTGCTCCTGGGGAACAGGAGGCCGCGGCTGATTCTTCGGGGCGAGCTCCTCCGCTAAATCATGGTGGAAGACGGTCCCCACCAAAGAACCGCCCGGCGAGGAGCACAGACCCCCCCGCCCCCCGCCGTCCCCTCAGGTGGGGAAAAAACAAAACCAAAAGGCCGACGCTTTTCTTTCAAGGAAAACTAAACGGGAAAAAAGAGGGAAAACTCCTCAGCCCCCAAGCGGCATCGTCCCGACTCTTGAGGCCTCCCCCCAGGCTCCCGGGCTGGGTCGCCTGGACGTGGCGAGCGCGGAGCGGCCGCGGAGCGGGACGGGACGGAACCCGCCGCGTCGGGGCGCCGCCAGGGGGCGCCGCGGGGCGGCACCGCAGCGTCCGTCCCGTCCCGTCCCGTCCCGTCCCCCCGACGGCGCGGCCCCGGCGCTCCCGGCGGGGCGGGGGCGGCGCGGGGGCCGTGTCCCCCCCCGGTCCTGCGTGTGCCTGGGCGGCTGCCGGAGCTCCCCGACGGGGCTGGAGGTGGGTGGGGGGTGGGTGGGGGGGATCCCGGCGCCTTCCCGGGAGGCCGGAGCGGGGGTGAGGCGCGGGGCGGGCGGGCGGGAGCCGCGCTCCCCTCGGCGGGACTCTCCTTTCCTGCCCGCCCCCCCCGCTCCCCGCTGAAATGACGGAATCCCCCGTCTGTTTCCTCCTGTTTAATGCCGTTGCCCGGACCACCGTGGCTCCGCTCCAAGGCCCCGCCAGCCGGCGCAGGCAGCCGGCGGCGGCGGCGCAGCGCGGGGCCCGCGGCCGCCCCCCGGCTCCGGCCCCGTGCCCGCCGCTCCGGTCCCCGTCCCGGCCCCGGTCCCGGCCCCGCCGCCCCGGGGCCACCCGCCGCCGCCCCGCCTCCGCCCGCTGCTCCTCTTCCCTTTCCCCTGCGCCTCCCTCCCGCCTCCCCCGGTTTGTTTACAGCCGCTACTAGGAGAGACTGTTACACGAGCTTATTTTGGGAGCTGGTGATGACTAACGAAGTTAAAAGGAGCTTAGCCTAGAAAACAACCTTATTTTTAGACGGCTGTTGTTTCGGTGGATTATTGTAGCAAATGCACCCTGGCCGTTTTTAAAAGCCGCTTCCCAGATGCCAAGTCTTTTCTTCTGCGCTGCCGCCGAGGCGCGCACGCCTGGCCGGCCCCTGCATTGTTTGCTTCGCTTTCCTACATCTACGGGCTAAACCCTGCCCGTTAATTGCTAGGGCTACAGTTGGTCTTAATGCATTTGGTCTTTCCGACACACAAACCTACAACTCTTTCCGTGGAAGAAAAAAGGAGAAAAAAGAAAAAAGTCTCAGCGTATTTGGAGCAGTTTTATGGTGACCTCCAGCGTTGGGTCAGAAGGGACCTGAAACAGGATCCCCCCGCCTTGCCTTTTGAGTCCTTTTCTGTAGGACTTCTTCAGCTCCCAGGTGCAAAATGAAAGAGGCGGGTCTCTGTGTTTAGCTTCATCTCAAGCAGTCCCTTACGCCACAGGGAGACGGTGCTGCCCACTACCACTGATGTGCAGGGAGAGGTTGGCAGTGGGCGACAAGGAGATGGGGCTGCTCCTGCTGCCTGGCTCCCCATCAGCCCTGTTCTCCCCATGTGGGAATCGCCACATGGCAGCTCGGGCACTAAGACCAGACACGGGGCTCCCCATGTCCAAGGCTGGTCCCTCGCCGACCAGCCCGAATCCCTTGTGGGTAAATCACAGCAGAGCTGGTGGGACCTCAGCAGGCTCTGCTCCGCTGGATACGCAGGGCTGAGCAGACCTGTGCTCCAGCAAGAAACCCTCCCTTGTCACTGGTGCTGTGCCAGGCCGTGTCTCACCCTGCTTCACCACTGTGCAGCCAGCTTTCTCCAGCTTTCCACACAAGTGCTTTCGCTGGCCCCTCTTTGATCACGGTCCATCTCCACCACAGAGAATTGTACAGGCTCCCTGGGCAGTCCCTCTCCATCCACATCTCCCACAGCAAGGTGGAGAGGGAGGGCTGGTGCTCCCCTTTCTTCACGCTGTGGCAGAGGCAGCTGTGCTTGAAAACAAAGCGCTTGCTGCTTTTAGCCAGTAATTAGGTTAATTGCCAGTGAGAGTTCGGCTGCCCTGCTCTACCTTTCTGCCTTGGCTGAGAGTGAGTGCACGGCGGCTTGCGTGGCCTGCGTCAGGCTGAGAAGCTTGTCCGTGTGGCTGCATGCTGAGGCGATGCTCATGGGAGGCAATGCGGCACGGCTCTGCCTTGTGGGAAGCAGCCAGACTGGGGCAAGAGTTTGGGAAGAAGGGGATGTAGCGCAGCGGGGAACAGAGCAGGCCACAGAGCCTCTGACTTAGGGCATAGTCTTTTTGGGTTCCCAATGATTTTCCACTGCCCTGGATGGAAAGCAGTTTGTGTTGCAGAAACCAGAAGGAAAAAATCTGTATATCACAGAAGGAAGGAGGACAGGAGTAGGAAAGGAGCCTTCCCTCCCTCTCCCTGCCCAGCCGCGGGGTGGGTGAGGAGCGCTGCCGTAGCACTGCAGGACTTCCCACTGCCCGGCATCGCCGGCAACTGCTGGGCTGCATCCCTCCAACCTGGAACCACCTGTGGCCCCTGGAGCCCGTGTTGGCTCTCCCTGCGCAGCCTGGCTGCCCGACACGCGCTTCCTCCGCACCGCACACGCCGCTCCTTTGATGCGGGAAGAAGCCAAATGCCGCTGGCTTGAATGGGTGCTTTTTGATCACTTTTTACCCTTTCTGTTCATCTTTGCAAGCAAAGCTATATATTTGCCCTCCGTCCTCAGCTCTTGCATGCAAATATAGCGCTATCCTTTAAAAAAACACCCCAAAACCTGCGGATTGTTTATAAGGGTGTTTTAATCACTGTAGAGTCTGGTGCATGCTCACTAGATTAGTTTCACATTATATTAAGTCATGTGAGTGCGTGTATTCCTTCCTGCATTTTGCTTTTCTCTCCTTTTCTTTGTGCCTCAGCAAACTGGGAAGGATGGTTTGCATGGAGCTTTGTACACAGTAGCTACGGTATTTCTCAGAGAACCTCTAATTCACCCAAAATGCCTTAGTTGTCGCCTCACCGGAGGGCGTAGGTTAGTAGCACGGCACAACAGACAGGCAGGGCTGCTCTTCCCGACTTGCACCCTGACCTGCTTGCAAGACTTTGGGACAAAGTGTTTCTCTGCGCAGTGTCCTGTAAAATGAAAATCTTTCAGCTTCGACTGCACTTCGACTGTGCTTTGAAAGCAGGGTGGGGGGGACCTCCTTCTCCAGTGTTTACCAATATCAGATATTTTCGTACAATAAAGGCACAGAATCCTATAATCCAAGATATGGATGAGAAAAAGCCACCCATGCTTTACACAGAAACTTTGTTGTTTTGGGCTTCTTGCCCTTATATCCTTATAGCCTTTTATATCTAACATATTTAATAACAGCCATCTCCTTAGGGTCTGCGCGCCCATCTTTTGGGTCTTGGCAGCTTCAAAAGCATCAACATCTGTTCAGAATTTCATTCATTGTAACAAAAGATTTATAAGTCTCAAGCCTCCTAACCAAGTCCCTAATTAAAGTCTTTCTAATCCCCTGCTTTGAAAATTGTAACAAGATTTGCTGGAAAGTGAGAGAGCACATGGCCAGTGTTTGTGGCCAGTACGGCACCATTTTGAAAGCACATCCATGAACCTTTCAAAGAAGGCATGGGTCACACCTGAGCGGTGGCCGGCTGCTGCTCGAAGCCCCCCAGAGTTAAAGGTTGATGCAAAGGCAGGGGCTGGGCTCAGCCCCCCCATCCCCCAGGCACAGCTTCTTTCACAGGTTGCCAGAAATCATTTCACCACTTTTAAGGTGTATTGCACTTAGCAGGACAAATGCCAGAGGAGGAATTTTGTGTGCCTGAATAATGTTGTAATTTACCTTATAACCGGTCTCATTACGATGTTGAGTGCTCTGTTGATTTACCTGGCTTTTGACTTAGTGGACTCTTTTTAAACGGCTATTTAGGAATGCAGCCAGGGATTGCAGGCAAAGGACCTTAAACCTTTTTGGAGCTACAGTCACCCGTTCAGACACCGACTTTTTAAAATCAAGACAGACATCAGACAGCCACACCAGACCCATGTACAGAAAGCTGCGACTGAATTAAACAGAGACGTTAATTCAGAGAAATAATTTCATAATGATACACGCTGCGTTGGTGCTGCTTTGTTTCCTTTTGGGTTTGCCCCTTCTACAAACCCGAACCGCGGGCACGTACGCGCCCTGTGCCCTGGGCGGACCCTCACTGCTGGCTGGGGTCCATGTGCAGCATCTCCTCTCCACGGCTGGTCCGGCCAGAGGTGGGTCCCAGCAGCGGGCTGAGTCCCAGCTCTGCTGCGTGAGCCGGGGGTCCCACCACGGTGGTTCAGGTACTCCCTTCCCACGACAAAACGACCACCAAAAGATAAAATACTGGTACTCTGCATTTCTTCCTGGGCACGACCTATAAAATGTGTAACACAGTGGGTGGTTAAAAAATAAGAGCACGTATAATGGTCTGTTTGTAAAACAGTACTGAAGAACTGGCAAATTTTTATACTTGCGCAGTGTAGGCAGACTTGCAGAGGAGCAGTGACAAAGGTTTCTACCAGACAATGTGTTTTACCTCCAGAAATATTTCACGTGTTTCAGACTTCCCCAGTTGCTGGTACAGAGGGTGGTAACAAGTTTTTTGCCTCACTTAAAAACACTTAATGAGGGAAAGGCTGGTTGGCCACACAGGGACTCAAGCTGGCAGCAGAGCAGACCCTTCTCTGGGCGAAGAGGAAGGGAAACGTCAGATTTACGATGTCTGCGGGAGACTGGGACCCGTGGTAGGTATCGGTTCCTACACACTGCGGGGATGGCGGCTTTCACCCCATCCATCCTCCGAGGCGCGGGATCGCACCTTCATTTTCAGGCAGTGCAAAGCAGTTTTTTCCAGGTGTCTGTGTTTCATCCGCAGGAGCGGAGCTGCTGCAGGAGGTCTTGTGGAAGTGGTGGCCCAGGAGGATGGACACGAGGCCCGGGCTGGCTGCATGTGTGGCAGCGCTGCTGCCCCCGGCAGCCCAGGGGCCGGCGGCTGAGCCTGCGACGGTCGGGAGTTAGGAAAGGCTGCACGTGGCTTTTCCACTGCGAAAGGGACTCCTTTCCCTCTTGCAAGCCTGTCAGCTCTACATCCCCTCAGAAGTCCGCTTTTAGTGACAGACCCATGTAACTCCTTGTTCTCTCCCCTCTGCGGTAGTTGGTCCCCGAGTGCATCTGCCCCTGCAGCCAGAGGAGACAAGGACTGATCTGATTTACAGCAAAGGAGACGTGTTGTTGAGCTGTGGCCACAGCCAAGTGCCCTGGGGGCCCAAACGTGTCCTTAGCTGTCTCGGCCAAGAGGTGTGCTACAGCAGCATCTCCTCTTGCATCCAAGGCTCCATGTCCTGACGCACAGAACAGGTCCGGCAGTGGTGAAGAACCCTTTGTAGCCTCCCTCACTTTAATAAGGGACCAGCCTGTTTCGGACTCCGAGTTCGATGCCAAGAGCACCCTGTTTGCCACATGAAACGAGTGACCCGATGTTAAGTCCTGGAGTCCTGAGCTGCAGCATGAGCCCTCTTTTCCAAAATCTCAGCTGCACTATTATTTACTTGTCAGGCTGCTGTTATCCCTACTGCTCCTCAGCACCAGCCCGAGTCTTTCTCTTCATTAGCTTCCTCCTGCTCCAGTTCATTAAACTTGCATTTAAATGTGCTATTGGTTCTCCCTAAATGAATAACCTTCCATTGTGTAATATTGAATTCCTTTGTATTAGCCTGTTCCCCCAGTGTCTCCAAATCCTCCTGTAGTCTGGTGCATTCCTGAAATTTATCAGCAGGCTCCCCTCCTATCATGATGTCATCCGCATCTGGACACCCAGCGTATCGCGCCAACCTCGGGCTCATTTGTACAAAACTCTTAAACAGAGCAAGTCCCGGCACTGAGCCCCAGGAGATCTGGCCTGTTCGCTCTCTTCATGTGCACGGCCCTATTTATTGCACTTCTCTCTTCTCTAACCCAAGTTTATCCTTTTAATATCGATACTCCAATACTTGTATACTTTTTACTGACCTCATTTTCTGATGCCGTCAGCAACGCTGTTAAACTCCAGCAAACACAAAACCATTGCTTTAAACTTTTCTGGGCTCACCTTCACAAACTTTATGAATAGGATTTGGACTACTCTAGCAGCAGTTTTTACTATGGTCCCTTGTGCCAGATGCTTGCAAACACCAGCCCCTGCCCCCGCTTTCCCCAGTACTTTCAGTGTGATAGGACAACCCAGGGGATGAGAGGTACAGAGGGAGAAAGGAAATACTTTCCAGGTGATGAAATGAGGTGCCTAGGTGGCTATGCACTATTGAGGAGCACGTAAGGTAGGTAATGACGAACTACAGCCCAATGGCGTAAAGCGATATACTCTCCTCCCCTCTTATTTTCAGCAAACGTTGAGCCGCTCAGCCTTTCCAAAGACAGTGGCCTCAGACGGGGGTGAAACTTGGAGCTTTTCAGCCTAAAAGATGAAATGATAGGAAACTGCGTGCTGTTGGAAATGAGGGGTTATGATGGAGACGCTGAACACAGACATGTCCAGCTGCCTGCACTGTACTACTTCAGTAACGATGGCAAGTTTCAGACACAGTATCCAGCGGTTCCTGGGTCACCACTGAATTGCACCAGTGGCGGAGTCGGGAGCACCTCAGTGCTGGGCTGGCTTTGATCCTAACTCCCAGTCCAACTCTGTGCAACCCTGCCTGCTCCGCCTGTCCAGGGATGCCATGGACCTGGGCTAAATCCTGTTTCTCACAGAAATGCCCCATGGACAGGGGGTTTCTGAGAAGCCCTTTGATCAGGTTGTCAGAGCCAGAAGCTTCTCTTTAGCAGGGAGATGATGAAAGGCTGGCAAGAGATTGGACTTTTAACACACACCTTTCATTCTTCACAGCTTGAATTGTATCTCCCTCATTCTTTTCACACCATATTTCATGCACAATGGGTGTTTTCTTTGTAGGGATGATTTGGGTGAGGGCACCAGTATCCTGAAATGGGTTGCCAGACTCCTATAGTTGGTTCAAGGATGTAAGTGTTTGGTTCTTCATGTAACAAAATGACGTGCGAGCCCAGTGCCTTTGTTCCATTAGCTAATGGCAGCATTCCTGTTTGTGACATCCCTGCATGCTGAAGTAGCTATCTTGAAGAGCAAATGCTGAAAATTAAAATCTTCTTGAGTCAAGCTTCCTCATTAGCAGCCTGCCTGGCTAGACTCTACCTTATTATTTTTTGCTCGTGTGTAGCCGTAAAGGGAAAACCAAGGAGAAAAATAGGCAATTAAAATGCATTAAATTGATTTCCAAATGAGTATGCAGAACCAGAAAGTCTCAGGAAGAACCCCATCTCTTCTCTTGCATCTGCTGCTCTATGTGAGAGTGCAAATTCACTAGTGACTGGAACAAGACACATTTGCAAATATTAGTAGGGCCAAACTTCTCTCTAGGATCCCTCAGTCAAGTTTCTGAAAACCATGCTTGGCATGCGTTGTAGAGCAGGATTTTTCAAAGGTTATGCAAAAGTTTTTCAGCCCTAGTGGTTCAAACATAGACTCTCAGCTCTGCAAAACCAGAGAATCATTTTCCTCATTGTTAAGAAAAATGCACCCCACGATTCCTCTGGTCTCAACCGTGTTCCAGCACAACAGTGGAACCAGAAGCATTATGAAACCACACACTCTCCTGATGCCAGGCGCTGGATCTGCTCTGTGGCTCAGGTCTCACCGACAGACTCTTCACCTCAAGTTAATGCAGATGTGTCAAATGCAAGCCTGGAACATTTAAAGAAAACCATAACCATGATACAAATTAATCTCTTCCTCACTTCCAGGACTTTCCTCTCCCTACTCCCTTCCTCCCAAGGGTCCAATTAAATTTATTTTCAGGTTGCTTCGTAAGCACACTAAGTAAATTATGAAATTAAAGAAGCCTCTCAACTGTGGTATGTGAGAAGGAGGCTCCCCACAGATGCATGTGGTGCAAGGGAAAACAAACTGCATAGAGAGATACACGCAGACAGTAATGCCTTTGTTAAGCTACGAGGTAGAGCAACGGCAGAACAACCTCCCTCACCTACCGATGCCATCAAGCTTATTCTGGGAAAGGCAGGCGTGGAAAGACAGACCAAAGACTAGGGCTGAAAATTGGTTGACAGGACACTTTGGGATTTACGCTGAAGAACCCATCGCTAGAGGTGAGTCTGAGATTAAAGCCACTTGCTTTTACTGCTGAAGGGCTGCTGCCTGCTTGCTGCCCAGCGCTGATGCACTGAGCAGTCCGTAAGGGCTGTGCCACAATGAAATACTTCTCTTGGTGTTTCTCAGGTTACACGAGTCAAAGTTGTCAAGTCTGGAAAGCTGGGATTTGGCTCCAAGTTTTGCTGGCTGCACTCCAATAAGTGGATGCAGACCGATTTTACAGAAGTGGCCAGCAACCCCCAGCAGGACAAAGAAAGGCCGTTCCCACCCACACATAGCCTTTGCTCCCACCCCTGGAAAGCTCCTCCGCTTGTCACTGTGCTGAAGAAGTCCAGTGCTGCATGGAGCTCTGGAGGACCTTGTCTGGAGGCTCCTGCCTCCAGTCACTGCTGTCTGAATGCCAACGGGTATAGAGCAACCCAAGGGATTAGGCAGAAAGAGGCCCATAAATTGTGCATGCACGGGAACATATACACACACACATAATTATCGCTTCCATTTGGGGTTCATGGCTGGCTAGACTTGGTGACCTCAGGGTAAAAATTTGTCTTGAGGAGTGATCTGAAGGTGGTTCAGGGTGACTGCTGCCGGGGTACAAAGCCCAGTAAAAGGCACTTATATCCTGGGATTGGCTTGGATGAACAGCCAAGTTCGGGTTGAAGGCTGGTATCAGCGGTAGATCAGAGGAGGGTAAAGGCAGAGCAGTAAGAGATCAGCTCGGGATAAGTATGGAGGGGCCAAAGCCTGAGCTCTCGGTTCAGTGATGAGGGTCTTTCAGGAGCGTTGGTGTGAAGATCTGGCGTGGGGCAGGAGCAGGCAGAGGAAGGGCTGCCTGTTGGTCCACAGACCCAACGACGATGCTGGGTCTGGCACAGCAGTCCCGTGGACTCTGATTATTCAGAAGTGGCGAGGAGGGGAACGCCTTGCTGAGATGAAAAATCCTGCCCTGCCAGGGGCACGGGAATGAGAGTTGCTTCTGATGGTCGGTGCTACTGGCCAGCAGATCTGGCAAAAGGTGATTAACGGGGGCCTTGACATGAAGCCTGTCCTGACCCAGCTGCCTCCACAGCTACTGAAATGTTGTCCGTGGGTTATCACAGGAAATGCTACTGAGGGTGGTTTTCTCTTAAGGGCTTTTTCTCCTCCCTTCACCCAATTAAAAGTTCAATAGCAACCACAAACTCACTTCAGAGGGTGAAAGCTCCGAATGCCCAAGACTTTCGTTTGAAGCCAGCCTAGACGGACCGCTGACAGAAACCCTTCCACTTTTCAACACCTGCACTGATAAATTAGCCTGTCAGGTGGAGCCCGCATCCCCAGCAGCAGATGTTGGGATAATGGTGTTTGACGACGACTGCACTGGAGATAAATCCTTTCCACGATAGTGATTTCTGTCTCATCTGGAAGATTTAAGACTAAGCCATTAAAGGAAAAGTTTCTTTCCCACACTACTAAACCACAATTTTAGAAAATGGGCACTGCGTACCTTGAGAGAAAGGATTTTTTATTGGTTGTCGGTTATTATGACAGTGGAGGCGGGATTTTACTTATTTCTTAGCTTCCACCGCCCCCTTCTGGCGTGTGTGAAAGAATCAGCTTTCAGAGGAAACTTCCTGCAGTCCCCCTAGAAATAACAGAGAGAGGCAACCGCCCCCCCGGATTTATTGATGTTGACTCTGACCGACTTAAAGGCATCAGTCATTCAAACAGAACCCCTGACCATTTTTGGAAAGCGCAGATGCTGAATTAGAAGGGACAGGAGGCAGGTGCCACTTCTGGCTGGGTTAAAAGGGTGGGTGGCGTGTGAGGCTGGGCTGCCACGGAGGGAGAGTTGTGCAGTCATTCTCTCTCTGCCTTTGACTCCCTACCACTGGTTTACAGCTATTTCAATCATAATGCTGTGCTAAGAAACTTCACTTCTATCGATTAAGTTCCACGCTAATCACCTCCGACGGCGTGACCGTGCTTTCCATCGACAGGATTAACAACCAGCATTCAAGCAGTTGACGCGCTGGAGGAAAGGCAAAGCAAAGAACTGACAGCCAGGCTCTGGCAGGGGAACCCACAGGGCAATGTAAGGGGGCAGAGCAGGAGGTGGGACCTGTTCAAACCAGTACCAAGTCAGAGATTTGAGCGGGACAGAAGCCCCTGTAGATATATTTCCCATACTCAGAAGTACACATACTTGCATAAGATTGCGGTGATCAGGAGACTGAGAAGAAAATTGAGTGACAGGTATGGAAATACACTAAAGTTAATCAACTAACTTCTAAGTGACCACTCCTGAATATAGCAAAAAAAAAAAAAAAAAAAATCATGCTGTATTTTCATGAAAAAAATTAACATACAAGTGAAGCAATCCCAAAGATGAAGTGGCACTCAAACAAAAGTGGGATGATCAAGTCTCAGGTTAAAAGAGAAGTCCTTCCTTCACGCTTTGTGTAAACACCACCATCAAGCCCCCATATACCCAGGATTTTAAGTTAGCAGGTTTACCACCTTGATGAAAGTTCTGCCTCCTTGTAAGAAAAAGGTACCATTTCTTTCATCCCAAGTCACTTGGGCGAGTTCCTAGGACCTTCCTCCTTACACACGGTCTCTAGCCCCATCTCACTATTCTTGTCAGCCTTCCTCACTTCCATCCATTCTCAGTGATGTCAAAACCCTCTCCCTTGTCAATCTCGTAATTAATGGGCAGAGGGGCTCTTTCCCTCCCTCTGAAAAACCTGTGTCATCTTCTCCAGCATCCTGCTCGGAGCCTATAATGTAATACCAGTAACGATTATCTACTTGTTGCTCCTATACTCTTCTTTTTATTCCCTTCTGACCGATCCGTTTGGTTGCCCAGCTTGACAACTATCAAGAGACTGAAGGCTTGTACAGTGAGTACGCAGCATTTTTTTGGTAACCAGGCTCCTACTGACAAAGAAAACATCTTAAAAATAGTAGCACTTAAAATCATCAGTCAGTTCTGGTGGAGACCCCCTCCAACTGGTAACAGAAACTGTTGTATGGGCAAAACCGTGGAAGTTTTCTTCCATGAAGATGTGAGGCAGGTCTTCCACCTTCACCCGCCTCACATCTCTTAAGTTCTTAGTTCCTGCCTTGAGTTTTGATATTCTCATTGAAATTTGCATAATATGAAACTGACTAACTCTGCTGTATTCCAGACACGCAAGTAGCTCCTGTTTTTTCTTTCTCTTGAGATAAAGCTCCCACATTTTTCATGCCTTGGAAAAGTATCAAACCAGAAAAGGAGAGACGCAAAGTAGAAGAGCTGGGAGATGTCTGGGACTCAAACAGGACTGCCAGGTAGCAAGAAAGACCATAGAGAGGCCTTTGTTTTTCATGTTTTCCTTGAGTTGCTGGAGGGCTCTTTATCTGGTGCCTTCCCTCCAAAATTTCTCCTTAGCTGAACTGGCAGCGCATGTACTGAATTCAGCTTGCCCAGAAGCAGCTCAGCCACAAGCAGCCGCTCAGTCACCCTCTTCACATGACCACCAGATGAGTCCGTCTCTCATGGAATTTGTGTCCCATCTTTAAAAATAAATACAAGACAAATAAGTGAAGTCTTGACTACACTCATCAACCCTGACCCACATGCAGATGTGACTATGCTTGAGTCAACAGCTACAAGATCAGCAGGCTCCAATTTTAAAGAGTCCCTGGACACCCAGGTTACTCGGAGAACACAAGCAGGAATGGTAGGAGGCACTGAGGAACGGCTAGGGCCTACAAGGTGGCTTGCAAGAAGACCAGCTCATGAGGGAGACCTGCTGATGTCCCCAGGGTGGCTCCAAGTGACTTGCCACGAGTGTAGGGTCTGACTTCAACCTGCATCAGAAGCGGGACATTGTGGTTAGGCGATGCACCTCCATGCTGAGCGTTGGGTAGCACAGGACCAGACAGACAACCCCCACAGACCTGGCTTAGGGCTCCTTCAAGATACCCGCAAGCAGCCTTCTGATTCTTCTGAGTCACTAGCTCCCTCTGCTAACCACGGCAGGCAGAAAAGGAGCCGGCTACAGGGTAAAACAAAATGAGCAGGAATTCAACACCTTCAAACAGTAAACCCTTTCCTGCCACGCTGGTGAACCAGAGGTTATAGCCCCAGAGAGCTGCGCTGACCCCACTGGAACTGGATTTTCCAGAACCGGGCAATGCAGTATGGGGTGGGAGGGGTGAGGGTAGAGGGGATGGGTTTTCTGGGTCTCGGGCAAAATTCAGTTTCCCCACATGCTTTCATTGTCTCCCCCAGCCTTCTGCCTCTGAAGGCATTTCCTGGGGCTGAGCAGAACACGCAAAATTCTGCAGTTTCAGACACCTCCGCTCCTGGGCCCTGAGGTAGGTGCCTCTAGGGCAGGCTTTGCTTTAGGAAGCCTTTCCCCGATTCTCCAGCAGCAAACTCCATCGCTCACCGTATACTGGTACATCTGAACTGGCAGAGTGAGTTACCTGCGTGTCAAGAAGAGAGACTCTCACGCTGCCGAGTACTAGATCAGTGACTGGGGCTGGCTCTGCGTTACAGCTGAGCTATAACCTCGTTCTCCCACCTCACCTGCCACTTCCAAGTAATTGCTTTCGGACAGATGGCAAGCTCGTAGCGTGGTTATGTGACTAGCAGTTTGGCTTTCTTCCCACTCACCCCAAAAGAAATCTGCTGCAGGTTATACAGATACAGCTTATTTTTCTCCGCTTCCCTTCCAGCATTACAGACCAGTTTGCACAGAAGCCGATTGCTTCCAACAACTGGACAACTGCTCCGGCTGGGGAATACTTACATCCCACGTGCAAGTGGGCGCAGCTGGACCAAAGCACGGAGGCACCGCTGTATGATCATTGTTCTCAAGATAACACAACAGTGAAGGTGAAACGCACCAACAAGCAAACAGGCAGGGATTGGGCTTGATGCTACTGGCAGAGCCCATCCTGGTCAGGAAAAATCTCTTCTAAGGCAAGCAGGGCCAGACTCAATAGCAGAGCCGGGCAGAAACGCGTGGCATTCTGACTGCCTGAAATTGGTTCTTTCAGGCATGTGTTCCTGAGATGGGTTGTTAAAAAACGTGATTTCCCTCAAGCTGTTCCAGGGCTTCAGGTGTGGGTTGTCTTAAAAGGTTTATTTTCTGAAAATGTTATTGGTTGGTTTTTTTTTTTTAATAAGATTTCCATGTGTTTCGTTTTTTGCTCTGAAGTCAGCACGTTAAGGGCATCACAAACTTAAGTTACTGTGAGCAGCAAATTTCTTTCCCCCCTCCTTTATTTCTAGAGCTCATACGATATACATAAGCTTAAACCACTTCAAGACACTTATTTCTTAAATTCTGGCATCCTTCACTGTAACACCGAATTCCTAACAAATGCACAGATGTCCTCCTATGTCGCTTTCAACCCTCAACCCTCTGTCTATTCTAGTAACAAAAATAATGTAAGAAGGACCTAGCAGAATTACAACTACCTTCCTACCTGTGTGTGGCTAATGTGAAGGCCTGGAGCTAGGATATTTTTAAAAATTAGATTTTTTTTTTTTTTTAAATAATTTGAAATATTTTACTATTTTCTCACAGCGAAGAAGTTTATGCCAAGAATTGAAAGGCACCTGTAGGCAAAGTAAAGCCACTACAGCTACAGGGTAGCAGTCTCAAAGCCAATAAATCTTGTTTTCCTTCATCTCTTTCCTACAACTTGATAGAATTGTATGTGTTTGTCTGTTTGTTTTTTTTAAACTGCAGCTTGCCTACAATTGCTGTAGTTGCATTTGGCTAGGGATAAGTAGGTACTAGACAATGCCAGTGTCACGGACGTTGCTCACGACACTCATATGGAAAAAACTACCTCCTCCAGCCAGGATAAACTCAGTTCAGCTGAGATCAAGATAAGCAAAGGACTTATATTCAAAGGACTGTCATGGAAGAAGCAATATCCTGATAAAGGGAGAAGGCACTCTGGGAATCAGAAGCTGAGGGAGGAAGTGCATATGTAGCTGTGTTCCTGCAGATGGGTTTGGAAGAGAAGGCAGCAACCAGCGATTACACGCAGGGGAGACGACAGCTCATCTTCCTCTACTGAGCACATGCCGCGCAGAGGCTTTCCCCAAGGGAGCATCTTGACCGAGAATTCCCAAATCTGTCCTTCAAATAGGCAATAGATGATTGCAATAAATACAAAACACGTGTACATGCGCTTATCCCTTATAGGTCCGCTCATCCATTAACATCCCCCAGCCTTCCAGCCCAAATGGCCAGGAATTAATTTTCAACAGACTTTTGAAGTAGTTATCTATAATTTGCTTCCACACAACGTGTGTTTACTTTGCAAAATCAAATCCATGCCTAGAACCCGGAGCAAAACACAGCGGGCCCACGGAAAAAACTAGATGTGTACATTATAGAGAAACAATGGAAAGTAGTTCTACAAATAAGAATTACAACAGTCTATTTTGTGTACTGCTTGCTTAAAGCTATATGAACATTATAACCAAAGCCTTTTTATTCATACTACTGTCAAGAGAAGAGGAAATAAACACAGCTTACTGCTGGAGGAATAAAGGCAGGGCCATAAATACTTACAATGCATCATACTTATAAAAATAGTATCTCTTCTTAGAGCCAATGATGATCTTTCTTATAGCTCAATAACGCAAAAAGGGTAAGTATTCCTCAAACCTGCTTTTTTTCTGAGCAATGTGGAGGTTTACTATCGCTGGTTATAATCTCAAGTTGAAAGCATGCTAGAGGACAGGAGGCGACTACAGTAAGGCGAAATCTCAGCTGCAGTTTTGCTAAAACCGGGTCAGGAATGGGAGAATGAAGTATCATTTGTCAGCTCAACTGTGGAGTGCTTTCCCATTATTCTGTTCAAGGGATCCGGTTTTCACAACCTCTGCTGTAAAATATTTTGATCAAAATTGTGGTTTTGGTCGATGAAGTAGCAAATAGATCTTTCAGTGCAATTCCCTATTTGAGAAGGATTTTGTTAGCAATTGGCTGAGCAAATTCCCACTCACAATAACAGCTGTGAACCCTGCTGAGGGCATCTGTTAGGTAGTTAATACTTGTTGGGAAGTATCTTGCTTTAAGTGTCTTCTGTTTACAAAAGGAATTCCTACACTTTTTAACACAGTGTTAAAGATATTGCACCTCCTGTTTGTTTACATATAATGTTCAATGCATGTTGTCTTTGCTCACTCGTACTGATTTTCCTCTCTACAGGGGGCTAACATATCGAGGGACTTTTTTTGATTGCCTTCAAGTTTCAACTGAGTTATAATAACAACAGCCTAGATACAGAAAGGTTATTAAAGGAAGTGTTATAAGAGACTGCTGGCCCAATTCTTTCCTTTCTAGGCAGCAAAAAGGAGGAGAAACTCCATGGAAGCTAAAATTCAAATGGATGTCAGAATAAGAGGGACCTACAATAGCTTCTGCACCAGCACTGGGAGCAGAAGAGCCGCAACTCCTCCTGCGGTTACCACTTTTTGAGGAGCACTGTCCGCCCAGACTCTACTGACCCTTTGCACGTACCCCACACTAAATTCCTTTGCCATGTAGGGGCTGTTGGAACCACATTAGTACTCTGGGACACGTGAAGCGATGCAAGTGTGGAACAGATGCAAGCGTCTTTCACGTTATCTTCCCAATATAAAACCCAGGGATACAGAGCTCTGCAAAAGTGGGAAAAGAGGTCACATCAGAGTATCTTTGTTAACAGCGTACCTCCAAAGCCTCTAAGGAAGTCTATACTATCATTTAAACAGTAAGCCCTTCCCCAGGCCTGACTCGCCATCATTCATGTGGTAAATCTGCAAACAAAGGTGGTTCAGGCACGAACAGCCTCAACCTCCAGCGATGAAGGAACCTTCCAGTGTACCCTGCGTGAGCAGGGCAGAGGTGCACATCAGTGCAGGGATGGAGGATGATCCCAGGAACACACTGACTAGCTCACCCGCACAAGATCTGAGGTAGCCGTCAGTTCTTCGAAATAATCTGAATGCCTTGAAACAGGAATAAGGTTGCAGAGGAGTATGGAGACTATACTGCCTAGGCCTGCTCTCTAAGATGCACAAATGGGCATAAGTAAGAGCAGTACGTAGGGAAATCATCTCCTCTTTGTCTACAGAAGTTGGCCCCCCTGATAACAGCTGTTGAATTCCCTATGTGAACATTAAAATTCTTGCTAAAATACCTGCAGAACTGGTGTCCAGTCCAAAAAAAGGAGCCTGCAGAGCTCCCTCTTGCAGGCATGTTTTAAAAGGAGACTGAAAAATGTTTAGGCTCACCCTCTTTCGTGGACACAGGGTAGGAGGACATCTGTAACACAAATTGGCTCAAGTGGATGCTGCTCATCAAGATAATACACGTAATGTACATCCAAAAGCAATGGCACATTTTTGGACGACCACTCAGAAATTTTAGGAAGAAAGCAGGAGATACCGCACAGCTGAATTCTGATAATACACGTCAGCAAGCTCAGTTTGAACATAAAAAACACTGTTGTAAACACTCACATTCATAGAAGAGTGCTACAGATTTAATATTAAGTATGCAAGGATTTAATTTTGGCTTCCATTTGCAAACTAATACCTTGTGTAGTAAAATGTTTTCCAGCAGTTACATGAACACATAAGTTTAGAATAGCAGCAGAAGAAACCAGTGTAATAATTACCAGTACTCCTTTTTTGCAGGATCGCTCCTTTTACCTGTGTTCTTCCATCAAACTACATAGGAAATCTAGCAAATTTTTAGCTCGTATGCTTATTAACCATGGTCCAAATAGGTCACTATTGTTACACATGTTACTTTGGTGAAGATGTTATCTCCTGCTCGTGTCGCTCCTCCATCCTATTCCAATTCTGAAAATGTTTTCAAATATGTTTTCAAAGAGCCATGATTACCATTTCAGAAATACGTATCTGACATGGCAGCTCACAAAAGTAAACATTTATTTAATATCGAATAAAACTAAGCTCCTTCTGGGTGTAACTTGAAGATCCAAGACCTAAATTTATGTAAGCTGAGCTGATGCTTCAGACTTACTCCTGACGTAAACTGATGTGAAATGACAACAGAATGAGATTCTCACAAAATAATTTATTCATCTGCACACCAGACATGTTACCATTCTAGTCTGTTTTAAGAGCCAGGGAATGTGATGGTACTCGGCTTACTTTGTACTGAAATCTACAATACATTAAAGCTTTCTACTGAAAGAAGCCATATTACAATATTTAAATTCTGTATTGATATTATTACCTGTAAACCACTGTGATTTGGTAGCGCCACCCCTTTACAGGGCTATGGCTGAGTGACATGACCAAGCAGAAAGCAGACTTTCCTGGTGTACACAGTTCTGCAGTGACTGCACCTCAAAAGCAATTTAAGTCACCTGAATTGGACTTCTGCAAGTCTTCAAAATAAAGTGCTAGCTGAGACTAGACCTTTGCTGTATATTGAAAACACTCTAAGAAAGCAGGCACTCTAGAGAATTGACTCCACTTTTGAAAGGCTTATATCTGTGTGTAGGATCTATACATTTGCTATCACACTAACCTCACAGTCTTAATGCTGAGGATTAACATACATAACACTATAAATTCTGTACACATGGATACAATTGTATCTCATACAGCTGGATTATGGTAACACTATCACTTTCATACTGCTAGTTTAATTTCTGATTTTTTCCTCATTTTCTCCCTAATGTCAACGATGTGATGTCTAGATGAAGGATGACCAACTCTAAGCTTTTGCTTATCCATTGAATCGTATGCATATGGTTGCGAGCTCACAATGTATAAGACAAAAAGGTCTGAAGACATCATCATCATCAATGTTTCCGAACAACTGCACACTGGTGACTTTTCTTAATTGATTCAAAGTAATTACCACATATTGGGAGAAAATAGAAAATTAAAGCAAATCAGCAACAAAAATATCACAGGACTAAACTAAAAACATAAACCAAGAGTATCTTGACAAAACCATAAAATGAAGAAAGGCTTTCGCTACTATGCAAGAACAGTGACATCTTGTGGGGGTTTTACAGAAGTGAGTTTACAGAGGGACAGAGCAAACTAGTCTGCAATGTTGTGTAATTAAAAGAAAGACTACTTCAGTAGTTCATTTAATACGTATACCATTAATAATATTTGGTAGAAATTAGGCTTTATTGCTTTTATAATTAGGAATGAAAATTATATAAAAAAAAGCAGATAAATAGCTAGTAAGGAAAACTTTCAAAACAAAAATTAATGGAGTGGAGTGGAGTCCAAGTAGCTCTGCAGCAGTTTCCTCTGCTCTCCCAGGAAGTAGTTATATTTATCACTTAAATATTACTCATCCAACATAATAATGGCATAAGGGCAAAGTTATAATAAACTAAACAAGGATTTATGTTGTAAAGGCATATAGTCAAACATAAAAATGACATCCATATTAAGTGTTTTTTAAAAACACACACGTAAATATTTAATAAATAAAGCATGGATAATTATGCTGTGCCTTTCCACTGATTAATAGACTATGCCAAATTCATTATAGGTACTTCTTGAGAAAGCAAAGTTATATCACAATGGAAAACTAAAATAATATCTCTGACTTTCCAGTACAGGATGCAAGACCCTTCAGATTGCATCGGAGTATATGAGTTTCTGGAACAAATCTTCAGCCGCTGTAAAGTGTCATAACTCAGCCAAGATACCCAACTCTGACAGTTTACAACAAGCAAGAATGTTGTGATTTTTTTTTTTTTTTTTTTTAAACAAGTTTGCACCCAAACTAAGTTATAAAAACATAACATTTACAGCTTGGAAGATGATAGATTTTCCTACCATAATGTTCATGTGTTTGTCTTATTTTATTTTACCTGAGTAACCTAAGTAAACAGATTACAAGGCAATTTAAACATATTAGCTAGTACAATGTTTACTGGACTTCTCATATATAGAAATGTACTTGACACTATTTGCAGTTTTACAAATACAAAATGAGTAAGAATTTTAAAACATATTTACTGAGCAGCTATGTCTTTGATACCTGTACAAATCAATAGGTGCAGTGGAATTATGTATAGAATTTATGATTTAATTTTCAAACAGCTTTTGTGTAACCTGGCTGTAATGTGCATTTAAAGAACTGCTGTCAACATCACAGATCTGTAATATTTACTGGTGCCAGAAATGGGGAGTACAGAGTAGGACAACAGCTCCTAAAATAACACTGTGCTATGCAGACATCTGTACACAATTCAAATAGTGCATATTACTCACTGTCTGATGAGGAATAATAGTTAGCTGCTAATACAGACGCGGGCATTTACAGGTATTAGGTTTGTCATAGTAAGTATGGACGAATGAACTTTTCCATAGAGAAACATTAAAAGGAAAGGACTTGAATTAGGAAGTTATGTAGTAATTAAAGAAGGGAAGTTATGTAATAAATAACAAAACTTTCCATTCAACTTGCAGAAGATTAGTACAGTAGGAAAAAATCCTTTACAGTAGCAATGAAACCATTCAGAAGCATTTCCAAATCAAAAGTAATTCAGTTTTATTTTATAATCAAAGCAACTGAAAGTAAAAAAAAAAAATCAACATGAAGAAAATTTAGTTTATTTCTGATAGTCTTGTTAGTGTACTTCTGTGTTATTGTACCTGTCAGATGTTTCCTCCTCTTTTTGTGCTCTATTCACTCTATCACTTTTGATTTTTAATTTTTTTTTTTTTTAAATTTCTTTAGTCCAACGTAAATCCATAAACACTAAAGCACAGTGAATGTGCAATTTGCAGACTGGTGTGAGTGAAAAACCGTAGGAATTCAATTACTTTTACGAGGTAAGCTTGGAGTAACTTGGAGGAGAAAATTTGCGCTTCAAGTACTTGAGAATGTAAAGTGGAAGACAGCTAACAACAGTGATTGCTGACACTTTCCACAGGAAGGTCACAGTTGTGATAAAGGCAACATCTGCAGAAACAAAAAGGGAAAATAAGTAATGGGAACTGATAACATGGAAACTGGAACTTCCATAGTGCGAAGTCAATTAAAATCTCTTAATTGTTTGCTTATGCTATTGTTCAAGACCATGCAAAATTAAAAAAAAAAAAAAGGCAACAAAACAACAGAAAGAGAAAGTTAACCTCAACATTTTGTTTTTGCCAACTCTTTTCTTTAGACAGGAACTTCAGAGTTCCTTTACGGTCCTTACGCTGTTTTGCAGCACAAAATAATTTTAGGGGAAACAGAATCTCAGTATAAAAGCAAAACTTTCTCATAATAAAAAGTAAAGCCATCTTATTTTTCTACTAGTAAGAATGATTTTTACCTGCTATCATACAAGCTCTAAACCAGAAATTCTGCTACCTTTTTGGATCCTTTATTCCATATTCAGATTATTTTTCTCTGAAACAGTCACAACAACTAGACTGAATGATTATTAAAACCTTAGGGATTAAATTAGAGCCCAAAAATTTAAAGGGAAAACAATGTAGTGATATTGCCACAAGCCACAGTGAAAAGCTATATTTTGTGACAAACATTAACAAGAATGGTGACACTCTACACTTGCTACTGAAATTTTTTTACTATATTTCCATATTTCCAATGGTCAGGTAATACTAAAATTGTCATGGAAAGATCCCAGAAACGAGGTTACCTGAAGAATGAGGGTGGTATTTTTGCCTTTTTCCATTATTTACAAATGTGTATATTAAATAATTTACTACTCCAATGAATTTTTAAAGATTTAAAAAAAAAAGAATTCAAGAAAAGTTAAACTTCACCTACCTAAGAAAGCTCCAAAAGACACTCTGCCTATACCTGTTTCACAAAGAGGGAGAATGAAAATGAAAGGATAGATTTACAGAAAATACGAAAGTTACGTGAAAAAAAACCAAGCAGGTTAGCGACACAAAAAGGAAATGAAGAAAAGTTAGTAGCATTAACTGGAATATTATTGCCTTTCACATGCCAGAGTATTTTAAATAGTAATTAAACCAAAATATTTTGAAAATACAAGGCTTTTATATTTGGTCATGCTTTAAGGTTTTAAATAGGTAGGCAGTTTCCTTACATTTGACTTCAAGGTATAATTTACTGTATAAACAACTTGATCAGAGCTGTTTTAATGTGAATGAAAATTCACTTCAGAAAATGCAATACAGAAATGCTTTAGTGCTCCAACTTTACTCATTAAAAATACTTTGCATATTAGATTTCAATGTATAAACTTGTTGTACAGTTTTAGCTTAAGTCTGCTTAGACATACTGAAAGTCTATGTAACATATCACAGACATGCTTAATAAGGCCATTGTGTGCAATTAGTTCAGAAACCTAAAGCCTGATTTACTTCCATGAGTCAAAGCAGTATCGAATAGTTTTGCCTTTCTAATTTGAGTGCCCTGTCATACTTATGATATTTCTTTGGGAGGAAATGCTGCTTTTAAGTAACATCATTGAAAGAAACATTTTGTTTGCCAATGAAGTCAAGCACTATTGGACTGGATTGTTTTCAGTTCCTCTGTACCTTGAACTGTAAACTGTAACTTAGGTTTATACTACGGCACATGCACAAAAAAAAAGACTCCCTCCCCCCAGTTGTAATGTAACAGATTAGATAAGAGTAAAGCATTAAGCAGAAGTAAGACTAACTGAAATGGATTTTCTCAGAATAACTGATTAATAACACACTTTTAAAAATACATGTTTACAAAAACCCGTGAAATTGCAGCCTTCTCAGTAGCTGATGAAAAATACAGAAGTTAAGTTCCCAGGCTGCAAGAAGCCATGCAACCGTTTACTTACTCAGTTGCTTGGACTTCTCCAGCAAATACATGAGGACAGTAAAGCACCGCCCTTTACAGAGAGGCTGGCAAGAAACAAAGTCCCTGCAGTTTTTACACACCTGTGAACACCACCCTACAGGTGTTTCTCACTGAAAAACACCTACAAAGGATGGAAGGACTGGCTGTCACCAATACTGAAGACTTACAAAGGTGAAGCAGCAAGTTCTGCTTTATGAAGTTCCTGGAAGTTTAGACTTAAGAGCCAGTACCTGTATCTGTTCTTGCTTGCTCCTTTCATTTGTAATCTGGCTGTGGAGATTCAGGAATCAACTCAAAAATCTCTACTAAAGAGTCTGTGCAACAGTGTCAGAGAAAAGAAAAAGGTACTCTGGCAAATATGAAATAACGTATAATACAAGTATCAAGCCCAGCTGGGTTGTTTCTTCATTAAAATTCGACTCCTGAGAAATCTGGGAAGCAACAGAACACCTGGGACAGGCAGTGAAGCATTTATTGATTAAAAAAATAATTATATGATCTAAATACACTACCCTAGTTTTGAACACCTGGGACATGAGAGAGTGAAAGCAGAACTATGAGTCTCCTAGAACTCCCATATAACACGTAATTCTTTTGTGAGAAGTGACAACTGAAAAAGAGCAACTCCCTACTCATCAGCTCCTGAAAAACAAGAGAGAGGAGCTAGATTCTGCTCCTTGTGAGATATAATCAAAATTGTTATATGTATTTCTGTAAAAAATACATTTGTAAAATCACAGAGATGGTTGTTTTTTACTGAAGGATAATTTGATATAAAAAGAAATATGTATTATTTTGATGCTCAGATCCTCGACTGCTAAGATTTGCAGTTTAAATGCGTTCTTTCATCTTGTGAACTATGAACAACCAGAACCTTAAGACACAGCATGAGATACTGCAATTTCAAGCAAAGAAAGCTTAATATAATTACAAAACAATGATTCTTATATATAAAATATCTATCCTGATAGACTTCTGCCTCACTCTCTAGCAATAGCTCTTTTCATCTTGTGGGTTAGATCTAATGAGGTCCACTTGGCCTGGCATAGAAAATAATTCACCAACTCAGTGAAAGATCCTGATTTTTTAAAATCATACCCATTTCAATAGTGAAAATCTCAAAGCCAATTTAAGGCATGCCGTTTGGACTGCCAAGACCAGATCAAGAATGGGAGAAGCTTGCGTGTTTGAGTAAAGTTTATCATCTAGATAAAACATACTAACAGGAATAAAGATTGCCAAACTCCAGGAGAAAACGGGTAAGAGAATATTTTAACCCAACGTTAATTAAGCCTGATTTCAACTCAGGCATATTTATAAAGGAGAAAGCTGTATTTCACAAAGCATAACATCACCTATTCTTATTTTAAAAATGAGAAGAATATTAAAAATATAAAGCGCAGTTCTTTGCTAAAATACTTTCACTATTACTCACCAAAGTATTCATTTAGAAATGCAAGAGAGGCCACATAGCAGCCAAGACTGAGGAATTCAGCCACCACCATTAACCAGTGCCACGTTCGTATGGTCAGTGCAACCATCAAGAGCTCAGTCAAGATTAGGGCAGTGAAGGAAATGGCAACGACATGTACAAATTCAGATTCAAAAAGCAGCAGGGCTCCATACATCAGAATACCACCTAGGAAAGGCACACAAAGTTAACCATACACTGAGCAACGAAATTTCAGTGTACCGGTTTTTACAACTGCACATTGAATAGTCAATTGCTTACTATGAAAACTTGCCCAGTATCTTTTTTATAAACACAACACTGATCTTTCTAAAAGAACAGAAGTGACATTTACTGTACTTTGTGCATGTGAAATAAAACAATCAAAGCAAAGCTGTAAAGAAATAAAACTATTAGAAAATTAAACACCTTTTAGTGCAATATATCTGATGAACTGTTAATTAACCTCATTTTGTCAAGTGCTACAAATAAATGAGATATTGTTGAAAGTGTAATTACTTTTAACCGATTACATAATTCAGATTTCTTCAACAGTACTTCTGTCACTCCATGAAAGAAAACTATTGTGTAAATATATGCAGTGTGATAAGCACTCATTAAAATTTTTCTGGACTAGCATTTAATTAAAAACGTGTCCTTTTTTAGGCGACATGCATCAATAAAAAATACCAATCCACGCCGTGTTTTGAATAGGCCTGGCACACTACAGGAATATCGATTTACGAGATAAACAGAAAGCAATATATGTAACTGCCGATGAAATGTTAAGCTTTGGGAATTCAACCTACAGCTGAAAAACAATATTGCTAATAGCAGACAAAAAATTCGCAGTTCAGTAAAATTAGGACTCTCTCCTACCTTGGTAAATACTGATTAAAACCCAGATGAGGAAGGTCTTAAACGACAAAGATCTTCCCTAAGAGAAACAAGTGAGAGGACAGTTAAACAAAACTTATAAAAAAATAAATCTACTCAGTCCATATATTTTTGATTGTCAATCACTACAGAGATATCTTACAAATAAAATAATCAGTCTTTGAAATGATATAGGCTAAAAAGCTTCTACTTGTTTTTACAATTCTTCATTGCAAACTTTCACAGAAATCACACAGTCTAAATTTGGGGGTAGGATAGTTAAGGCCTTAAACAGCAAAGATACTTTACCTTGCAATGCTCTGGCTGGTTTTCAGAGGGATAATTACAGTAAAATTAGTTTATTTTTTATTTAAAATGTTTTTATGTCTGTTTTGTAAAGCGTAGTCTTCAAGAAAAGTAGCATTGTATACCTACTGACCTAACCCTCAAGCAAAACTGCTGTCCCACTAGTCACATCTAAATGTTGGATAAACCATCTATTTGCATTCATAGAATAAACATATGACTACTATAAGTTTTCAGTGAGTAACTATTACCAAATACATTTTAAACCTTCTTGTGATTGTGAATGTTAGAGATTGAAACATATGCATAAATCAAAGAATAAATGCTGTGTATGTGCATTCTGTTAGAACTGCAGAGCTGAAAGGATATGCATCTAGAAGGATAAAACGGCAAACAAAGCAGACATTTTGGCGCAAAAGAAGTGATCACTGGAACAGGGAAGAATCAGCACTTTACAAAAATGTGCTTCATTGCTATAGAAAGTGATGAATTAACTCTATTACTTCATTATAGGCTAAAACATTTTCTTGGATAGGTGAAGTTCATGGCAAAGTGCTAAAGACACTTTCATAATTCTGTACATAGTCTAGAATGTTGGTGACAGCCTGAACATACGGGAAAAAGTTCTTGCACAAGCACAAAGAAACAGATTTTGTTTCTCCTATGAGTGCCTACGAATTTTCCTTTGAGTATTGGACATTGCTACCCACCTTTGACCATAGCTCCCAATTAGCAAGACTTGTGACATAAGAATGAGCTTGAGTTTTGGTTCACCTTTATGGAACTAGAAGGGGTAAGTCACTCCTCAGCCTCTAAGGAATGCTGCACAACAGGCTGTGAATCATTTTCAGATGAAAGCAGGGAGCCCTCTTACTTGTACTTCCTTTCAAATTTTCATCATCTTTTCTAGTTATAACTCTGTAGGAGCCACAGTAACAGTAATATTGAATCAGTGGATCCTCCAGGGTATGTGGCCACACCTGCTTCTCTGAACCTTGCTAATTTTCTCTTCTTGCACAAGAGCAAGAGTCTGTCAATGACTTGTGCCAATATACCTTACTCTTTTTAAAAAAAAATCTAAAAAAATCTAAAAAGCATTTTCATCACTAGCTATCCCAGAAAAGAAACCATTCCTAGGAACACAATTATAGTCCACGTCAACACATATTTGAATAACAGTAGATGAATAGCATTGGTAGAGATTTGCATTTAGAGTCCCTAATTTGAAAAATGATGTGCAGAAATATGTAGGCTTCATAGCGTCATGACTACCGCAGCATGATCATAAATTGTTGTAATAAACACTCACAGTAAAATTACCTTGTAATAGTACAGTCAAATGTAGCACATAAATAACTTTTTGTACTACTCATCCATAGTCATTCACTGATCATCATCTGCCCCACACAATGCACTGAACTGTACTCTCCAATTTCTTCACATTCCCTTTTTTTTTTCCCCCCTTCTGAAGAGAATTATTTGGGTTCTACTTATTTAATACTCATACAGGTGCAACATAAGCTGGGAAAGCCAGTGATTCAGCATCTCCAAGACCTGCCACTTAAGCCTAAACAAAAAAACTTTGCCTGCATTCATCTACCCATCCTGGGCAGTTTCCGAGTACAGGTTAACTTCTACCTTTGCAAATAAGATGCTTCCTAGTTCCTTCAACAGGTTTCCACAGGCAAGCTTATAACTGCCTTTAGCAGGTTTAAGGCCATGCTTTTTTGAGATCAATCATAGGCTGAAATCTCACAAAGAAACTTTAAAGGTTCTGAAGAGGAGAAAGAGAGAGAATCAAGATCTCCAACAGATGAGAAAAAATTCTCCCAGACTATCATAGCTAATAGCTAATTGTCCTGGTTTGGGGTAAAACAGAACCAATTTTCTGATTTGTAATTTTACTTTTTAGCTGGGCCTCTTCTAACTGACTAAACTCTGAAATTCACATCATATTGTTCAGAAACTGTTCGCTCTCAGGGTGATAAGACCTGATTATACCAAGGAGTGATACGCACAGAAGCTCTTGCTTATACTTATTGCTATAACAACCAAGGTCAGATAACTTCGCTGTTTGCCCCATTAGAGGGTCAGAAGCGGAGAAGCGTAGGGGGGTCCCACCTGCAGGGAGGAGCGGACAGGACAGGTGACCCGAAACTGACCAACAGGGTATTCCATCCCATATGCATCACGCTCAGTATAAAAGCTGAGGGATCAAAGGGGCAAGGCTGCTCTGGCTCATCTTTTCTTCAATGGCCGATGTCTGAGGAGGACCCTGTCTGTTCGTCTGCCTTAGATCCCAATCCGAGCATTCCTGACTCTAGTTCCGGAATTCATGTCGCTGACTCCAGTCTGGGACTTTCCCTGTGTCTGCTGGTGACGCAATCGTCATCCTGGGAGCTGGATACGGTTTTGTATATATTGTATACTTTTTTTTTCCTCTTTTCTCTATTATTATTTACTATTTTCTTATTTATTATTGTATTCATTAAAGTAGTTTAGTTCTTTTTCTAAACTTGTAAATCTCCTTATCTCTTCCTCTCCTCTCTGAGGAGAGCGGGGGGGGGAGGGCCATCTGTCGTTCTGATTGGCCAATCCAGCCAAAACCACAACACTAATTTAGTACAATTAAAAAGACAAAGGCTCTGAAAAGTTTGGACCCTCTTCGTCTATAGTCTGGTTTTGGACTTTTAGATACATCTTCAAAGAATCTACTATCCCTAAAAAGACTATCTGCTTCTGCCTTGGATCACAACTTTTCTGACAGTTTAAGATGGAGCAGAAGTACCTTTCAAAAAACTTATGACAACAGAATCTTGAGATTTGTTTCACTTTTGCAGGCAGGTTAAGGAATTATACACTTTTGTTGTTTGCAGGTATGTGTAAACACACAGAAAGCAGTATCTACAGATGATTCAATTAACAGAGATAAGTTATCAGTATCTGTTATTTAAAGAAAGTCAGCTTTTGGAGATGTCAGTACCAATTTTTGGGGCGGGGCCGAGGTGGAATCTATAAATTAATCTACCAGTTAAAAAAGAAAAAGGAGCTGTGAAAAAGTAAGCATAAATAACTCCAGATGCTGTGGCCAGAACTAAAGCAACTTTTACATCAACACTCCTTCAAGTTTAAATTATTTCAGTCCAACCATTGGTGACTCAACAAATTTATTAATAAAACTGAGTGGAACATTTGGTACTATGGATTATTGCCATAGTACAAAAGTCTGCATTACATTATTTGTGCATCTGTCTCACATGGAATACCTTAAGAAAATGATTTTAAGAATTCCCAGTTTTGCATACTGGAGATTCCAGCATTTGTTTGTATCTGACCACTGAAGACATTCGTACCTTTGTGAGATCCTTATAAAGTTCTGGATATAGCAATGCCATTTCTGGCTTCACATCCTGATCCAATACTAGAGAGAAGACTGGAAACATAGTATATATGGTTGCATACCTAGGTGAAAAGAAAGGACATAAATTGACACTTTTGTATGATACGATTTTAAATTGATCTATTGAGTTCAATTATTTGTTTTATGTAACTGGAATTAAACCGGTTCTTCTACTCAGTACTTACCAATACAGCTTTACACATGCAACCTGCTCTTGTGCTTCTGAGAGCTGCCAGTCGTGAGAAGTTACAGAGCTTTTATACATTCAAAACCAGTAAATACATGTCTGTCTTCTATATATATCACCCAAGCTTATCACCTGTTACCATACCCACTGTGCACTTGCACTTTGGACAACCAGTTCAAAGACCTGACATTTAAATTCATCGACAGACGACAGCATGAAAACTGAAGAAAAAACAAGTGCTATATTCTGGGCATCAGAATGTTGGTGTAGGTGGATGAAAAAAAATCCTAACAGCTCTGTAAGTGGCTTTGGATTTTAGTACACACATGCCAGATGTATAGTTTAGTATGTACTTACCAGGAACTTAGCACAACTATTTACCAACATTTTGGAGAGGTCTACTTCTTTCCTCTGCAGAGTCTGGTGGAATCAGACCTTGATTTGACTATGGTTTAAGTTACTATTGATTTAAGTTGTTATTGTTTACAAGGAGTATAAAAAGAACTTCTTAGGACAGAAGGGGCAGAGAGAAGGACTAATATATGCATATGCCTCAGCTGCATGACTTGGGGAACCATTTTACTAAAGCAGCTTCTGCAACAAGGCCAGGGTGCTCCTAATCCTGCACGCATTCACCTGAAGGGAGATCTACGTGGCAGACTTGGGTAGTGCACTCTCAGAGGAAATTTCACAGTCAGTAGCTTCAGCTCCATTTTTAACAGAAAAATCTGTGATTCTCATGGAGGCTTGCATGGCAAACTGTGTAACAGCTGAAACTGGTCTGGGAGATTTCCTCTATGATTTTCACACCACATGTGAAAAAGGTTATATGGCATCTTCTTCTAAGGCCATGCAGATCCCTCTCTTCAGAGAACTGACAATGAGGTCTCCCCCCTCATATAGTGTGCATTCAACCTAGTTTGACTTTTTTTTCTTCTTCCAGATTTTGGTAGCATACCAATGATAAACGTATGAAAAACATGGCAGACACCAACTACGTGATGTTATTGTACAAGTTAGTTTGCTGTATTTACTACCAGGTATCGTAACTGTTGGTTTTGACTTACCCTACCATTAGGAATCCTTGGTACAAGGGAACAGATGCAAAATAGAAGACTGATGAAAATACAGCCTACAGAAAGCAGATAATTATATGTATTTAATATAATTCTGGATAGAAAACATTACAATAAAGAAATAACTAAACAGTAATAGTTGATTAAGATTTTGTGACATTTCAAAGACAGACATAGTGTTTTTAACTATTCAGAAAATGAAGTTTTAAATACCTGCATAGTTGAAATAATAAGGCCTCGGTGCATGACAAATTGACCAAGTGCTGCTGATCTTTTGTAACTGTTTCGACCGTGTACCATCAGCAGCCTACCTATGTGTTTAAACTGTGTGATAGAAAAGTCAGCTGCTAGGGAAGCTTGTTTTCCCTCCTAGAACAAAACACAAATATTCCAAATATAAAACACAGTGTAAAAGATGTGTTTCAAATTTCAAAATTCTAAGTGATAATTAATTTCAAAAGTCAGGTTTGCTCCTACTTCAGAAATCAACCCTGCAAAGAGACACAAAGGACAATTTTTTGAGCATATTCTAAGATAAACTGGCTGTAACAACTAAGTTTAATCACCTATCCTACTTCTTTCAGGTAAATGCTATGCAGAAATAACTATACTGTTTCCTGCTTTTCTTGCTTTTTGTGTTTAAAAAAGATAAAGCAGAGGACACAGAGGCAAACAAAATATTAGTTCAAAGACCAAGCATTTTTATCATCTTACAGCATACTATAATTAGAAATTATTAATTCACTACACTTTAAGAACAAAGCTTCTAATCCCATGTTATGAAACTACTAGGTAGTACATATTTGACAATGAAACTGTTAACATTACCTTGCCTTCAATTCCAATTCCACAGTCTGCTGCTTGGATCATGCTGACATCGTTTCCTCCATCACCTGGAAAATGTCACTGCAATATTCAGCTCTTCAGAGGTTTTACTCTCCTGCTCTTACAATATTTTAGAAACCTCTTATGTACCTTTACATTCTTACAGTTAATCTATGGATTATGATTAATTACTTCATCAATCGAGACCTTTTTCCTGTGGACTAAAGAGGATAACCACACCTTTCTCATGGAACAGCATTTTCTGCTACAATTACATAATACCTGGCTGTTGATAAAGTCTCTTTGGCTTTGTTTCAACTATTTCTCAATGGTGCCATCTACTGCTTAAGTTTCTTACAGATTTTAGCTACTGCAAATGAAGATCGCGTCAACAGTTACCTATTGCACACGTGCGTTTTCCAGTGTGGTGCTGTAACAGTTTCACAATATGAGCTTTTTGGGTGGGAGAACATCGGCAGCACACTACAGCAGGACACTGACAAGCCAACTCTACAAATTCATGCTCATAATACTTCAGACAAACCTAAGGAAAGAAAATACACTTGAATTTACTTACTATTAAATAGCACTACACGTAGACTAATGGAAAATAGTATAAAGAACTCTTTTATGAAGTTTTGCTTGCACAACATCCACTTGGGGGGGGGGGAAAGACACATTCTCCTGACTGTGGCTTTAGTATTTTAAGCTGACTTTTTTGTTCATTTAGAAAGCCAACATGCTTTGGGGTTAAGAGAAGAGCCAATACTAAAGCACACTGCATACAAATTCCATTCTGTTACCATACAGGAGATCAGAGAACCAACAACATTTGCACATCTAGAACATATATCCCATAATTAGCACTCCATGAAAAACACAAGCATTTCTAAGGACAACTTAAAGTATGGGCAAATATCAGAAAAAAGTTTAAGAGCATGAAGACACTGACACTTTACTTTTTGAACATAAGCATATAGATAAATGTAATTTGACAGAAGCCAAGTTCTTACCTCAAGTGAGTCCCCAGATATCACCAAGGCACAGTCATGCTTCCTCCTAAAGGCATTTAGTTCTAAGTGAGCCTCTCCTCGAGTGGTAACCTTCAATAAAAAACACTCACTTAAAAGATTTTGTTATAATCTTAAAAAAACAAAACAAAACTGCCTAAATAAATCAGGTTTTGAGAACTTGAACCCAGAAGGCCTTAGATCTTCAACAAGTGTTTTATCCCAGTGCAAGCCCAATACCCATGGCATGTGACTACAATCCTTGAATCTTATGGAGTGAAAAAGTAACCCTCAAACAAGGAAAAATCTATGTAGTGAGCTTAAGTGGTTCCTCACTGAAGCAGACCAGGGCTAAAAATTTAATGAATTAATGACATTAAAATATCTTAAGTTCAAGCTGACCTGAGTCTTTCCATCTTGGCAGGGCTAGAGAAACAAGAGGAAAAAAAACGAGCAACCCCCCAAACTTTTATTTATTAACCAGTAAAATATGTTCTTAGCATAATGCAAAATGTTAAAATTAATAGTTCCTTCAGTTTGGGTAAGTAGACACAGATTTCAAAAGGCACATAAAAATGCTCAGTAGTACTAATCCTTTTGGATCTTGCATGAGTATGCAAACAGGATCAAATGGCACAATACAAAAGAACTACATCATAGATTTTTTATTTATTTACATAATTATTGTTTCAGAAAGGTCCAGCTATAAAATGCAAAAAATGGTCAAAGGTTGCCAAATAGACTTTGCAAGGTTTTGAGCTAGAACACAGAACACGAAAAATGTAAATTATAACCAGATTTTGGGGAGACGTGTCAGTTTTGGGGGTTTGGTTTTTTCCACCAATAAAAGATCAATGTATTTTAGACCTATCATGCAAGACAACGTTCCAAGCACAGAATAAAACACAAACTCTGATTACACTTCTAATTTTGTCTCTGTCAGCACCTCGATTAAATTTTTAAGAAGTTTTGTCTTTGGTCCACTACTACCCAGGATCAGATGTAGTCCAAAGATCTTCCTCCCTTAAGATGGGCTCTACTACACATAAAATCTGAGTTACATTAAAAAGCACCTGCAAACAGAAAAAACTATACACATGCCTCAATTCAGAATTTTTTTTCCTTCTTTCCCACAATTAAACATGTAAAGAGAAAGCTCCTTGTCTGCCAACTGTTAGGAATCCTGGATTGAATTGGCCCATTATAATCCTTCTGCATTACAGAGATTAAGAGATGTCAGTACTTCGTGCACACTGATGGGCAGTAATTGCCCTCTCTGTTCTACCTTTCACCTAACAGAGATTTTTTTTTTAAATCTGTAAATACCTCTAGTACAATACATCAGTTAATTTCATCACAAAATGAAGAAGCTGAGACTTCTAAGAATAAAAAGGAAAAGCATTAAAAACAAAAGGCATTTTTTTGTGAAGCCAAAGCAGTAAATACCTTTTTATTTACTAATTTATAACTAAAATAGAAGTGTCAGAGTGCTTGGTATGTTCTTATATTAATCCAGAAGTTACTCCTTTGCAACAAATACAGCCACAGAAATAATTCTGTACAAAGCCATTTTCTAATTAATTTAAAACTTTGGATACTCTAAGTTAACAGTTTTCTGCTGATTTCTTATTACCAGTCGAGGTAACGAAAATAAAAATCTGACTCAAACTAAATAGATTTTGTTCAAGAAGACTTAATTTGTGGTGTTACAACATGGAAAGGTCAACAAAAATTGATCTGAAGTTTTATCAGAAGCATTAATAATTTAATTGCAAATAGCAGTCTGCAGGGCCTAATTTGCCATTCTGATGCTTCAGAAGAAACTACATTTACATGTAAATTATATTCATATAATTATTTCTGTAGGTGCAAGTGGTTCATTTAGAACAAACACAGACATATTATGTCTGATCACACAGCATCAAAGTCTGGAAAATCTATTTTTGTTTGGCTTCAGTAGAGTTGATGCTATGCAAATATAACCAAAATGTATACAAAAAGATATTCAGTTTACCTTTCTAACAATTATCTTAAACAGTCTGTTAATAAAATGCAAATATATATTATGATATACAAAAATATTCAAATTTCTTCATACTGATTTGAACTATGTCTATACAGGGAATGTTGGCATCACAGTTTAATTCAGGATTAATTCTGCTTGACTCCAAAGGGCTGTATTAATAAAAATGCTAGAACAAGCAAGGACCACATTCAGATAGCCTAAATTCCTGGACACACTTTCCTACTGGCTCAACACCTCACATAGACCCCTCTCCATCATTATTCAGAGGTACCTTACTATGTCCTATGTATAAGTGAAGAGTGTAAAATGCATGTTGAACCTGGGTCACCCAAACATGCCTACAAACATTTCTGTAGTATATCATCAAATCTAGAAACAAGCACCCTTAAACAGAAGCAATGCTTTGTAATTCTGCATCCCTGAATAACAGTCTAAGTACTACTCTTTTGACCATTATTCTGACACTCAGTACAATAACCCATCAATTTTCAACAAGCAGCCAACAAGTAATCAAATAAAACAACATTGTTGTTAGCTGTCCTTTAACGAACAAACAAAAAAGTTGGAACTATACTTACAGGTCTGAAAATGTGAATATCTTGAGTCCTAGACACTAAGTGAGAACTTTTCGCAATGCAAGTTGCTGTCTCCAGTTTATCTCCTGTTAACATCCATATCTGCAAAATAACATAAAAGTTTACTCCATTGGACATTAATGTGTCTGTTCTCCAAATCTAAATGACATCTCTCTCCAACCTTTTTCTGGTACCTTTTGGGACTGAATTACCACAGAAAACATACTGATATGTGCACTTTTAACTAAACTTAATAGGCAGATTTTACTCTGATAACACACAAAGCAGAAAAGAACTGTCTTTACTTCAGGCACCTTCATTCTCCTTCCCTTCTCACAAGGGCCAATGTCTCAATTTACATGAAGACAAGATGAAACTCTGGAGAAACCCACTGGCATACCTGAACAGTAGGTAAAGCATAAAAGCCTTTCCCTATGGCCCTGATACTAGGCCTTGAGCAAAAGAGTGAGGATGCAGACAATTACAAAAGAGAGAACATTTGTCACAACAGTCTGTGACTCTAGTGAGAATCTATCAGAAAGCAGCAGCCAAGCAATGAGAGAGCATATCCTGGAGGAAGAGCTACAGTACCAACACTCCAAAGAGGTCCTGCCCACTGACCATGCAGAACTGGGATGAAAGCATTAAAGTTTAAGGAATAAGGCTGAGGATCCATCTGTTGATAAAGTGAGACAGCTCTCTCTCCCTCAGCCCCTTAACACCAAGAAAGTTGAAGGACAGCTGGATGAAAAACCATTAGCCCTATCCCAAACTGAACAGACCACACAGGAAGAATGACTTAAGCTGCAGGAGTTACTACTGGATTGTTACTAAGCTAACAGTTGCGATTTTATTAAAATGTAAGCCTCTATCTCCCTCTTTTCCTGTACATCTCAGGTAAGATCCTTTTCATTAGTGTCCAGGTGGGTCAATGAATGGACAAGAGACTCGTGTTTTCTCACCAGTAACCAAATAATCTATAATTTTATGACCTATCTACAGCTACTATTGTGTTTCCAGCCAAGGCTGTTCCTTCAACCAACTTTCATATCCCTGACCAATTCCTTCTTGTTTGTTAGTAGCATCTCTCCTTTGTTGACTCCTCAATCACCTGTGTCAGGAAATTATTGTCATTGCACTTCAAAATTCTCCTGGTTTGCTTGTGCCCTCCTGTGTTGCCCTTCCAGCAGATACTGGGATGGTTAAAGTCCAGCACAAGGTCCAGCACAAGGACCAGCACGTGCAAATGTGAGGCTTCTTCCAGTTGTTTGAAGAGGGCCTCTTGTACTTCTTGATCAGGCAGTCTGTAGCAGACACTCCCCATAATGTTGTCCACTAATGTCTGCCCACTAATTCTAACCCATAAATTCTCAGCTGGCTCATCATTTGTCCCAAGGCAAAGCTTCATGCATTCCCACTTGTCTCACAAAAAGGGAGATTCCCCATGCTTGCTACAAAGCAAAATAACTTACCCTCCTTCTGAGGCTAAAAAAATTGTATCTGATTCTAACTAATGCAAAGGCAACACACCGTTTCCATGCAGAGTTTGACACTGCTTCAAGCAAAATGTATATAATCATGCCCATTCCCCTCAGATATTGTTCATGTCTTTACTTCAAACCCTCTCTCAAATAAATGTGCATTTGACAGCTGTCCAGCATAGCCTGCCTATGAACAAAACACAGCACAAACTCTTGTGCAAAGCTTTTCACACTGACCCTTTAACACGAGTTGGACAAACTCTGCAAGGGCAGTTCTGAATTCTAGTTCAACCAATGCACCTTTTGATCTTTGCTGAGACTTCTTTTGAGTGCCAACCCTGAAAACATTGTTATCATACGAATCTTGTGCCAATCTCATTTAGTGTCAGCTAGGACAATTTACTGCAGACAGGGGATAAATGACTGGGAGTCACATACATTTATCCATCAGTAATTTCCCTACAGAAGCAAGCTTGAGATCAATGAAACCTGTAGTGGACAAAGGAACTTCGTGCACAATGTCCTGTTTGTTTCTGCTAGTTCATGCCCAGAATGTGCTTAGGACTTGGCATATTTCTTATGTAGAATGAACCTGAATAGAGACAAATATAATTCATGTCTTGTTAAAAAAAAAGTTAATAAATGATAACCTGTTGTGTCATCAGTATATGTTTAGTACCTTTATTCCAGCATTTCTTAGCATCTCTAGAGTTGGTCTAACATCTGCTTGCAGCTGATCTTCTACTCCAGTGAGACATAGCAGTTCCATTTCTCGCTCCAAACTCTCTACAACGGCAGCAACCTTCAGGTTTCTATCGTGTATGCTTAACTTTGCTTGGTTATATCGACTCTGTTTGCACAAACACAAAACCCCTTAGAGTTTGCTATGACTCATGAAGTATACATTCAGTCTACAGATCAGCTATAATACGGATTCACTAGGCTGAACATTTGTCTTTAAATGTCTTTAATGAAGAATAAGACTAAAAGAGCAAATTTTACTTTACACCCAATGTTATGATTTTTTCTGACAAATCACCGCAAGAGAATGCCTTCTGAAGAACTATTAAGAATTAGGCATCACAGCATCTAAGCAGGAACCGCTCTTATCTTTGCGGACAAGTAGATTTTTTAGGTCATGTTGAAGCTACAGAATTAACATTACACTAGCTTCTAGGAAAACACTGTCGAGTCACATAATAAAGCAAAACAGTATCCTATGTATGACTGCAGAACAATCACTAATGAATGACAAAATATCTAATAGATTGTGTGCCATATTGACATTTTAAATATTAATCATCTTTTTTGCCACCTTAATAGAACAAAAAAGAGAAATGTTCCCCTTGAACTAACTAAACATGGTGAAGCACAAGATCCCTCTGTCCCCTCATACCTCAAAATCTTGATACTGTTCTTCAGTCAGTGATTTTTTGGCAACAACCAGTGTACGCAGTCCTTCTCGTGCCATATTACCACACTAAATGGACCAAACCACAGAATAATTATGCAAATATTCAACCATATGTACACATTTTATACTATATGCTAGCAGGGGATATTGGTGTTTCTTTAGACTCTTTTTTTGGAGAAGGCACAAGCAGAACAAAAAGCAATTATACTTCAGGTCCCCCAAATGAAGTGGTATGCTATTGGTAAGCCAGTTAGATTTCCTCTCCTAGCTTAAAGAAACCTCTTTTAGGTTGAAGCTCTAAAATAAATTAAAACTATTTTTGAGGCACGTAACAAGAGCTATATCTTCTTTTTCCACTAAACGTACCTCTCATCAGAAAAATATCTACACATTAAAAATAGCCATGGAATAGCATGTCTTAATGAAAAACAAGGCTGTCCAGTGCAAAACACTTATTGATTTGACCTCATAAAGCTAAATAAATTAAACAAGTATTTTACAATTAATTGTGCATCATTATCGCCAAAAGTAATTTTTATGACATTTTGCTAGGTCTTGAGGGAGTTTAATTTATTCATGTCCCCGAATAAATCAAACTGCCCTACAGCAGATATTGATTCATATTGCCAATACCATTATGAACATACATGGTGTAATCATTGTATTAACATATTGTCTGTATGTAGGGTCAAAATAAGATGATTGCTGGTACTTACTAGAGCCACACAGTGAAAAGTATTAATCAGTTTTGAAATTCAGCCACTATTTTATATTAAGTTCAATAAATGTGGCAAAAACCTATTTCAATTTGGCTGCAACCCTTACTAAACTTCCCAATTCATAATCATACCTCACTGTAGAATTTGATGTAAGAAGGGCATTTCAGGATAAATAGGTTTATAGCAGAATATTTCTCAGAAGTAACTAGGTTTTATGTAAAAGGTCAGTCAATGAAAAACAAATTTCCTTGTTTTAAGTAGGAACGTGTTCTACTGTGACTACCAGCTTTGCTTTTCCTGTGGGTTATTCAAGAATTGGAAATAATTCTAACCCCTTAAAACCCATTCAGGATATATGTAACTGGACTTCAAAACCCATTACTGCACTGGCTCAGGTTGTCCTTTGAACCTATTCCAATAATACCCAATATTTTGACTTTATATTTTTAGTTTTTACAAAATGTTATTTTTTATAAATTTTGATTTTGTTTCTTACCTCTTCTTCTAACCAATCATTGTATTGTACAATAGTGGACATTGCAACATCTGCACCCTTCATGTAAAATGTAATTTCTCCTGAAGATTCATCCTAAAATTTTGCAAAAGAAATAAAGGGAAAAAAATCCCCCTGTTTATACAGTCAAAACAATACCTACCAGTAACCTGTCTTTTGAAGCACTCAATGTATTATCTTTTATAAACGATGAAGCGCCTTGCCAAGAGCTGCGTAAATTTTATTACTTCATGTTACTACTTCCATCGAGGTACATATTTTCATATGTACCTACTTTCTCCTATAAGAGGATCAGTTCTAACTGAAGTCAATGTAACAGATTCTCAGCGTCCCTAAACTGCCCGTCTAAATTTTAAAATATCACTGTTATGCCCCCTCTAACTACTATTTTGTTTCTTTGGTGGCATTTCATTTCTTTATGGCACAACAGAAAGTTTGCTCTATATCTTTGAAATACCTAAGTAATTAGAAATTTACAAATAACCCAATGTAAATGCTTGCTAAAGCCATTTTAATGATGAAACATTCATCTCATATTCAGAGCATTCACACACAGGCAAATATAATCCAAATCGGGAGTTTCTGAGGTATGGTCTGTCACAGAAGGAAGAAATTAGCCTGATCTGCAAGCTTCTTAGAGTATCTCTGAACACGTCACTGTAAAACAGGCTCTTAGGGCAAGCCTCACCTAATGAAACACAGACTTGCCAAGGTCTCTCCAGAGCCGAGCATGCACATATTCTGCCTGCAGTATCCTTGCCTAAGGTTGATGGCATGCCTGTCTTGTCATCATGGACAAATAAAATCACGTGAGTCTGACACCTGTTTAACTGGTACTTGGTACTGATCTAACCATTTAACAATGTTGTCTGAAGCTCTTCTGCCACAGTGTCTGACTTTAGGCAGGGAGAAGGTAGAAATATGTAGCACGGACTGTTTAACATTTGCAGGGGTTTAACCTTCCTTTTAGCGTGGTGTTATGGCTTCCCTTCATCTGAGGTTTTAATGATCATTACTATGCTCCCAACTGGGCATCTAGAAGACAACTAAGCACATATCTCGTAAATCTTAGCCCTTGTGGGTTGTGCTGTATATGCACGCCAGTTCAGATAGCTACACTGGGTGTGTAAAAGCAGCAGCACTAGTAGTATAGAAAGATGCTAACTACTATTGTAAGAAATTTCAGCCATGAAGAAGCAACGTATTTTGTATGAATAAACAAATGGAAAATTAAAAACAAAAGCAGCATCAGAGGCTAACTGTGAAGTCGGATAATTAACATGTTCCCATGTAAGAGAAGAGTTCATGCTTTACAAAGCTCTCTGCAACATCAGGTTTGCCTGATTTTTCTACAATTGCTTGCTTAGTATTTCATGTGTACCTGTGTCAAAGGTATATTTTCCATTTGAAAATCTTGTGAAATGCATTCCATGAAGGATTAAGCTTCTACTTTATTTTTATAAAAATAAAAACTCGGTAAAGATATTTTTTGAGAAATAAAAAACAACACCCAGAACACCCCCAAAATTACCCTAACTATGATCCCCATGCGCTTGCTCTCAGAAGTGAAGGGAAAGATCTGCAGAATATAGTATGTCAGAATGTGTCCACCAGGGGTCTTCAGCTGCATTGAGGTCAAATCCCTGCTAACCAGAGTAAGACCAACACTCTCTGTCCACTGCACCAGAGCTACCTAAAGAAAAAAAAAAGGGGGGAAGAAGAGACATATGTTTAAGTGTGAAAGGTCTATTATACTGTTATATAGATTAGGCTAAAGCCAAAAAACTATTGCTGAACTTATTCCTGCAAATGAGGTATTCAGAATATATTGTTCAGAAATAACAATTCTAATTAAGAAAACAGAGATATATTCAACAATACTTAAAGGACATCCAACAGAAATTATGCAAAACCAGAACACAACTTCTGTACCAACGACACTGCTATGTAAGAAAAAATTTTGGGAGTATTTCCATATAAAACATTCTATTTGATCTACAATTACCTGCAATTTGAGACACTGTAACATGTAGTAAATAGATAAGCAAAGGATCTTATTTTAGCTCACTTTGTTCACTTACATCATGTTATTGCTTTGTTTCAACAATAATATAATTGAGTTCTTATCATATCAAATGAGATGGAAACCAAGGTTGCAATACTGCATCCCCCAAACATGCTTGTGAAAGCCCCTTTCACAAACCCAGAAATGCTGCATTATACAATTATCACTATTAGCTACTGCTACATGGCATCTTAAATGCACGCATTAGAGATTTGCTTTTTTTTAAAAAAAATTTTGCTGCTTTAAAGTGCATGACATCTAGCTTCTACTTCCTTCTATGTTATGCTTTCTATCAACACCACCGTGTGGTTTATTCCTTCAAAAAATTAATAGTTTTTATTTTTCCAAATGCTAATCATTATTGGAAACTAGATTTTTAAATGATTAGAGGGGTAATTATAATGAAGTTCATATTATTTTTATGGAACCTGCCTCTGCTGTTAGTCTCAGGTAAGATGAAAAAAATAAAAATCAAGCAGTCTGATAAAAGGCATGCAAGTAGTAAAATCCCTAGATAAGACATGATGAGTAATGCTCACTAAGAATTTCACCCAAAGCAAGTAAATCACCATAGCTTCTATGAAAATTTAAAACTGGAAAAAAAAAATTGTGTGTAAACGCCTAAGAAACCCTACCTAGTAGTGCCATTTGTGTAGGCATCACTAAATAAAAATATAGCAAGATGCAGTTACAGAAAAGAAAACACCTTGAAAAGCACCATTTTAAAATCTCAAAAATCACAGCAAGTCTTTTTAGAAATTTTTCTTCTTCAATAGAAGTACCATATAAGCTGTAAATGATCCAGTACTCCCAAGGTTAATTTTCAATTTTCACAGTGAAAGGTTACTATTACATTCTGACCTGTAAATTGCATCTTTCTACTAATACCCTATCATCTCATTTGTGTCCCTTTGCAGCTAGGACTTAAGTGTTCTATATTTGGTGACTCACATCTGTTTATTATTTCGTTTATGCTTGGCTTCACTTACCATTTGAATTAGCATATTGCAGCACAGTCATTTTGGATTCTTATACCTGGCCTACACACAACTGCGTATTTATTATTTTTTTTTCTTTTAAATTGATCAGTGCCAATACCATAGCAGCAATAGTCAATAAGGCTCAAGAGTCAAATAGACGCCTAAAAGGCAACTAAACAAACTTGAGAGAAAGGCATTGACTCCTGTTATTCAGAATGAATCAGAGCACCTAGACCGTAACAACTTCCAGAACAGAGCCAGACCTTACCATTAAATATCTGAAGCTTTTAGAATATAGAAATTAAAAAAAAAAAAAGTACTTCACAAACGTCATGAAAATCTGAATCATTAATCTTAAATAAATATATACTGAATGGCTGTCTAAACAGAGTTCAGAAAAAGGATTCTTAGGTTAAGTTTCTCTTCTTGAGGTTTCACCTCCACAAGTATATTCTCTTATCTTCAATATGTTTCTGAAACCTTACATTAAAATGGTCTTGCAGTCTAGTGTGCATACATCAAGAACCCCTAGAATGTCAGATAAATGCAGCAGCTGTGGCTTCTACAGAGCTTGACATATTGGATGGAGTCAGACAAAGCAAAGCTTGGACAAACACAAGTCTTTGCTGGTCATGCTACAATTTTGCTTTAAAAAAATCCACTCCAATTATAATTATTTATTTGCAGATAACCATTCATTTCCTAACACGCACACAGGGGAACTGTATCACATTTCCTGAATCCAGGTTAGGGACTTATTTGAATATTTTGTGGCTCTTGCCTGGCTTATCACCAGTCTTCCCTTCTATGGAAACTGCCTGGGAGACAGAGGTACACTGGCAGATCCAGGGTGCTCCCACTACTGAGACACAGGTGTGCACCTGAACACACTAACTGTGTAGCGTTCTCACAATAGGTGATGTAGGTGCAGTCTAAGAGAGCTTCTGTGGTGTCTTCCTCCTCAGTAGCAATCCAAAGGTAAAGACAGCTATCCACCTCTTGCGTGACAAGGTCAAAGCAGCAACTTCCAAATTAGGAATGAAGGTAGCAAATATTTGCATTATGAAATGGCAATGCAACAGATCTGACAAAAGCTACTGAGAAACACCTCTTGTTTAGTGTTTCTCACCCAAAATCTTTCAGATGTTTCTATTTATCACACACCCACTGTTGAGCTCTGGTTTCCCATCACCCGATCCTCAGAGCTTCTATCATTCACAGCCCCAAATATCAAACTCTTCAATTACCACAGCACAGATTTCCATTTAAAGTCAAATTCAGAGACTTCATAAGGGAACTGTCCCATCTCAAGCAGTAACTGCGTGACCCGCAACATAACCTACAGCAGTACCAGCTCAGGAGGTAGAAGTAGCTTCTCTGAGCCAGAAAGCGTGTCTAGCTCAGTTGCCTGAGGAACATGCACGTCTCGAGCGGGGCACGAAGAAGAAAAACTTCAGAAGCACTGTTGTTACAGACCATGGCAGCCCTTCATACTAATTCCATGTTTTGGGGAAATAATTACCCCATTTCTTTAGAAATGTTCATTTATGGAACTAAATCAAAACAAGCAGCTTACAAATATCTTCGGAAGTTTCTAGAAGTTCCGCAAAGTACACAAGGTTGTTAAGTGACAATGATGCAGTTACCTATTTTATCAGACACAAAACCTAAGTCCACTAGAGTCAGGAAAATTAGTAAGTTAAGGACTTCATAAATCCCACATCAGGTACAGAAAAAAAACCCCAAAACCATTATTCCCATTGTGGGTTCAGAACTGCATATTTAATTAGAACATCAGACTGATTTTAACATAAAATAAGTAATCAACAATTTTTAAAAACTTTAGAAAACATGTAAATTGATAGGCCACAAAAAGCTGTGTATATTAATTTTGTCATAGATCAATTACATTCTAAATGGTATTTTTCAACTACGCTGCCAACATTATTTTTTATTTAAAGGAAAAAAATCTCTTCTCGAATAAGTTCTATTAGTCTATGACTCCCATTTAATAAAGCCAATGAAACTAATTATGTGACAAAGTGCTAAAAATACCTAAGCACACAAGTCAATAGTCAAAATTAAGGTTGACATGTAAGATGAAACAGATTGTCCATAGAAAGCATTTAAAGGAACAGCCATATCTTTGTTTACTTTCAACTCTGAGGATGAAAGAGTTAAGTACCTCCCTGCCCTATCAAATAACAGGAGTTTGCTTCTCTCTGGAGTGGTGTTAGATGGCTTTAGGCCATTCAGTCAGTACTACAGGACTGTTCCTTACATAGCCCAACTCAAAGCCAATATCTGAATTCTCTTGACTTTTCCCTGTGAGAGTGAAAAACTTACACAAGGAAGGGCACTCTCATTTCCCCTCAGATAAACATCTTCCTTTGCTTCCTCTGGACCAACAGGAAATATCACCCAGCTGTCTTACTAATTTTCAGTTTGTGGAATTGCAACACTGAGTCCCTTTGCTCTGTGGAAAATGTAACTACCTCTTACTTGTCATCTTGGGAGCATTATGGCATGAAGAAGTCCCAGTTAAGGAAAACCTGATATGGTCACTTGAAAAAAATGGAACTCGTCTTGCCTTTGGACACTGGGGATTATAAATCCACAAAGTGAGGTATCTGAAGCACCCTGCTGAATCCTCAAGACCTTCAGTTACTGGATTAATCCTGAAAGGCTATTACTGCTTGGCAGAAGACCAAAAAAATGCCCTAAGGCTGTTCTTGCTTGCTTTAGATACTACATCAATCAGGACTGGAACATACAAACCATCATACTCTTACTGCTCCCTTTGAATTCTGGGCTATCTGGAACTTAGCTAGTTTTAAGAACCTAATCCACTAATTTTGTTTTTTATAATAGAATATTTTGAGAGAGAAAGCAGAAGCGAAAAAAAGAAACAACAATGCACCACACTTACCTTGGGTAAATTGAAACAGAGATTTGATACTTACTTGACTCAAACATAGCTCTTTATCAACCAAGACAGAATAGCAATATATTTCTACGAAAAAATATTCAAAACCCTATTTAGACTGAAACTGTCAAAGCCCTGAGTGCATCCTCCTTCCCAGGAGTTTGACCAGCTGCGTTCAAGGCCAGCTCACTGTAAAAAGCTGTGATGAAGAAACAGCTCCAAGAAACCTCCATGGAGGCTGCCCTCCCCCTTTACCTTGGCTCTCACGCTTAGTCCTGTGAGCTGCACTGCAGTCAGGTTGCAGCTATGCCCATGCTTGGCCACGCACCCCGCTGTCCTGGCCCTGACAGGCAGACATGACCTCCTGGCTTTGGACCTGCCTCACTGCCGTGAGCTTCCCTTGCAATCACCAGACTGTGGCTGATGCTGGTTGTTGTCTCAAGACCTGATCCCGACTTCATGATTTGACTTCTTGGCTTGAATTCAGACATGCCTCATCACCACAGACCTGTACAACAATCTATACTCTTGACTGTCTCTGGTTTCCATCGTGGAACATGCTCCTTTCACCTTGCTTGGATATTGTGAGGCTGTACACCTCATCACTGAGGCCACTGCCTCTAGCAGCCTGGCTATGCTTAGCTCCTGGCTTCTCTTTCCTTGTGGGCCAGCCTGTCATTGCTGCTCCCTAGCAGAAACATCTAACTACTCAATATTTGCTCCAAACAGTTTATGACCAACTAATTGTCACTTTCAACACACAGTGTTCCCTTTTGAGCTAACATCAGTTTAAGAAAAAGATCCACTGCCTCACAGCTGGTGTTGGTCACCCCATCCAGCAGTTTGGGAGTTCCTCCACGGTTGTGTTGACAGCTTTTCTGGAGCCATGCTACAAACCTGATCACTTAAACTGAAAAACGACCCATATAAATAAAGGCTTTCAAGCTTTTGGCATCTATGAGGGAGCAATTTGTAGGGCAAGAAGGAAGGACTAGGGATGGAAATTTTGTAAGCTAGTTTTGCTGCTTAGAAGAACTCTCATATAACCAACCTTCATTTATTTCAGAGTGCTTAAGAGCATCTTCACTTCAGACAATAGGATCTACTTTCAAAATGAGGTTGCCACGTAAGCTATACAGAGGTTATATGTGTAGTAGTTTGAAGTTAAGGCTAGTGGTTTGGAAACAGGGAAGAAGCAGTGAGATTTCTTTTTCCCACTGCCTGAGTGTTCCCAACAGCTTCTGTTTGGATTGTTCAACAACCCCTCATATGTTTCCAATCAGCATTGGTTTGTTTATGTTTATAAACAATGATTTGATAACTAACATTTGCAGTCCATCACTTCTCATCAAGAAACTTCATAATTAAAATTATTAACTTAAAAATACAGCTTGATCATGTGAAAAAACTGCTGATCAATATTCAAGACAAGCTATGGAGTAGTTATTCTTTGTGGGTCTCGAAGGTCATGAAAGTGATGGTTTTATGCTACTGAGTGATTTGCTTTTCACAATACATTGACAAAACAACACAATTAGTCTTGCTTCAATAAGCACACACAATAAAATGAATTAAACAATACAACATGTCTCATACATTACAGCTTCACTTTTGTAAACACAAAAGCTGCTTCACTAAGGGCATATCATTTCCCTGTCTGTTTTTAAATGATTGGCTTTGTATCCTTGTAATTAATTTTAGCAACTCTGTTGTCTCTGGACAGAAACGTTGGAATTAAATAACTGACCACACTTTAAGGTAGTATTTAAATATTCAAAATCCTGGAATTAGAAATGCTTGAGAATATAACAGTGCAGGACAAAGCATAACCAATAAATAGCTGGTTTATGAGAGTAAGCAGTCATTAAAAATCGTGACTGATCAATCTTTTCTGACCAAGGGGAGCAAAGGTCTTCAAAGGCCCCTGTTCATAGCATGCCCCTGAATTGCTCGGGTCTGTGACCTTTGAACTCCACTGCTTTACCTACTTAGCTTATATCCTTTTATGATTGTTCATTACATTAAGGTAGCTGGCTTTCTACAGATGAGCTGAACCCATACCTATGATGGTCAAGAAGGGGCTGTTTTCATTTTTTTCAGTGAGTTCTCAGTGAATGTTTATTGTTTGCTATGCTACAGCTGTAGAGGACAAGTGACAGACAAATGAAACTTTCCACTCTTTCAGAGAAAATGAAATATTGATCACTTATCATAAGAAACAAAGAGCCTGGCATAAGTAGAGTTCACATTATGAATACAAAATCAGTTACTTATCTCAGGTTACTCTAACAATAGATAAATACATCTTTTATGATGAATGTACCTACTTCTAAATGTGCATACTTTGCTACGGTTATATTTTATCTATATATGGATGCTCACATACACACAGATGTGAACAATTTCAAATGAATTCCTCAAGCCAATTCATTAAGGGTACTGTGTGTCAATGTATCACTAAACTGCTTCTTATACTTTCCTACATGGAAGAATAGTTTCTACTTACACATTGTTCTCTGCTCTTTATATGCTGTGGTGCTATCACGCAATATTATATAATGCAACAGACAACTGTGCAAATAACATCTTCTTTCAAAAGACTGCAATCAAGCCAGAACCATAAATAAAATCTAAGAACAGAGTTGTAATGTTGAGAAAGTACAATGCATAAAACTGGTTAAGTCTATTAAATGATAATGTTGCTTATTAACCAAATATGTTGTGATAGGTCAGTGCTGAGGTTAAACAGAAAACATCAATTGAACCATTTCCCTAAATAAAGCTCCAGGGTGCAATATTCAAAGCACTTTATTCAATAAAAAATGCTTTTAAAATGGTACTTTGGTGATTGGGAAACATTGGCATCATCCGTCAACCTAACTGCAGGAAAGTTCAATAAGCTAAATAATGAACCATTTACATTATTTTCCTTAGGCTTCAGTGATTTGCAAACATTGCATCAATAGAACTCTTTAAAAAATTATGATAAAGACCTGCTAGTCTTTCAACTCTTAGGCTTTTTGCTGTCATGCTGCAATTTTTATGCTGTTTACATGTTTTTTGTAGCTTCACCTTTTTATAAGACTCCATTTAGCACCAATTTCTCATTAAAGCATATTTGTTCAATATAATTTTACTAGTGTTTTAAGCATTATCTTTGAAATAATTTAATGTTTTCTGTTCTACAGTGTAAGTTTTTCATTTCACTGTCATATAGTTTGAATGCATGAGTTGAGATGATTAACAAAAAATTCGTTATTAAAAAGATACCTGTGATTTCTCTTCCTTGAAACACTAACAGTTTCTTTGTTCCTGATTTCCTCTTCCACTTCCCTTTCCACCCTGAGTCCCAGATCTGTCATATTAGCACTTTATCAACTTTCCTTTCCTCTTTCCAGGGTCAAATTCTCTACTGTCTTCGCAGGGCACCACTTGCGTAATTCTCAAGTCTTACAGCTGTTTCCTTTAGCAAATATGGGAGGAGAATTGCTCTTTTTGGTAGTATTTTCAGGTTCCAAACAAATGAATGAATATACAAAAGCCCACAGAGAGACAAGAGGAAATGGAAGAAAAAACTCACATAGTCTCTCTCAACTGCACGTTTCTTCACCCGATTTAGTAATACCTTTGGCTGTTAAAGCAGAATGTTTACTTAATTCATAGCTGTCATCATAGGTAGATACTTAGTTTTGCAGTCTTTCATTATATTTAGTAATACCTCACAGGCTTATTACACTGATCTATTTAGTGAATATGAATATACGTGCATATGAAAATTTGCACATGTGCACAATAGAAGTCAAACATTATACAACTACACTAACAAACTATATTTAGAGCGTATCCCTGGCATAAACAAATGCACTTCCAGCATTCTCTATACATAATGCAGATCAACCCACACTATATAACACCACATATAGTATTATGGATTATTTATTTTAGCCAGCGAGCAGCATCTCAAGCCCTGCCTAGAATTTATTTTAAAAAATGTTTTAACTGCCATGTTTTAATCACTGAGAACCAGGCACTTCTTTATATTCTACAATCCTTTGACAGTATGAACTGTGTTTATAGCACCTGAAATGCATGCAATGCCTGCTAGTTCAGTACTACATGAAGTCAGACTTAAATTTGTTTCTTGCATTCCTAAAAATACTTGTTACAGACTTGTTACTTTTAGCAATTACAGCTTACAGTTCGAATTGCTAAAGTTTTGTTAGTATTGCATATGGTGATATATTAGACACGTAAACCAAACATATACCAAGAATAATAGGCTATGCTGTGGCAAGATGAGGTTTGCGGAAGAAATATTATCTTGTATCAGATCAACTCATATAGACAGAAAAATATACTGGTTTTCAGATACACACTTCCCTTCTTCACATCTTACAACAACCTTGT